>CM061142.1:165264494-165736994 GCA_030789695.1 Scilla litardierei | reverse complement strand
ACGGGTTTGGCCGAAGGCGCCCGCTAAATTTTTTAACGCTGATTTGTTGTTCTGCGCCTAAGGCACCCGCGCCGAAATTGTTGTTTTACGTCGAATTTGTTGTTCTGTGCCGAAGGAACCCACGTCGAATTTGGTGTTCTGTGTCGAAGGCGCCTGCGCTGAATCTGTTGTTCCGCGTCGAAGGAGCCCGCGCCATTTTTTAACGCTGATTTGTTGTTCCGCGCCTAAGACACCTGCGTCGAAATTGTTGTTTTACATCGAATTTGTTGTTCTGCGCCGAAGCCACCCACGTTGAATTTGGCGTTCTGTGTCGAAGGCGCATGCGCTGAATTTGTTGTTCCGCACCGAAGGCACCCACGCCGAAGGCGCCTGTGCCGCTAAATATTGTAAGCTAATTTGTTTTTCTTTTAAATTTTGGCTTTGAAAAAAAATTTCGGGGAACAAAGATTTCGCAAGGGAAAATCTTAAATGAACCGTGCCCGCGGGCACGGGTTATGACTAGTGCATATATATACACACACATATATATATACATATATATAGACATACATATATTGAATATCACGCTTAAGCCGGGGGTTGATGGTTGGAAATGGTTGCCTGGAGATTCTTTTAGCTTCAAACAAGCATGGGAGGGAATACGTAGAAGAAGCCTACCATTTCCTCTACACAAATTGATCTGGTATCCAAATCACATCCCAAAGTTATCGTTCACTCTACTCAAAGCACTGAGGGGCAAGTTGCTCACCAGAGATAAGATCTGCAGATGGGGGTTTAATAATTCTTCAACTTCCACCTGCGTATTATGTGATGATAATGAGGAAGAAAATGGCGATCACTTATTCTTTGAATGCAACTACACAAGATACATCTTGCGCAGGGCAATGCTAAAATTAAAGGTACCATTACATATACCCCTTCCCTCTCAGAGGTTGGGAAATACTTTCTTGCAAATTTTGCTGGTAGGGGATGCTTGAGTTTGCTTGCAAGAACCTGTCTAGCGGTGTTGGTTTGTCACATCTGGAGAGAAAGGAATAGAAGGATCTTTGAAGACGAAATGAGATGTCAGATCGTCCTGTTTGAAGAGATAGCTCTTGACATCAGAGTTGCACTGTACAACCAAGATCCAACTTTCGCAGAAGAGGTAGAAGCATTTGGAAACTGGGGTTTCAAAGATAATGGTTAAGTTTTCTGTTCCCTAGTTAGTACCATTTTGGCAGTGTATTTGTTAGGGTTCTTAGTTGGTGGTGGTTCCATTAGTTGGGAGAGACGGCGCTTGTGCCCTCTCCTCCCTATGCTGAAATCATTCACCTATACGAAGCCTATTGTATTGCTTTACAGTTATCAATAAAATCTAACACTAACTTCACAAAAAAATATATATAGACATACATATATACATATATATACACACATACATATGTTTATAATACATACATATATATATACATATATATATATGTATTATATATAATACATACATATACATACATACATACATACATACATATATATACATATGTAATCCCAGGCGATTGGGAACCCCATCACTGGCGGCGGCTTGGACTCTGCACGAGCGGGAGGATTTGGCTTTGGAATTGGAGGTGCTGGCAGTAGCATCGATCACCAATTGGATGATGACAGGGACGGTTGGCAACAAGTCACTCATAAGAAGAAGGCACCTCTCTTCCGAGGAGTTGTAAACAAGCCTCAGGGGTTTAGGCGGCATTCAGACCATTCTTTCAATCGGGGAGGTGAGGTAAAATGACGAGTTAGATTTCAGCATGAACACCAACTCTTCAAGATGAGACCGGAGGCTCTTGCTAGGGGCCCCAGATCGAATTTGCAAAATGTAGGGCACAAGATGACTGTTAGAATGCCTGTGAGACCACCTGCAGGCATCCGAATCAACCCATCAGTAGCCAAGAAATCTTGGGTTGACATTTGTGCCACTCGTAGGAAATATGTAGATCCCCTGGTGATGACTCATATCCCTCCTTCCATTATTGAAGAGGGTGTGGTGAAGGTGAAGGTGGCGGACTCCATTATTGAAGTGGGTGCTTCTCGGTGGCAAAATACTCTTGTGGGTTATGTCTTGGGAGATGTTCCATATTACAGGCAGATTAAAGCCTGGACAGAAAAGCTATGGCGTATTAAAGGGGGTCTCCGAATTTTCTCTCGAGATAACGGATTCTTTTACTTCAGGTTTGATAATGAAGATGATCGTGACGTAATTCTCCACGGACGACCTTGGCTTTTTGATGGCCGGCTTGTTGTACTTCAAAATTGGACTGCATCCTCCCAACATGATCAAGATATACTCACAGCAGTTTCGGTATGGGTTCAACTACATAATATACCTCTCTCTATGTAGACTATGGAAATTTTTAATATCATTGCTAGTGCCGTAGGCAACCCAATTTGCCTTGATAAGTCAACTGCAAATTTAGACAGAATATCATATGCCCGATGTTTGGTGGAAGTAGATGCAAAGTTTGAGCTCCAGAGAAGTGTGTTGATCAAAAGGGATGATCTATCAACGATTTTAATTGACGTCAGATATGAGGGAGAACCACCAAGATGCGGCGGCTATGCATGTTTCGGCCATCTTGATAACCAATGCCCTTTGTCAAATGTAGAGGCCCCTTCAATCCAAGAAGCTATCATCCCAGAACCTGCAGTGGAAGTTACTCACATTAAGCCTGCTGCCACAAATGAAGTGGAGGGAAGCAAT
Organism: Scilla litardierei; assembly: GCA_030789695.1. Classification (NCBI taxonomy): domain Eukaryota; kingdom Viridiplantae; phylum Streptophyta; class Magnoliopsida; order Asparagales; family Asparagaceae; genus Scilla; species Scilla litardierei. Next base: position 165,734,260 of record CM061142.1, on the reverse strand, counting down.
GGGCAACCACCTAACCTGCCAAGTGATGTGTTGCAGCAGTGCCCCAAGACTCAGGCTGGATTGCAAAATTCCGGCTTACTACCAAACATTTTTCAAAGCAGGCCAAATTCCAGGCACAATATTGATAATCTGGCTGTTAATGTGCATCAGCTAGAGGAGGGAGAATGTAGTCACTATACTAGCTAGGAACCACCAGGGTTGCATTAATACTCTTCTGGCTCTGGAGAATTCGCTATGTCCCACTCATATGAAACGGGAGCCGTGGCCTTTAATGTTGGGTCTGTTGCAGAAGTTAGAAGTCGAATCCCATCGCTCCTCCAACAAACTGATGACTCTGAACCTTTAATCCAGCTTTATATTAATCATGATCCTGAACCGCCCTCTAGCCCTACCATCCATAACCCAGACTAGGACGAAGAGCACAGAATTCTGAGAGATTCTGTTGCCCAACCTAAAGCCAAACTGTCCACAATTTCACCTTCTGCAATTAGACAGATCACTAGGATTGCAGCCTCTTCCGGTGCTCTATCACCCTCTCAATCTTTGTAATGACTGTATTCTTCTGGAATACCCGGGGCCTTAATAATGTTTTATGTCGTGCGGATCTCAAATATAGGTTGCGTAATCTTAAACCAACCATAGTATGCCTGCTGGAAACCAAGGTGGAGGCTTGTAAAGATGACAGGATTTCTAAGTGTTTTCCTAAATGCTGGTCGAGTATTGATAACAGGGGACAACACAAAGGTGGACGAATTGTGATATTTTATGATGCTTCATTGTGGAGATGCTCAACCTTGTCGACATCCCCACAACAAATTACTTCTTTGTTCATTAATGCAGCTGGTCTGGAGATGGGATTGACTGCGGTATATGGGCTTAACCTTACTGCCTCCAGAATCCCTCTGTGGAGTGACCTGCTCTCTGACTCTAAGGCGTTATATACTAAACCTTGGTTGGTGGGTGGTGATTTCAATTGCGTCCGAAATTCTGGTGAAAAACTAGGTGGGTGTGCAGTTGATCCAAATTCTGTGGATGCTTTCAATTCTGGCATAGGTGGCTGTCAGCTCATTGAACTCAAAAGTATTGGTCATTGCTTTAGTTGGAGCAATATGCGTATTGGTGCTTCCCGCATTACGGCACGCCTTGATAGTGTCCTTTGCAATGTAGCCTGGATCAATCTTATGCCGCACTCTTATTTCGAATGCTACCCAGCAGGTAGTAGTGATCATGTGGCTATGCTTGTATATTTTCACTCGAAGGTATCTTCTCATCCCAAGCCTTTTAAATTTTACAACTCCTGGACTTCTATCCTTGGTTATCATGATCTTGTTCGCAAGAATTGGGGTTCTCAGCCGGGATCTACAGCTATGCAAAGACTGGTTAATAATCTCAAAAACCTGAAGGGTATTCTTAAATTATGGGCTTCAGAACAAAGAAATAATTTGGATTCTAGCAAATGCCGCCAGGAACTAAATTCTTTGCAACATAATCATATGCTTCATTCTAATATTAATATCTAGGAGCTGGAGAAAATGGCATTTCTAAAACTGGCGCACGCTTTGGACGTTGAGGAGACTGATTTACGTCAAAGGAGCAGGCAAAATTGGTTAACTCTGGGTGATAGGAACTCCAAATTTTTTTACACAGCCATGAAGGCAAGGCATTGTCATAACAACCTCAGCCACCTTTTTAATGCAAAAGGTGAGAGGAACTCTAGTATTGATGTCCTTAGGAAGGAAGCGCCACTCTTCTACATGAATTTATATAAGCAAACTGATTACTGGAATGTGTTTCCAAATCTCATCCCTAAGCATAAACTAACTTCGGAGGCCCTCAAATTGGATGGATAGACCTGTTTTTGCTTCTGAAATCAAGAAGGCTGCTTTCCAAATTGGTAAAGATAAAGCCCCAGGTCCAGATGGCTTCACTGCTTATTTCTTCCAAAATGAATGTGAGGTGGTTGGTAATGATGTTATTTATGGGGTTTCTTCTTTTTTTGATTCTGGTCGTATGCTCCCTCATATTAACCATACCTTTCTTACTCTGGTTCCTAAAAGTGCCAACTCTATGGGTTTAAGTGATTACAGGTCAATTGCTTACTGCAATGTCATTTATAAAATTATCAGTAAGGTCTTGTGTAACAGATTGAAGCACGTCATATGTGATCTAATATCTCCTAATCAATCCGCATTTCTCAAAGGAAGATTGCTCCCTCTTAGCTCATGAGCAGATTCGAGATTTTAGCAATCCTATGGGGGCCAGATCATGCATCAAATTGGATCTCAGGAAGGCATTCGACAGTGCTAACAGGGAACCCATTTTCTTTCTTCTCCACCAGATGGGATTCAGAGGCAGGTTTATAAACTGGATCTCAGAATGCATCTATACTCCTATGTTCTCTGTTTTGATTGATGGGTCACCTGAGGGATACTTTTCATCCAACAGAGGCCTACGTCAAGGTGACCCCCTTTCCCCCTACCTCTTTGTTGTTGTAATGGATGCCTTTTCTCTTCTCATGGCCAGATCAAAATCTACCCTCTATCTTGCCTATGCATAGGTCTGGTTCTGTATCTCATCTACTATTTGCAGATGACCTCCTGGTCTTCTGTCGGGCCAATCCCCGATCCTTTAAAGGCCTTAAGGATGTATTAGTCAACTTTAATCTATACTTTAGACTTCAATTAAATTGTGATAAGAACTCGGTAATCTTCAGCAAAGGTGTACATAATCCTAGAGGCCTAGCTGAGAGCCTAGGAATTAAAATGGTTTCTTCCCTTACTACTTACTTGGGCCTACCTTTATCTACTAATTATCCTAATGCTTCCCTGTTTGGAAGACTAGTGGATAAATGCAAAAAGAGGCTCTTGGGTTGGTCGTCAGCACTGTTATCTATCTCTGGTAGAATAGAGTTGGTTCGCTCTATTATTTATGGTATGGTCTCCTTCTGGATGCAAGCTTATAGTATTCCTCAATCTGTTATACGTACAATTACCGCTGCATGTAGGAAGTTCATATGGGGTCATCTAAACATCTGGGCGTGGAAGGACTTATGTGCTCCTAAGAAGGAAGGGGGAGTGGGTATGCGACTACTGGAGGATTTGAACACGACATTGGGGGTCCGACTTACATGGAGAATGCTTGCTACTGATGGGTTATGGGCTAAATATATGAGGAGCCATTATGATGCTGTTACTAGTGGGTTTTATACCACTAAGGCCAAACCCACTCAATCTGGAACCTGGAAGTTCCTTCTAAAATCCCGTACCATCTCTCAAAAACTCATCAAGCGTACGATGGGGGATGGAACTTCAACTTCATGGTACGATAATTGGCACCCTAGCAGACCACTCCATCTTCTGCATGTACCTACTCCAGGCACAGAGGGACTTTGCATCAGTGAGCTCTGGACTTCCACGCATGGTTGGAGAAATGATGATTGGGTACGGCCTTTAATCCCAATTCTTCGGCCTATCACTCTGGGCAATGGTCTGGACCGGTGGTCTTGGATCCCAGGTCCCCAATTCTCTTTTCGTATATCTTGGGAGGGGGGCCAAATGATAAAGCCCATTTTCAGATTCCAGAGTGCTGTTTGGTTCACCCATCATGTGCCTAAAATGTCCATTAGTTTGCTACGGGCTCTTCATTACAAGTTGCCTACTAAAGATCACCTATTCAAGTGGGGAGCCATCTCTAATAAATCATGTGTCATATGTGACGGTACCACCTCTGAGAGTATCAACCATCTCTTTTTCGAGTGTGACTATTCACGCTATATTCTCAGTAGAAGCCTTCTTAAGTTGGGGTACACAGGCACTATACCATCAACTTTGACAGTTACCTGTGAGTTAATTCTCTCTCGTTATAAAACTAGGGATCCGGTGGGGATACTGGCCAAATCAGCATTATCGACTCTTGTTTGGCACATTTGGAAGCAGAGAAACAACATAATTTTTAAGGGTCTCAAGTTAGGGAAAACCTGCTTATTCAAAGACATTGAGGCGGATGTCCTTATCTCCCTTTGTAATATGGATATTGATGAAGCTTCTGACCCCATTCCCTTCGCCAATTGGGGTCTTGGCAAGAGTGCTATTGATGAAGCTGCTATGGCTGTCTTGGCAAGAGTGCTTAGAGTATCTCTTCCAGTAAAGTGCAGCAGGTAGTAGTCTCCTACTTCAGGCAGTCGTGGTAGAATGGGTCTGATACACCTAGTTTGACTAGACTCCTGGCCAGAATATAGTTTGTATAGTAGCATTCAAAATAGATGTGATTTATATTCTCACTTACCCCTTCATCACATAACACACATTGAACATCAGTGTTTATGCCCCATTTTGAGCAGCAAATCGCTTGTCGTTAACTTCCCATGAAAAGCTCTTAGTAGGAAAAGGGACATTTTAAGAACATGGCTAGTGTACCATACCAGCTTTGCATATGGAAAGGGATTTCCCCTTCGGCACGTTCCTTCCTAGGCTTCACTAAACTTGAAGCTTGGCTCAGGTACCCATTCCCAAGTGTCCGGTCCTACAGATGGGTGAAATTACTGACGCAAGATGTAGAATGGTAAGATGGCCGGGTCAAACTTCCATCCTGACGAGGACCTGTAGTCTATCACCTTCTTGTTGCTAGCCTCGGGGGGGGGGGGGGGGGGGGGGGGGGGGGGGGGGGGTGGGGGGACATCATATAGGTCACTAAGTGGGCCACATGGAAACATGTGTGTGTGTGTGTGTGTGTGTGTGTGTGAACATTTCGCACGGTGCGAAATGATTTTTAGTTTTTTTTTGAATTTTTTTTTCAAAATTTTTTTCCACCTTCATTATATGTTGTTATACCCCCTCAACAAATAATCGTTGAGAAATAATGTCATTTGGTCTTTGATCAAGGCATTTCAACAAATTCGCACGTTTTGAGACCGTTAAATTTGTAACGGGTGGATGTGTGCTCTAATCCCATGAGGATTCACCCATTATTTTACCTGGGGTATATAATTGTATGGATTAAATATCAAAAAAATTTGAAAAAAATTTCAAAAAAATAAAAAAAATGTTTTCGCACGGGCTTTCGCACCATTTTTTCGCAAAGGAAGATTGCCACACACACACACATATGATGTGTGTGTGTGTGTGTGAAATATCAATTACATCATTACAAATATGATCCACTACTAAAAAAAGGACTTCTGCCAGCATTTTTTTAAACATTTCCCGGCGTTTTTGAAGCGCTGGCAAATGTTTTCCCGGCGTTTTACGAAACGCCGCAAAAACGTTGGGAATAGGAGGCGTTGCTAAATGTTTTCTCAGCGTTTCGATGAAACGTTGGGAAATGCCCACTTTTTCCAGCGTTTTCATGAAACGTTGGGAAATGTCAAGACATTCCCCGGCGTTTTCGTGAAACGTTGGGAAATGCCAAGACATTCCCCAGCGGTTACTTGAAACGTTGGAAAATGCCCCAGACATTTCCCGACATTTTCTTGAAACGTTGGGAAATGCCAAGACATTTCCCGACGGTTGCTAGAAACGTCGAAAAATGACGAGACATTTTCCGGCGTTTTCTTGAAACGTAGGAAAATTCCATGACATTGTCCCGCGTTTTTTTGAAACGTCGGGAAATGCCCAAGACATTTCCCGGCGTTTGCTTAAAACATCGAGAAATGACAAGACATTTCTCGGTGTTTTCTTGAAATGTCGGGAAATGACAAGGCATTTCCCAGCGTTTGCTTGAAACGTCGGAAAATGACAAGACATTTCCTGGCGTTTTCTTGAAACGTTGGGAAATGACAAGATATTCCCATGTGTTTGCTTGAAACATTAGAAAATGCCACAACAAAGACCAAATGCTTACTACCGTAACCCCGTTCATCAATTTGCATTAGATAACCACGTCCCAGAAAAGTGCAATACAAACGCATGTCATTGCACCACCTCAAAAAGCTGAAACAAACGAGAGACCAAAAATATAGATAAGCTCATTCACATAATGAGTCGATACTTTCTTCATTCTCATTACGATCGATAATAGATAATGATGCAACACGACATTAGTAACATTACAAGCACATGCAAAAGTCTCAGCATCCTCCATAGTATGCTAAGATCAACCATATCGTCTCAAAGAATACAAAAAACCCACCTCCAGAGTCTTAAACATCATCTCATGTCCATCCCAACAAACCCACAAAGAAACCGAACCCTCTACCATGAGAACATTGAGGTAACCAGGCGTTGACCAGACAACAAAGATTCAGCATCCACATATTCATCCACATATTCTGCATCACAAAAAATCCAAGGCGCATGGATGGCTCACAAATCTTTTTACTCAGACTTATCGTTGTCAACAGAACCATTTACGACTCCATTCTGGTCACCTGATGCCTTTTGCTCCTTCAACTGTATTGTGAGGGAAACATAACTCAGTTAAACCGAAGAAAATATAGGGGAAATGTTTGTTTGCAGCAGAAAATATGATTTATAAATGAAGAGACAATAAAATGCTCCTATTTAAAATTGTTTCTAATATTCAACCAACTTTGTTCTCTGAGCTGGACATTTTGTTTCTAATGTGATAGTAAGCCGATGAGCATGAAGAGACAATAAAGCTAGAATATACTGTAGTTTTCTCATCAACTTCTAAACATCTACTTCAAATAATATAGATGACGTAATATCATATCATCTAAATATGAAATATGAAATATGATATTGTCTGGGCATTTCCAATTGGAGTAAACCTAGACATTTTTTCTGACTGATACATAACACACACAAAAAGAGTTCCAAAATAATAACGGTTTTATGAGCATATTGGCCATAAGATAACAAAATGAAATTACTGCTTTCTGGTCAATAGAACCCGTGCCATCCTAATCATAAAGCTTGAATGAGACTGCAAACACATATACGATTTCAGTAAATTGGGATGAATGTGTACTGGAAATATGTCGGAAACTTATCAAACACTAGTAACTTACAATCAAATTTATCTTCTTGCGAGATATTTGGATGAAATACATTCAATGCCCAAACGAAGTCACCAAAATCAATGACTCCTCTATGCTTTACATCAAAGACATCAAAGATCTGCATTTAAGGTAGCAAATTTTAAGACTTCAATTATCCTGAAGACAAACAACATCTCCTTGTATTCATTTGAACCCATTGGAGCATAACACCAAAATCTTAACCAATATAGACATAACAATGACGTGTTGGCAGATCAGATATAGAGGCCAAAGCTAATTTGTTGGTTTCTTTCAAGGAAGAAGGAAAAAGATCTCAAAAGGGGAAGCTACATAAAAAATATGCTCTCTTGAATATTTCAGGTTGTATGTCAATATCACCAAGGTAGGAAAATTATGCCAGCCGTGTCCAACTAGGTAAATGCAACATAAACCTTAATGATATAACTACCCTATTGATGTAAAATCATCTGCTCGCATGGGTGACTAACTAATATATCACATCTGTTATGTGATATCTGTCTCCTATTATCATGTTCAAACTAAGGCAATAGTAATACATATTTCTCAGCATATATATACATCAAAAATAGATGGTAATCTTTTCGGAAAGCGTTGGCAAAAGTTCAGCATTTTCCAATGTTTTTAAAAAGTGTCGGGAAAAGTCCAGCATTTGCCTGCATTTTCTGGAAAGCGCCGGGAAAAGCCCAGCATTTACCAACGTTCTTTTAAACGCTGGTAAACGTCTAGTATTTGTCGGCGTTCTTATAAACGTCGGCAAACGTCGAAATACTAATAGACATTTGCCAACATTTCTTTAAAACGTTGGCATAAAAACGTTGGTAAAAGCCATTTTTTAGTAGTGTGAATACAAATATGCAAGTATATAATACACAGGTTATTACCGAGGGGATGGCCCCCTAGACTTACGACTGACGACGCGAATAGGGTTGTTCAGTGGCGAGGGGGTGGCCTCCTCGATTTACGGCTGACGATGCGAATAGGGCCGTTCAGTGGCGAGGGGGTGGCCCCCTCGACTTATGGCTAACGACACAAATAGGTCATTCAGTTACAAGGGGGTGGCCCCCTCGACTTATGGTTGACGACCCGAAAGGGTCGTTCAGTGGCGAGGGGGTGGTCCCCTCAACTTATGTATGATGACGTGAATGGGGTCGATCAGTGGCGAGGGGTGGCCCCCTCGACTTAGGGCTGACGACAAGAATAGGGTTATTCAGTGGCGAGGGGGTGGCCCCCTCGACTTACGGCTGACGACACAAATGGATCGTTCAGGCGAGGGGGTGGCCCTATCGACTTACGACTGACGACACGAATGGGTCGTTCAGTGGCGAGGGGGGCCCCTCGACATAAGTCTGACAATGCAAATGGGTCGTTCTCTGGCGAGGGGTGGCCCACTCGACTTAAGTCTGACAACGCGAATAGGCTCATTCAGTGGTGAGGGGGTGGCCCCCCTCGACTTACGGATTACTATGCAAATGGGTCGTTTAGTTCCGAGGGGGTGGCCCCCTTGACTTTTGGCTGACGACAAGAATGGGTCGTTCTGTGGCGAGGGGGTGGCCCTGTCGACTTACGACTGATGACGCGAATGGATCGTTCAGTGACGAGGGGGTGGCCCTGTCGACTTACGGCTGATGACACGAATGGGTCGTTCAGTGGCGAGGGGGTGGCCCCGTCGACTTATGGCTGACTGTAACGGCCTGTATATTTAGGCGTCTTTGAGTTTGTGCGTGCCTGTATTTTTATTCGATCGTCTGAGTGTTATTTTTCGTCCGGATGTTATTTTTTTATGCGTCGATGCGAGCGCGCCTCTGCTTTTAGAATTTTTACCATATCATAATTAGTTACTAAGTACTCTTAACCCTAACCGTACCCACCTACCCTAATCAAACCCCTAACCCTACACCATTGAACCGTCGTATGAATTGGATGAGATCCAACATCTCACTCCACGGCCAACTCACCATCATCATTCTCTTAACCACCCATTTCACTGTTCTTAAAATCAAAATCAAAGAGACAACAACAACGACAGCTTCATCGTCTTCCTCCTCCTCCCTAAAACTTCTCAACCAAAATCATCACCAAATTTTCTTCCAACAACATTCAAACCCAAATCAACCACAAACCCAAATCAATTATCAAACCCAAAAATCAACATTTAGCTTCCTTCAATTCAACACCTCAATCCACGCTGAAATCAAATCAAAACCCCAAATTAATTCAAATCTTCTCCCCTCCTCTCACCCACCCTCCTCTTCCAGTAGACGCCACCCCCTGCCACCCCCTGCCACCGTTCTCTGCCTGCACGCGCCACCTATGCCCTAGCCGCACCGCCCCCGCAACAGCCCGTGCGTGCCTACGCAGCTGCCGCCGCACCTGTGCCCTACCGTCGCCCGTGCCCGCCTGCGCAGCCGCCACCCACCCGCCCGCTGTGCCGCCTCCGCTGACCCTTGCCGCGCTGCCATAGCCCCCTGTGTCCTGTCGTGCCCTCTCCCTCCCTACAACAAGAAAGAAAGAAGATCAAAGAAAGAAGAGGAAGAATAGAAAGAATAGAAAGAATAGAAAGAAGAGGAGCCAGGTTGGGGGGAGGGGCGAGTTTAATTGGATTATTGGGTTAGTAGTTATTGGGTTTTGGGTTTAAATGAGTTTTATTGGGTATTGGGGTTTATTTGAGTTAATTAAGTTGTTGGGTATGGTTTATTAGTAAGTTATTGGGTATGGTTATTAGTAAGTTATTGGGTTATTTTTTTGTTAATTGAATCATTAAGTAACTTTAAGTTATATTGAGTTATTATTAAAGTTATTAACATGATTAAGTTATTAAGTTAAATTGAGTTTTTTGAATTATTAAGTTATTAAGTTATGTTAAGGTAATAAGTTATTTTTAAGTTATCCAGTTTTAAATGTATTAAAATGTTGATTAAGTTAATTAAGCTATTTAAGATGTTAATGATATTTTTAAGTTAAATGTTTATACTTTGAGTTATGTGTTTAATTATATGAACGATTAATAAATTAGTTATACGAGTTAGTAGTTGTATAACTTCTTATTAACCATTTATCATGTTGAACAAAACAGAAAAATCGACTTCACCATAATATCACGTTTGTCGAGACGAACACAACGACACCACAATCACCAAAAATGCAAGTCTGCATTTTCTCCATGTTTTTAAATACCATTTCATTTAATGCGACACTAAACTTCACATGTCACCTGTAGTGTATTGTAAGATAAAAACCAGCGTGCGTGTGTGTGGACACTTGAATAAGTTAAGTGAATATGCCTTGTGAATTGCAACATTTCTGGACTTATATGAATTGCTTGAACCACTTGAAGATCATAGACATGCAGGCCGGTTTGGCTAATAATAGATATTACATACCAAGATTTGGCTATTCCCGTGGGTTGGTTTGGCTAGTCTGGCTCGTGTTCCAGTATTACAACTTTTGAAGGCCGGTTTGGCTGATTCTAGCTCGTGGTACAGAAAGTACACGTGGATAGGGTTGGGTTCGCGGGCACTAGTCGGTAGTAAACGGGTCACCTTCGAGGGCACGAGACGGTAGATTCACTTACTAGCCGCCTAACGATGTGAACCTTAGTCACTAAATTTAATGCACTCTTAAACATCTTGAAAATGCTATACCAAAAATCTACGACATATAAAATTGCTTTTGTTTCCACTTAAAATAGAACTGCTGTGTCTTTATTGCCATGTTTTTACTTATAGTAGAACTGCAATGCTAGTATAATTTCTGATCATACTGCTTAGAAATTATAATTGTTCGTTTATTCATAATTCTTTAACTGCCATGAAAACTGCTTTCAAAAACTTTTCCTAGGGTCCTAATCGTATTATTACTTGCCAAGGACCTTGCTGACATACATTTCTATGTTGTTTGGAATATATGTCAGGACACGAGACATGTTATATTGAGGACGAGCTGATTGAGGGAACTGACCCACTGGACCAGGAGTACGCTGATACAGAAGTTTTTCCAACTGAGAACTAGTCACTGAACACTATCTGCTGCTGCTTAGAATTTCGTTTATTGCACTTTTGTAGGCATGACAGGAGGACACAATAACAGGAATGGGAATGGGAATGGAACTGTAGCTAACAGAGGTGCTGACATGAAATGAACTCCTCGGAGTCATGAGGGGGATGTTGGAGATCCAACAACAGCTAATTCAACAGGGACATCAACCTGCTCAAATTGCAACACCACCCACTCGAGCTGAACTAGGAGTTAGGCAGTTCCATGAGCTGCAACCCAAAAGCTTCTCTGGAAAGGAAGGACATCTGGATGCTGAAGAATGGGCCCAAGGGACTGAGGACAAGCTGAATGCTGCTCGTATCCCTCAGGCAGGATGGGTCGATGTCGCGAAACTCCAACTGACTGATAATGCTAGGAGCTAGTGGCAACTGGAAGAAAGGCATTTGGTCATACCCATCTCTTGGGGCATGTTTTGGGAGAGGTTCGACGCCAAGTATTTTCCCAAATCAGCCAAAAGAGAAATTCAACAACGCTTCGCCAATCTGGTCCAAGGAGATAGGACTGTTGACGAGTATGAGGCCGAGTTTGCAAAGCTCAGCCGCTTCGCACCCCATATGGTCAAGGACCCTGAAGACTGTGCATTTCAGTTTTGCCAAGGCATGAATACCAAAATTCAAGCCTTCATGACCTCGATGAAACTAACGACCCTTCAGGACATTTTGGATGCTACACTGTGCCATGAAGTTGTGGCAAGACTCCCAGTGGGATTTCAAGCTGGAGGAAGCAAGCATCCTATGAAGCCACCTAGGATGGTGCCAAGAGGAAATTTCTGGCCTCCCTAGACCACACAGTTCAAGAGGCCAGCTGCTCATGTCGACTGAGCTCAGCTGACATGTTTATTTTATGGCAAGATCGGACATCAGAAGAAGGATTGTAGGAGGATGCTTAACCAATGTATGATCTGCGGAGCACCTGATCACGCTGCGAGAGATTGCCCCCAAGGCAAGGATCGTCAAGCACCTGCTAGAGTACCTGGACCTGTTTAGCAAGGAGTACTTGGACCTGTTCAGCGAAGGCCTCTGAACCTACTTAGTGTGGATCGCCCTTGATTCCATAGAACCAAGCCTATCAGCAGGCTAATCAGCCGAAGTGCCAGGCATTCATTATGACAGCTGCTGAAGTTGAGGCTGAGGATGAAGTGATTACATGTAACATCTAGATCTATTTCAAATTACTTTTATATTCTTGCTTGTTAGTAGACACCCTTGCTAAAATTAGTTATTATCATTTTAGGTGTCATCTTAGTGGCTTCTCACCCAGCTCTGATCTTATTTGATTCCAGAGCTTCATTGTGTATCTTATCCCAGAGATTCGTGGTCAAACATTCGATCCCCACTTACCCACTTCCCAAAAGTTGGAATATCACTACTGGGAGTGGTGTAGTGAGTGTTTCCTTAGGAAGCAAACCATGTCCTCTGGTGATTTGCAGACACAAGCTCTATGCAGATTTCATGGTCCTGGACACGACCAACTTTGATGCCATTCTCGGCATGAATTGGTTAGGGACATTCTATGCTACTATTGACTGTCATAAGAAGAAAGTAGTATTTGAGATCCCCGACCATCCGGTGTTCGAATTCATCAGTGGAAGTCATTCACTCAGACCTATCAAATTTCGGGCCCAGCCGAACGAAGTGATCGTCGCATCTATGCAAGTCGAACCCGAGAAGCCTGCAGTGGATCGAGATTTTGAAGATGTATTTCTGGAGGATATTTTTGGGTTACCGCCTGACCGAGCTTTTTAATTCAGCATCGATCTTATGTCGAATACTCCACCAATCTCGAAGGCACCTTACCGTATGGCTCCTGCAAAACTTGAAGGGCTACGGAATCAATTGGAAGACCTGCTGCAAAAAGGATTCATCCAACCCAGCGTGTCTCCCTGGGGTGCACCTGTTCTGTTGGTCAAGAAGAAGGAGGATCGAGAAGGATGTGCATGGATTATCGGGAGCTGAACAAAGTCATTGTGAAGAATAAGTATCCATTACCTCGCATCGATGACATCTTCGATCAACTCGGTGGATCACGAGTTTTCTCGAAGTGGGATCTCAGGAGTGGATATCATCAGGGGAAGGTCAAGAATGAAGACATCTACAAGACGGATTTCTGGACCAAGTATGAACACTACGATTTCGTTGTCATGCCATTCGGTGTGACCAACGCCCCTGCAATATTCATGAATATCATGAATCTCATATTCTACGAGTTTCTGGATAAATTCGTAGTGATATTCATTGACGATATATTGGTCTATTCAAAGAGCGAGGAGGAGCATGTCGAGCATCTGCAGATTGTTTTGGAGACACTTCGTCGTCATCAGTTATATGCCAAGTACAACAAGTGCGAATTCTGGCTAGACCGAATTGCATTTCTTGGACATGTGGTATTGGGTGACAGTATCTCTGTCGACCCCGAGATGTTTGCATCAGTCAGTAATTGGCCTACCACTCGGTCAGCATCAGACATCAGGAGTTTCCTAGGATTGGTGGGTTACTATTGTCGATTCATCTAGGATTTCTCGAGGACAGTCGAGCCGATGACACGATTAACAAGGAAGGATGTCAACTTTGGATGGTCAGACTCTTGCGAGCAGGCATTTGGAATATTGAAAGCAAGGCTGATGTTTGCACTATTTCTGGCTATACCAGATATGACTGGAGGATTTGAGATCAAAGGCCTTAGATGTGTCCTGTACCAACATGGTCATGTGGTCGCATATGCTTCTCGGTAGTTGAAGATTCACGAGAAGAATGATCCGACTTACGACTTGGAGCTAGCTGCTGTTATCTTTGCCCTGAAGATTTGGAGACATTTCTTACTGAGTGAGAAAGTGAAAATCTTCACTGATCACAAAGTTTGAAATATATTTTCACCAAAAGGAGTTAAATATGAGGCATCGCAGATGGTTAGAGCTGATGGCTGATTACAACATCGACCTCCAGTATCATCCAGGGAAGGTTACTGTGGTACCCGATGCTTTGAGTAGACTTCCAACAGTAACGACTCTTACATTTCAGTGGAGGCTACAGCAAGATCTGCAGTAGATGGGTATAAAAGTTGCTTTACCTGGAGTCACATCATCGTTGATGAATATGCAGATTCAGTCAACGATTGTGGATCGGATCAATGATGCTCAGTCTGGAGATGTAAAACTGCAGAAGATCAGAGAGACAGTTGAAGCTGGACTTCGGACGGATTTTCGTATACATGATGTGGTTCCCTGAGATACGGTAGTAGGATCTGCGTACATTCAGGTGATATCAGAGAGGAGTTGATGAATGAAGCTCATTGCTCCCCTTATTCCATGCATCTTGGCTGTACCAAGATATACCAAGACCTTCGTCTGAATTTTTGGTGGCATGGTATGAAGAGGGGCGTAGCTCGAAGTGTCGCAAGTGTCGTGTGTGTCAGCAAGTGAAGACTAAATATCATCGCATTGCTGGATTACTTCAACCTCTGCTGATTCTAGAGTGGAAGTGGCAGCACATCACCATGGACTTCGTGACTGGACTACCTCGAAGCACCAAGCAAAATGATGTGATTTGGGTTATCGTTGACCGATTAACCAAGTCTGTGCATTTCATTCCCTTTCGAGTAGGACAATCTACAGAGATACTTGCAAAGAAGTATATGGAGGTGATTATCTTTCTTATACCTTTATAACTTATTTCTAGTATACGTTGTGATGTGATCGATAATCATGCATGAGATTGTGCGATTACATGGAGTTTCCGTGAGTATCGTCTTTGACCGAGACACGAGATTCACGTCTCCATTTTGGAAGAGTCTGCAGACAAATCTGGGTACCAATCTGAGCTTCAGTACTGCATATCACTTGCAGATTGATGGACAGTCGGAGCGTGCTATCCAGATATTGGAGGACATATTACGAGCTTGCATGTTGGACCTTAAAGGTTCGTGGGAGGATCACTTGCATTTAGTGGAGTTCTCCTACAACAACAGCTACCAAGCCAGCATTGGCATGGTACCATTTGCTGCACTTTATGGAAGGAAATGTCGATCTTCGCTAAGTTGGGATGACATTGGTGATAGAGAGCTGTTGGGACCAGAGATGATAGTCGAGGCTGTGGATGTAGTGCATAATATCAGGGACAAGCTTCGCATAGCATATGATCGGTACAAGCATTGGGCTGATTCAAAACGCCATCCTTTGGAGTTCAAGGTGGGAGATCATGTGTTTTTGAAGATATTCCCGAACAGAGGAGTGATTCGTTTTGGAAGGCAAGGCAAGCTTAGTCCGAGATTCATTGGACCTTTCGAAGTGCTAGAACGAGTTGGAGAGGTGGCTTACCGTCTAGCATTACCGCCTTCATTAGAGGGAGAACATGATATTTTTCATGTGTCTCAGCTGCGTTGTTACATCAGTGACCCTTCTCATGCTGCTGATTACTCAGAGATTACAGTTCGACCGGGCCTGACATACGAGAAACGACTGGTGCAGATCTTAGACCGACATCATAAGGCACTCAGGAACAAGGTCGTCGAGCTCGTGAGAGTGATGTGGCATCGTGACTCGCCAGGAGAATCCACCTGGGAGCGAGAAGATGAAATGCGAGAGTGTTATCCATATTTGTTTCATTCTCCTTAGTTGATAAGGTTTCCGAGGACGGAATTTTTCTTAAGGTGGATAAAATGCAACGACCTGTATTTTTAGGCGTGTTTGAGTTCGTGTGTGCTTGTATTTTTATTTGATCGTCCAAGTGTTATTTTCGTTCGTACGTTCTTTATCTACGCATCGATGCGAGCACGCCTCTGCTTTTAGAATTTTTACCATATCGTAATTAGTTACTAATTACTCTTAACCCTAACCGTACCCACCTACCCTAATCAAACCCCTAACCCAACACCATTGAACCGTTGTATGAATTGGGTGAGATCCAACATCTCACCCCACGACAACTCACCGTCATCATTCTCTTAACCTCCCATTTCACTGTTCTTAAAATCAAAATCAAAATCAAAGAGAGAGCAAGAACGGCAGCTTCATCGTCTTCCTCCTCCTCACTGCAACTTCTCAACCAAAATCATCACCCAATTTTCATCGAACAACATTCAAACCCAAATCAACCACAAACTCAAATCAATTATCAAACCCCAAAATCAACATTCAGCCACCCTCAATTCAACACCACAATCCACACCGAAATCAAATCAAAACCCCCAATCAAAATCGGAAATCAAAAGAAGGGAAGAAACAGATCTGAGTTTAGATCTGAATCAAATTAATTCAGATCTTCTCCCCTCCTCCCCTCACCCTCCTCTTCTAGCAGCTGCCACCCCCTGCTGCCGTGCTTTGCCTACGTGGGCCACCTGTGCCCTGGCCGCACCGCCCCCGCAACAGCCCGCACCGGCTTGCGCATCTACCAATGCGTCTGTGCCCTGTCGTCGCCCATGCACGCCTGCGCAGCCGCCGCCGCCTGCCTGCTGCGCTGCCGCCGCTGCGCCGCTGCCGCCCCTGTGTCCTGCCGTGCCCTCTCGCTCCCAGCAACAAGAAAGAAAGAAGAACAAAGAAAAAAGAGGAAGAATATAAAGAATAGAAGAAGAGGGGCCAGGTAAAAAAGGGGGGGTGTGTGTGTGTTTGATTGGATTATTGGGTTAGTAGTTATTGGGTTTTGGGTTTAAATGAGTTTTATTGGGTATTGTGTTTTATTTGAGTCAATTAATTTATTGGATATGGTTTATTAGTAAGTTTTTGGGTATGGTTATTAGTAAATTATTGGGTTATTTTTTTGTTAAATGAATCATTAAGTTACTATAAGTTATATTGAGTTATTATTATAGTTATTAACATGATTAAGTTATTATTTAAGTTAAATTGATTTTTTTGAATTATTAAGTTATTAAGTTATGTTAAGTTAGTGAGTTATTTTTAAGTTATCCAGTTTTTGAAGTTATTAAAAAGTTGATTAAGTTAATTAAGCTATTTAAGATGTTAATGATATTTTTAAGTTAAATGTTTATACTTTGAGTTATGTACTTAATTATATGAACGATTAATAAATTAGTTATATGAGTTAGTAGTTGTCTAACTTCTTATTAACCATTTATCATGTTGAACAAAACAGAAAAACCAACTTCACCATAATATCACGTTTGATGAGACGAACACAACGACACCAAAATCACCAAAAAGGCAAGTGTGCATTTTCTCCATGTTTTTAAATACTGTTTCATTTAATGCGACACCAAACTTCACATGTCACCTGTAGTGTATTGCAAGCTAAAAACCCGCGTGTGTTCGTTGTCGTGTGTTCATAGTTCACCTTTTGCACACACACTCTTCATCGTGTTTTCATAAGCGTTTCATCTCATTCCATGTTGTATATATCACATTTTGGTTCATATTGACTATTGGGTGTATGGCAGATAAATGTCGGTATTTCGGTGTCTTCTAGAGTCAACATTGCATGTCGGGACCAAAACGCGCTTATACGACAAAGATCCGATGACCAAAGATGGGGATTTGAAGTTTTGGAGCTTCACCCGGTCGTGTGGATGAGCCACCTGATCGGTTCATATCATGGTATCAGTCATGCGCTCCACCCGGACAACACAGTGCGCCACCCGATCGGGTGGATGACCGGATGGTGAGGAGACAGAGTGGCATTCATGGGAGAGCTTCCCAACTGATCGGGTCATCTCCTCGGGTCATTTTGGGAAAGAACTCACCTGACCGGTTGACACTTCAACCGATCGGGTGGCCTTATCTTCCCCTTTCGTGCACTGCTGCTACATTCATTGATGATCTGCTATCATTCCAGTGGCATTTTGGGTGATCTCTTATTTTTTTAGCGTCGTCACCCTTTGATTATTTTTCCATCTAATGTTGACGATTATCTCTGGGATACATTTATTTTGGGAAATGATTTCTTGCCATGGGCTAATGCACCTCATTCTTTGCAGGTTACAGGTTGACACCTACGAGGGATGCTTGGAGGTGCATTGCTTGGTACCATTGGCACATGTGGCACAGCGCTTTTGGCGGAGCCACATCAGGAGCAGTTAGAGCAGCTACCTGCCCCACTCCAAATTCTGGATCCGTCTATGCTCAGGTGTATCCTAATCTAATAGTGTAAATATTTACCGCTTTCTAGTTTAGATTAGAATAATATCGTCTCCTCTCATTAGCGAGGGGAGCGTATCTAGGGTTTTCTTTTGCCTCATAATAACCCATCATGTTGTGCCCTTCTATCGTTTCACCCCCATCACCCTATTCTTGTTCTTTTGACACTTTTCTTAACCCTGTTTTCATTTTTCTCCATGAGATCCCTACCAACTCCAAAGGGTGGTGATGCCTGTTTGCCTATTGTTCACTCTCCCCTTTATCTTTTATGCCCCGTATCAGATTTTCATATCTTTTGGGCATAGCTTATATTAGCTTGGGAGAGAGTATCACCCATAGTCATTTTTGTTATTTTTGATGCATTTCTCCTCCCATTTTATCTTTGCCCTCTCATGTGTGATTTTATTGCATTAAGGGCAATGCAAGCTTTAGCTGGGAGAGTTGCATTTCATGAATGTTTCCTTTATTTTCTTATATTTTCACCTTTTTCATTCATAAAAAAAATTTCCTTTCATTTTTATGCATCATTCCCATCATGCATTTTTCTTTCTCCATTTCCTTCTTGCCTCTTTCTAGAGATGAACCCTCAATGATATTTTTTCACTCATGCTTCACTTTTCGTATTTGAGTACCTTTTTCCATCACGCTATTTCTTTGATTATTCAATGCTCATATATGTATTTTGCCATCTTTTGGGTTTACTTTCTATATTTCGAGATTGTTGATTGTGATTGTGTTTAAGGCATGCTCCTAGCTATATATCATATTTTAATATGCCCCTCTATTTGAAGTTCCTAGATTTTCACGCTTCATTTCCAAAAAAACGGTTATTTTACCATCCTACCTGTAACGGCCTGCTTTACTAGTCGTGTTTGACTGCTGTATTTTTACTGCGTTCATTCAGTTATTTTCGTCCGAGTGGTTTTCGTCCGTGCGTTGACGCGAGCGCGTCGTTATTTTCAGTTTTACCGTAGCGTGATTTTTGCTGTAAATCGTAATTATTACTAAATTACTAATTACTTTAATTAAGAGTTAATCTCTAATTAATTAATTTCTTTAAATCACTATTTACAAGTTAATTTATAATTAACTTATTATTTTAACTAAGTTATTTTTACTAAATTATTTTTCAATAAATTACTTTTCCTATATTACTTTTAACATCTACTTACCATAACTAACCTTATCCAATTTAAATCTCACCAGTATGTTGGTGAGATCCGACATGAGCTTTTAAGCCCTCTACTACACAACCACCCTATTCATACTGCCTCCCCTCCTCTCGTTCTTAAAACAACCCACCAAAGCAACCAGCAGCAACCAGCCCTTCCATCCCTCATACAACTCCACCATCATCACCCCCTTCAGCCACCACAACCCAACATCATCCACCACCTCCATACAACCCAAATCAACAAACCAGTTTACAAATCCAAAATCAAAGTCAGCCACAAAATAACCCAAGAATCACAAAACAATCCCAAATCATTCACAATCAACCCGAAA
This sequence comes from Scilla litardierei, assembly GCA_030789695.1. Classification (NCBI taxonomy): domain Eukaryota; kingdom Viridiplantae; phylum Streptophyta; class Magnoliopsida; order Asparagales; family Asparagaceae; genus Scilla; species Scilla litardierei. The sequence continues at coordinate 165,714,638 of CM061142.1, read as the reverse complement.
TCAAAACCCCCAAACAATCATCACCGATCAGCCCGCGCAAAGCATGCCCCATTCGCCCAAACCCCCGCCACAGATCCCGCCCCCGCTGTCGTGACCCCCTTACGCCGATCGTCGCCGCGGCGATCACCCCGAATCCCCCGCCTTGATCGCCGTCGGAGCCTCCGTATTCGACAAACCGCCGCGCCGACCACCTCAGATCGCCTTGCCGCCGCCTCGGGAAGCCGCCACCCTCTCCGATCACCGCTGCACGCCTGAAGCCGCCGTCCACCGAGCCCGATTAGCGCGCTGCCGGTCCGATCTCCGAGCCGCCGCCCCCGAGCCGCCGCCTCGCACCCTGGGAAGACGCCGCCGCCGCCGATCTGAGACGCCGCCGCCGCCTTTCCGACCTCCGTGCGCCGCCCAGCGCCGCTCGATCCGCCTCCCCGCCTCCGAGCCTTCGACCCTTCCTCCCTGCGAAGAGAACGAAAAAAAGGAAAAAAAGAAAAAAAAGAAGGGAAAGAGAGACAGAGAGAAGAGACGAGAGAGAGGGAGAGAACAGAGTGAGAGGGGGGAGTTAATAAATAGGTTAAGTTTTTTATATAAGATAAGTTTAAGTTATTATTTATTATTAGTTATTAAGATTTAGTTTTTATAAAGTTTTTATTATAAAGTTTGTAAAGTAAATGTTTTATAAAGTTTTATAAGTTAATTTTTATAATACAGTTATAAGTTAGTTAAGTTAAGTTATTAATAATTAAGTTATCTTATTAGTTTAAATTGCTAATAAATTTCCGTTATAGTATTAGTAATTAAGTAAAAGTTAATGTTTACTTCTTAAGTTACTGTTACCTTTTAGTAAGTTAGTGTAATTTATCTTACTAGTTGTTGACCAGTAGCCTATTTGACGCAGATAAAACGTGACGCACGTTACCACCACCGGGACCCCCACACCCACGTCAAGGCAAGTATTTATTGTAAATAAATTTGAAACAACTGCTTAAATTAGTGTTTAAATTGAACCCAAACCCATTTTAACATGCTCTTAATATACATGTTGCATCTGTTTAGGAAATGAACTTTTTATCAATATTTATTAAAAGAATAACATCTCTTACTTGTTGTTAAATTGAACCCAAACGGAACAGAGGGTGTGTCACGACCCTCGGAAACATGTGTAGAATGAATTGCAAACCTGGTCTTTAAAACTTAGCATCAAACCTGGTTTCAATATGTTTGACAAATTTTAGTAGCCGAACATTATGTTTCACTTTACTTATTGCTCTTTTTACTTAATGGGACTGCTATTGCTTTTCGCATGTTAACAAGACAAACAAATTTGGAAAAGACGAGTATGTTACTACACATAAGTGATAACCGTCGAAAACAGACGGGGTGAAACCATCGACTACAGATGGGGTGAAACTCAATCAGTAAATAAACATACTCAAAAAGCCGAGTTAGCTACTCCCGTCAGGTCATGTATGACTAGTCTGGCTCGTGTTCCAGTAGGGTCACATATGACTAGTCTGGCTCGTGTTCCAGTATACGGCGGTACACTTTGGGTGGGGTTGGTCCATTGCAGTAGGGTTTGTGAGTGTGTCTCGAACACGATTACGGCCCCTCCGGTGGAGGCAGCCAATGAGTGGAGCGTCACGGTAAAACCACCGGTGATAAGGTGTATCGAGAACATTTCACCTACCCAGGCATGGACTTCTCACGAGCACAAACAATCAAATACTCAACATACAACTGTTTTACTTTACTTTTAACTGCAAAAATATCCATGCATGCTCGTACTTTACTTTCTGCACTTATTATTTATAACTGTGTACTAACGCTCTTTTGTCATCTTATACTTGTTCCTCATTTCATTACTTTAAATATCTTGCCGAGCTCATCGCTGACATATATTTCAACGTGTTATGAAATATATGTTAGGTTCAGAGACAGAGTACCGTGAGGACCATACCTTTGAGGATCCCACTTTAGAGGTGGACCCCGCTGACCAGAACTACGAAGACACTGAGATCCTCCCCGCAAAAGACTAGAACGGGACATTTATATTTCAGTTTATTATTTGTATTATTATTTTCAGGTGTGTTTGTTTTCAGCAGATTGTACGGCCATGCTAGGCCTTAATTGTTGGTGTGTTTACTTTGGACGCTGGTATTGTAATGTAATAATTATTTGTGCTGTTTCTGAGAAATTCGCGTGCAGGGACTTGCCTTCGCTAAAATCACGCTTAGTGTGCTTAAGTCAAAGAAGGGAGAAAAAAATAAGTACCTCTTCTTTGCTTTAAGCACATGCCGACCCGCTCGCGTTCTCGCCCCCAAGTATATTGGGAAGCGGGGCATGACACTACCCCCGTGCTTCTAACTCTTGCATACAATACTATATGTGTACTCTTATCGTATGTGTTAGCTACCTTTCAACGGGATTAGGATATCCACACCTTTGTTCCGTGCTTTAATTCATGGAGGATTTTCTTGCCATGCTTGGATTTCTCAAAAAATCTCTTTTGATTTACTCTGTACATTCCCCCTTGTCATGCATCGTTTTCCCATTTGGGGGAGTGCACAATATCCATTTTCCACAAAAAAAAGATTACCCAAATAAACACTTTTGTACATATTTTTGTATAATGGTCCTTAGGGGTTCTTCGTAACTCGACGCCTTAAATCCATCTAGCTTGGGATGCGTAGGCCGCCCTTGCATTCCACTGCGATTCCACAAGTTTGCAAGACAAAAATATTAAAATCAAATCAAAAACAACAAAAACAATCCAAAAACCAAAAATATGTATATATGCCACATTCTCCCCTTTTCCTTCGCTCTCGACATCGACTATATTTGAGAGCACCAATGTATATAGGGAAGGCGAGAGTTTGTACAAAGTGATCTTCCACATCTTCTCCATCTCCTTTTGAAAATACAAGCAAGGCAAGAAAGTGTTTCAAAAATCAAAAACGACAAGTGTGTGTGGTGATTCCTTACATCCTAGAGATTGATAGTTATTCCCATGATTCATATATATTCTTTCTTACGTCTTCATGCATGTATGGATATCTCGTATTCACCGTTTGGAAGATTTGATATGAATTTTGAGCTTACTCATATTTGGAAATATTATCTACTACAACATGCTATGATAGCTATGCCTTTGCCAATGTCACGCTTCTATCTCTTTTGTGCTCTATTGATATGAACCCATGATGCTATATTATGAGATTGAATTCTTGATTTAGATTATGATATGCTTTTCTCTTATGCTTAATTGTGTTGGTGATTACATTTGTGGTTTGGAGAGGGTGATCAAGGATTATTCGCTTTCCTTTCTTGCTCTTGCACCCGATATTCATTCCAACTCGTCTTCCTCGGGATGAGGAAGAGTTTAGCTTGGGGGCTTGAAGTGTGTTCATATTTCACCTTTTGCACACGCTCTTCATCTTGTTTTCAATATGTGTTTCATCTTATTCCATGTTGTATATATCACATTTTGGTTCATATTGACTATTGGGTGTATGGCAGATAAATGTCGGCATTTCGGTGTCTTCTGGAGTCAACATTGCATGTCGGGACCAAAACGCGCTTATACGGAAAAAATCCGATGGCCAAAGATGAGGATTTGAAGTTTTGGAGCTACACCCGGTCGTGTGGATGAGCCACCCGGTCGGTTCATATCATGGTATCAGTCCTGCGCTCCACCCGGACAACACAGTACACCACCCGATCGGGAGGATGACCGGATGGTGAGGAGACAGAGTGGCATTCATGGGATATCTTCCCAACCGATCAGGTCATCTTCTTGGGTCATTTTGGGGAAGAACTCCCCCGACCGGTTGACACTTCAACCGATCGGGTGGCCTTATCTTCCCCTTTTATGCACTGCTGCTGCATTCATTGATGATCTGCTATCATTCCAGTAGGATTTTGGGTGATCTCTTATTTTTCTAGCATCGACATCGTCGTCAGATTTCCAACGATAGGTTGCATGCCCAAATCCGATTTTTCTACATTTTTTCTGGAATTTTCTGAGCGCCGCTGGGTGCTGAAATTCTGGGCTGTCTGGAATTTGAACTTCAACCGAACGGGTAGGCTATCCAACTGATCGGGTGAGCCCATTTTCAGCAGTTTAGTGTCTCTGTTTGTTTCCACCCGATCGGGTGGCACTTTTTCAGCAGTTTTAGTGGGTTTTTGTACCCGAACTGTTAGGGTTTTGTGGGGGCCTATAAATATAAGATGTTGGACGACTTGTAAGGGGTTCCCCTCTATTTAAAGGGCTTTTCTGCCCCTTTCATGGGAGCTTTAGATTAGTTTAGATGAGTGTTTCTCTTTCAATAAATCTTGTAATGGATTGATGGATTCTAATGCAAGATAAGTATTTCTTTTCTTATTTCCATTGCTTTGTGTTATTTTCATTATGCTTGATGGTGAATGTTTGTTTGCATTTATTATTGCTTGATATCATGTTCTTCATCATTGAGTAGTTTTTGATGAACCCTAATATGGGTTAGAGTAGGATTGATGCTTGGGATATTTCATTTGAATTGATTGCATGGCAAGTGTTTGATGGAATGTGTCAATGGGGATGTCTAGCAATCTGATACCAACCCGTATGGCAACACACTAGATGGAGTTGGGGGTTGGGCTCCGGATGCTTGTCCCATCAAGATCCTCTTTGATGTATTGCTAGGAATCACATTGGACCTATTTGGCCATTAGGGTTACGCTAGGGTGTTTCATTGTCATCGGCGGGAGAAAGACCGCCTTTGACCATGGGACTAAGAGGAAATAAAACGGAAGTTTGATTCTCTAGCCATAGCTCACGCCCTAGCGTTGACATCGAGTCCTTGCACATGGGAACGGCTTGGATGAAATTTCGGGAGCAATCGTTGCGAGCTTAGTGCTCCCGGAGTCGGGCGGTGTTGGACATGGGAATGCCCACCATCCGAACCTGGGTAGACCTAGCATATCATCCTGGGCATCGACCGGAATATCGGGCCCATGGAACACTAGGTACCACAATTAGAGGCAATGTCTCACCCTGGGTCTAGTCGAATGCCGAGTGTTATGAGTGCTCTAGCCTGTGTTAGCGGGGATTTATTTCTTGTTTTTTTACATTTATTTCCTTTATTTCTACACTACCCACTCAAATCATCCTCGTAGCTCTCACACAACCTAGGCGAGGCTAGTAGCCTTCAAGCCATCCACCTCCCTACGTTCGATATACATGTACCCTACACTAGACGTGCACTTGGTAAAACGACACCGCGCCCTAACCATAACGGGGCACCAGTAAAGTTTTTGGCACCGTTGCCGGGGAAGGCATTCGGTTTGATATTAGCTTAGCTTGGGTTCGTTAGACTATGCATAAAAACAAAAAAAATACAAAAAATACAAAAAAAGTAAATACAATAACCAAGAAATTTTTTCCCCCACCATCATATTATCTTTTTGTTATTCTCTTGTACTATTGACGCTTCTCTCTAGTTTTCTTATTTTTGTTGTCCAGGTATCTTTGCTATTACCATGTGGAGACCAAATTTCGATGCTCAGATGGGAGGCTATGATCCTTATTCATTTGTGGTTTGTGAGATTTGTGGGATGGCAGAGCACGTGCATAATGATTGCCCATTTACGCTTGAGAGCCTCATTCTAAACCAAGGCCAAACATTTTCCCACAACCTTAGCCCAAACACCTCCCATCCATTTCATCAAACTTATATCCCTCCACCAACACAAGAAAAATCAAGCCTTGAGTCTCTCCTTGAAAGAGCCATTTTTAACCAAGAACAAATATTGCAAACCTTTATGGTACCAATCACCGAGCCTACACTGAGGAGAGGGGATGGAAGAGAGGATATACCCACTTTCATGGTTGAGACCACCATCTTATCGGCCACCATAGACACATCTCATACCAATGTCCCATTTTTCCCACACTACCACTTGGATGACGAAGCATTTGTTGTTGTTGATAGGAAGGATGGGGTGATTTCTCTAGGATCTGTGGGAGAGACTTCTCATCTTGATTTTGATACCCCACATGAGTCCTACGAGAGCATCGAGGAGACTACAGAGCTTATGCATACCGACGAGGAGGATGTACGTGAGGACGAGGACACCACGACCACATACGAGTGGTCCGCTCCACATCCACCTCCACATTCATCTCTGTTGCTGCTTCTTCATTGGTCTGTGGTCAAACACGATGATGTCATTCAGGACATCGGGCAGATGGTGGAGCATGAGCATATCGTTGAGGAGAATGTGCATGAGGGCTTGGATACGATAGTCCACTTCATGGAGTCCGAGTCAAATCTACCTCTACCGTCACTCTCCACTTCTTCTGCGGCTGAGCATCTACTTGAGCATATTGCCCCTATTCAGGGATATTTTCATACTCACTCTTACTCCACTTTTGAGTCTCTCTTTTCACTTCCTATTTCTTTAGACTCATATATTTTTGACACACCATATCTCTCGTGGGACACAGGATCTACTTCCCTTGAGGTATGCTGCGGTGTGTCACCACCTGGAGAGCCACTTCTCATGGAGAGCGAGGATTTGGTCGTCACTAGCACAGAGGAAAGCGACCCATTCTCAGAGAGTATTCATCACCCTTTTATTATTTTTCCATCTTATGTCGACGATTATCTCTGGGATACTTTTATTTTGCGAAATGATTTCTTTCCATGGGTTAATGCACCTCATTCTTTGCAGGTTACATGTGGACACCTACGAGGGACGCTTGGAGGTGCATTGCTTGGGTTCATTGGCACACGTGGCACAGCGCTTCTGGCGGAGCCACATCAGGAGCAGTTAGAGTAGCTACCTGCCCCACTCCAAATTCTGGATCTGCCTATGCTCAAGTGTATCCTAATCTAGTAGTGTAAATATTTACCACAAAAAAACATAAATAAACACTTTTGTACATATTTTTGTATAATTGTCCTTCGGGGTTCTTCGTAACTCGACGCGTTAAAGCCATCTAGCTTGGGATGCGTAGGCCGCTCTTGCATTCCATTGCGATTCCGCAAGTTTGCAAGACAAAAATATTAAAATCAAATCAAAAACAACAAAAACAAACCAAAAACCAAAAATATGTATATATGCTACATTCTCCCCTTTTCCTTCGCTGTCCACATCTCCTATATTTGAGAGCACCAATGTATATATAGGGAAGGCGAGAGTTTGTACAAAGTGATCTTTCCATATCTTCTCCATCTCCTTTTAAAAATACAAGCAAGGCAAGAAAGTGTTTCAAAAATCAAAAAAACGGCAAGTGTGTGTGGTGATTCCTTACATCCTAGAGATTGATAGTTATTCCCATGATTCATATCTATTCTTTCTTACTTATTCGTGCATGTATGAGTATCTCGTATTCACCGTTTGGAAGATTTGATATGAATTTTGAGCTTCCTCATATTTGGGCATATTATCTACTATAATATGCTATGATAGCTATGCCTTTGCCAATGTCACGCTTCTATCTCTTTTGTGCTCTATTGATATGAACCCATGATGCTATATTGTCACGTCCCGCTTTCCAAAACGACGGAAGCAAAACGTAACTAAGGCCCGCATGGGCCGAAGCTGTGAGGCTCAGACCCAATAAGCGTTTGTAGGGATACCATTTAAAGTTACAGGTTCTTGCATATAAAAGTTCTGAAAAAAGAAATAAGAGTACATGAAGGAAACTGCATTCATTAGTATAAAGAGATAATATCCAGGGATACATAACAAGTCTAAAAAAGAAGCCTAGCATGGCCACAACTGCAGAAAGAAACTAATGGTGCTACGAACCCAACCTAAAATAGAAAGTAAAGAGTGCTACGCACCCAAACTAGAAGGCAACTAAACCTCCCAAGTCAGCAACAGAGGAACCTCTAAGACTGGTCCTCACTCGGGTCATACTCCTGATCAGCAGCGTACTCCTGCTCCAAGTCCTCTGGTACCGGCTCCTGGTCTGCTAACTCTACCTCGGAACCTGACGTACAAACACAAAGAGAAAGTGGTTGTACGTTAGGCGAAGTCTGCAAGTAAACGCGAGAAGACTCCACTACAAGGTGTATAACATTTTAAGGTTGACATTTTAAAGGTTGTTTACATGATGATGATGCAACAGCATGGCCGATATGTATATGTGTAAGAAAGTAAAAGACAACGCTGAAAGGTAAACGTGACAGGTAATAGCCATAGCGTGTCCCACTGGCTACAAGACAAGACAAGACAAGACAAGACAAGATAAGTGTGTGTCACAAAGGGTTCATGCCTTACGGTTTGAGGGGGATCAAACCTCTCCCCGTGCGACCGCTCAACCCTAACCCAGCCCAAGTGCACACGACAAGACATGACAAGGGATCACCCACTCACTCGGTGAGTGCCCTATTCGCCCGCAGGCTTATCCATTACCAATCGTGACAAGGGATCACCCTCTCTAGCTTGGAGAGTGCTCTATTCGCCCGCAGGCTTATCCATTACCAATCGTGACAAGGGATCACCCTCTCTAGCTTGGAGAGTGTCCTATTTGCCCGCAGGCTTATGCAATACATGACATGACATGACAAGACGAGAATGGATGAGAGTTGTTCTTTCTAGGTGGTCCACACGCACGCACACACAGATGAAACCTATGGTAGCTGTTGTTGTTGTTGATTCTAGAGGGTCCACACATGCACACACAAATAAAACCTATGGTGTCAGTTGTTATTGTTATGCCCGAAATTCGTCGTCTAGTCCAGGCTGTCGTGGGGTTTTCCAGACGCTATTATTTCACGTCTGGTTCTCTTGTTATTACTTTTTTACCGTTTAAGGGAAACAATGGCCTAAACATGGCAGAAACTACGCAAGTGAACACACTTGCCTGCGGTGGCGAGCGGTACGTTCGTCAGGAGCGTCTCGTCGAGTCGAAGCATCGGTAATGGGTCGTTCAGCATCTCGTAGAGTTGGAGCGTCGGTAATAGGTCGTCTGAAATGAGTCAAGCGACGGTGTCAGGTCACGCACATCATTGATCCTATTAAGGTTCATTTCTAGGTTAAATGTGGCTACCCTAACAGTCACATGTCAAAATGTCCGTTCAGCCTAATCGACGATCTATCCTATATGCACATGTATTCAAGTCCTTCGTCGATGTCTAAGATTTAGCAACGTTTTTAAGGAGCAGAAATGAAATTTAATTATTTTTGACGATTTTTAGATTAGGTTTCCGATTTGCTACAGTGGGGGTTCTTACTACGCGTTAGAGGACTAACCTTTTGACGTTGATTGGAAAGCAAATGTCGGGTCTGAACGGTGATGGATCTGCATCGTCTGTAACATCTCGGCCGCAGGTAGCAGAGCGAGACACTTCAAGACAGCGAGGTTGAGGCACGAACAGCGAGCAAGCGGCGATCTCTCCCCCGTTGCGGGTAGCGCAACGGATATGCACGACGGCGGTAAAGTCTGGAGAAAACACGCAAATTCAGCGATGCGTGTGAACTCTGAAGGGAAAAGGGGGCTGCTGGGGATTCAGTGGGGGTTTCTCAGCCCGGTGGGTGGCCGACGGCGTCAGCGCACGGTGGTGGGTGGCCGTGAGAAGACGAAGAGGACAGATTTGCACAACGGTTGTTATTGCGCATCGCAGCGAAAAAGCAGCGACAGAGGAGTCGAAGGGGTTTTAGTAGATAAAGGGGTTCGATAGGGATCTAATGGTGGTGGAGTGGTCGCTGGAAGTGGCCGGAGATGGCCGGGCACCGGCGTTGAAAAACAACGCGCAGATCTGTCAAAACAGCCGCTAGGGCTTGGTTTCAACGGGTTTTCGAGGAGTTAGAGATGAGTGAAGAGGGAAAGGGAAGTTGCAGATGATAGAGGGGATTGAGGGGAGTCAAGTGGAGGTGACAACGGCTGAAGGGGTGGCCAGAGCGGCGCCGGCGCTGGCGGAAAGTCGCGACGGCCTGGGCTGTCAACCTGCGGGTTGGGGCTCTCTTTGGCTGTGGTTTGAGGGTTCTTTGAGAGGAGGAGAGGGAGGAGATGGAGGTGGAGGAGATGGCCAGAGATGGGGGTGGTCTGGCGGCTAGTCACCGGCGGCAGGGAGGCATAAGGGAGAGGAGAAACGGTGGCCTGGGTTGGGTTGTTTGCGTGGCTGGTAGGGTTTGGTGATGGGTTGTTATAAAGATGAGATATGTTGCTATATGTATTTTGAAAGGGGTATAAGTTGAGGGGGTGACTAGGAGAGAGGTTGAGTGAGGGGGTGTACAATGTGGGGGAAAATTGGGTGAGAGTAGAGGCAGAATCAATTCATGATATGTATGGATCCTCTAATGATTTGATTAGTGAATTGAATTTGAAATATGATTAGGGCTAAACGGGCTTGGTTTTGATTAGTGATTTGGTTGGGCTAGGGGTGTCGAAAAATTACGAAAAAAATATCGGGACGACCGTGACGAAGAGAGGCTTGGGGATACGGTGGTCGATCGCGTGTTTGGTCCACGGAGAACGAACTAAACATAAAAAGATTTGGCGACTAAGTCTAAAGCTACGACGATCCTGCAATCAAACCTGATTTGTGGGAGAACGACCTGTGAAATGACGTTCACTAAAAATCCCACAAATAACTACTCTTCCATATGGTCACAACGGCATATAACATCGCGTATTCCGCATTGAAGAGAGGGCTAAGAAAAATACACGTTCGAAAGGGGACAGTACGCGCGAAAACACGAACGGTCGGAAAGCGGCCGTTACATTCTACCCACCTTAGAAATGATTCTGCCCTTGGAATCACTTATAATAATAATAATAATATCTATAAGCACTATGCTTGTAACTCACATACCCCACATAATGATCCCTAACCCTATAACTTCAAACAACATTCCTCAAATAACCCTTCATTACTTGTCTCTCTACTGGATAACGCTCCAATTAAAATCCCATCCCAGCACTTAACTATAAATCCACATTACCATCTACAAATCAACAATCATCATGTTCCCAATAAATTCTCCATCGTATTGGCTTATAAATCTATCCACTATAAATAATGAACCATCAACTACATCTATCCTTACCCCTATCATCTAATCTCCCAATCATATAAAATACGTCTTCCTAACTATCCATTCATCCCAACATGTCGTGTTACTTCCAATGTCTTCTCACCCTAATCTATAGTCAAATCTTGATGCTTTAAATGCTCTACTCATTCTCATGATCACCCTAACTCATACTATCTCGTCCTAGCTACTCTTATCTACCACTCGTCCAAGTTTCAGATCGATTAAGTACTCATCTCCTTGTGTATAATTTCATTCAACCAGAATTCTCCATTGAGTCTTTCATACATTGGTATTATTAAAAGTAAATATATAAGTCTTGGACGCCTCCCTCTTTTCATCCGAAAGAAATCTAATCTAATATCCTTTTGTTCAAAATCAATTAATCACAGTTACATCCTATCACCTCACACACTATGCCTACCCGCACACATAATCCTATAATAATAATAGCTAGTCCTGATAATATAACAACAATAAAAATAACACTCTGAAGAGAGAAAGAAGAGAAAAGAAAGTTTAAGGCCAATGACATATTTTAAAAACGTTGCAAAAACGTGTGGGGTTGTGGTATTGGATGCTGGAAGATAGGTGGGTTGTGATCATTATGGGCTAGTCCCAAAACTTTAAAGATTTGTTTTAAAAGAAAACAAAAATTTTTGGAACATACACATGCAGTTAAAAATAGGCTAAACTATAATATGAAAGAATAAGTCCATGGAATCACCTGCCATGACGCCATCCATGGCCGTCATGGTATAAGCTCTACGAACAACCGCTCCTCTCTGAATAGGGGCATGCGCTCTACTTTGTAGTGGGGCTGGTGCTCCGCCCTCAGTATGTCGATACATCGGGCAATTTATAACGGCGTGTGTGGCAGCTCCACATGCCAGACACAAACCCAGCTTCTTCCTGCAACAACTCGAATGATGCCCCGGCTTGCCACAGAAATGACATTGATCCCTGGCCTGGCTCTGTGCAGGTGCTCCTGGCTGACTAAACGGGTCCAACTGTAGGACTAGCTGCTGGCCTGAACTGTTCCATCGGTCTCTTTCCTCCACCAGCAGGAGGATCAGGAAGTCTTGCTACAGCCTCATGGGTCCTGGTTGCTTTCAGTACCGCTCTCATAGTAGTCAAGCCCGCCGAAGTCATAGAAGCCTGGATCTTGGGCTGTGTCCCATGGCGAAATCGATCAGCTCTGTTCTCCTCCTTCTTCACCATGTGCGGTGCAAAGCGACTCAACATCTCAAACTCTGCTTCGTACTCATCAACCATCATACTCCCCTGAGTCAGGTTCACGAATCGCTGCAAGAGCTCCCTCTTCGCTGCCTTAGGGAAGTACTTCTCCTTGAACATCTACTTGAAAGTGCTCCACTCCACTGGCTTCTGCAGAAGCTTCTCCTCAATGCGCCACCAGTTCTTGCATTCTCAACTAGCTACAGCTTCGCGATCTCCACTCTGGTCTCCTCAGGTATCTTAGCAGCTGTCAACTTATCTTCAGTACTCTGGATACATTTGTCGGCATCCAGTGGTCCATCCATCCCAGAGAAGGTCTTCGGCAGTAACTCATTGAACTGCTTCACTCCAGGAGCAGCTCGAGGTGCAAGCGGAGGCGGTGGTGGTGGTGCAGCCGGAGCAGCCCAATGTGGCTGCTCAACCAACTGACACTGAACCTCCAACATCTCTTTCATAACGCCCAGAAATTGGCGAAACTCACCACCTTAACCATCCGTAGTTCCGTCAGAAGAGGGACCGGCACGGGTATTGTGACCTCCTACCATCCTATTGACAAGAAAACCCAATTTAGACTCGTACATGTCAAACTGGATATTGAATGAATGCGATACTCTTATTGTTCGGAACTTTTTGCATGACCTGTATGGGCCACTACTAAAACCTGTCACGCCCCACTTTCCAAAACGACGGAAGCAAAACGTGACTAAGGCCTGCATGGGCCGGAGCTGTGAGGCTCAGACACAATAAGCGTCTGTAGGGATACCATTTAAAGTTACAGGTTCTTGCCTATTAAAGTTCTGAACAAAGAAATAAGAGTACATGAAGGAAACTGCATTTATTAATATAAAGAGATAATATCCAGGGATACATAACAAGTCTAAAAAAGAAGCCCGGCATGGCCACAACTGCAGAAAAAAACTAATGGTGCTACGCACACAACCTAAAACAGAAAGTAAAGAGTGCTATGCACCCAAACTAGAAGGCAACTAAACCTCCTAAGTCAGCAACAGAGGAACCTCTAAGACTGGTCCTCACTCGGTTCATACTCCTGATCAGCAGCGTACTCCTACTCCAAGTCCTCTGGTACCGGCTCATGTTCTGCTAACTCTGCCTCAGTACCTGACGTACAAACACCAAGAGAAAGTGGCTGTACGTCAGGTGAAGTCTGCAAGTAAACGTGAGAAGACTCCACTGCAAGGTGTATAACATTTTAAGGTTGACATTTTAAAGGTTGTTTACATGATGATGATGATGCAACAGCATGGCAGATATGTATATGTGCAAGAAAGTAAAAGACAATGCTGAAAGGTAAACGTAACAGGCAATAGCCATAGCATGTGCTACTGGCTACAAGACAAGACAAGACAAGACAAGACAAGACAAGTGTGTGTCACGAAGGGTTCATGCCTTACGGTTTGAGGGGGATCAAACCCTCTCCCCGTGCGACCGCTAAACCCTACCCCAGCCCAAGTGCATAAGACGGAGAGTTGGAGTGTCGGTAATAGGTCGTCTGAAATGTGTCAAGCGACGGTGTCAGGTCACGCTCATCATTGATCCTATTAAGGTTCATTTCTAGGTTAAACGTGGCTACCCTAACAGTCACATGTCAAAATGTCCGTTCAGCCTAATCAACGATCTATCCTATGTGCACAGGTATTCAAGTCCTTCGTCGATGTCTAAGATTTAGCAACGTTTTAAAGGAGCAGAAATGAAATTTAATTATTGTTGATGATTTTTAGATTAGGTTTTCGATTTTCTACAGTGAGGGTTCTTACTACGCGTTAGAGGACTATCCTTTTGACTTTGATCGAAAATAAGATGTCGGGTCTGAACGGCGATGGATCTACGTCGTCTGTAACATCTTGTCATAAGTAGCACAATGAGACACTTCTGGACAGTGAGGTGGAGGCACGAACAGCGAGCAAGTGGCAATCTCTCCCCCGTTGCGGGTAGCGCAACGGATCTGCACGACAGCGGCAACGTCAGGGGAAAACACGTGAGTTTGGCGATGCACGTGAACTCCAAAGGGCAAAGGGGGCTGCCATGGATTGAAGGAGGTCAGTGGCGGTTGCTCAGCCCGGTGGGTGGCCGACGGCGTCAGCGGATGACGGTGGGCGGCCGTGAGAAGACGAAGGGGACAAATTTGCGCAACGGTCGTTGTTGCACGTCGCAGTGGAAAAGCAGCGACCAGAGGAGTCGATGGGGAATTGCAGTAGATAAAGTGGTTTGATAGGGATCTAATGGTGGTGGTGTGGTTGCCAGAAGTGGCCGGAGATGGCCGGGCGCCGGCGTTGAAAAACATCGCACAGATCTGTCAAAAACAGCCTCTAGGGCTTGGTTTCAACGGGTTTTCGAGGAGTTAGAGATGAGGGAAGAGGAAAAGGGAAGTTGCAGATGATAGAGGGGATCGAGGGGAGTCAAGTGGAGGTGACAGTGGCCGGAGGGGGTGGCCGGAGCAGCGGCGGCGGCACCGACGAAAAGTCGCGACGACCTGGGCTGTCAACCTACGGTTTGGGGCTCTCTTTGGCTGCGGTTTGAGGGTTCTTTAAGAGGAGGAGAGGGAGGAGATGGAGATGGAGGAGATGGCTAGAGATGGGGGTGGTTTGGCGGCCAGTCACCGACGGCGGGGAGGCACAAGGGAGAGGAGAAACGACGGCCTGGGTTGGGTTGTTTGCGTGGCTGGTAGGGTTTGGTGATGGGTTGTTATAAAGATGAGATATGTTGCTATTTGTATTTTGAAAGAGGTATAAGTTAAGGGGGTGACTAGGAGAGAGGGTGAGTGAGGGGGTATGCAAAGTGGGGAAAAATTGGGTGAGGGTAGAGGCGGAATCAATTCATGATACATATGGATCCTCTTATGATTTGATTAGTGATTTGAATTTTGAAATTTGATTAGGGCTAAACGGGTTTGATTTTGATTAGTGATTTTGGTTGGGCTAGGGGTGTCGGAAAATTACGAAAAAAATATTGGGACGACCGTGACGAAAAGAGGCTTGGGGGTACGGTGGTCAATCGCACGTTTGGTTCACGGAGAACGAACTAAAAATAAAAAGATCTGGCGACTAAGTCTAAATCTACGACGATCGTGCAATCAAACCTGATTTGTGAGAGAACAACCCGTGAAATGACGTTCACTAAAAATCCCACAAATAACTACTCTTCCATACAGTCACAACGGCATATAACACCTCGTATTCTGGATTGAAGAGAGGGCTAAGAAAAATACGCGTACGAAAGGGGAAAGTACGCGCGAAAACCCGAACGGTCGGAAAGCAGCCATTACATATATTATGAGATTGAATTCTAGATTTAGATTATGATATGCTTTTCCCTTGTGCTTAATTGTGTTGGTGATTACATTTGTGGTTTGGAGAGGGTGATCAAGGATTCTTCGCTTTCCTTTCTTGCTCTCGCACCCGATCTTCTTTCCAACTCTTCTTACTCGAGACGAGGAAGAGTTTAGCTTGGGGGCTTGACGTGTGTTCATATTTCACCTTTTGAACACGCTCTTCATCTTGTTTTCATATGCGTTTCATCTCATTCCATGTTGTATATATCACATTTTGGTTCATATTGACTATTGGGTGTATGGCAGATAAATGTCGGCATTTCGGTGTCTTCTGGAGTCAACATTGCATGTCGGGACCAAAACGCGCTTATACGGCAAAGATCTGATGGCCAAAGATGATGATAGGTATGACCATTGATAATGGTAATATAGAATTATAACCACATATACTAACAAAAATAACTGAATTCCCAGATGTATTAGAAGATAAAAAAATTACAAATATTATTAGGATGTCTAAACTATGCAGATAACTTTATTAACAAGTTAGCACAAATAAGAGCACCTTTACAACAAAAACTAAAAAAGAATGTACCATGGACTTGGACAGAAAATGACACAGCATATGTACGACAAATTAAACAGATATGTCAAAAAATGCCTAAACTGACATTGCCATTAGAAAATGATGATTTAATTATCTATACAGATGCCTCAAATTTATATTGGGGAGCTACTTTAGTAGCAATTAGAGAAAAACAAGAAAAACTATGTAAATATAAATCTGGTACGTTTAAACAGGCAGAAATCAATTATCATTCAGATGATAAAGAAATACTAGCAATAAAAAATAGTATTAAGAGCTTTTATATCTATCTCAATAAACCCTTCTTAGTTAGAACTGATTCTGTTACGGCAAAAGCCCGGATTAAAAATAAAATTCCTGA
Organism: Scilla litardierei; assembly: GCA_030789695.1. Lineage (NCBI taxonomy): Eukaryota > Viridiplantae > Streptophyta > Magnoliopsida > Asparagales > Asparagaceae > Scilla > Scilla litardierei. The sequence goes on along the minus strand of CM061142.1, from coordinate 165,698,150 downwards.
TATTAGCCCAAATAAAAGAGTAATTAGATGGCAAGCTTGGTTTGCAGAATTTAGTTTTGACATTGAACATATTGCAGGTTCTAACAACTTTATTGCAGATACATTAAGTAGAGAAATTGTGGACAATGGAGAAAACTGAACCCATCAATCATGAAGAAATATTCTATATGCTAAAAGAAGCAGCAGAAGAAGGCATTGGAGCATTCCAAAAATACCTAAATGATGGAGCAATACAAAATAAAGAAAAAGTTGAAGAATGCTTTCAGTATATTATATGTCTCTCAGAAGACATAATATCAGAATTCCAGAAAGATAGACTGGAAAAGGCTAACAATGATATGGTATCACAGACAGGAAGCTCTATAGCCCCTGTCAAACTGCATACTCTCAATATTATACAACAAGCTGAGAGCTCTACAGCTCCTGCATACAGTACTATGAATATTATACAAAAGCCAGGACAACTGGATCAATTTACTACATGGTTCAGTGAGCAAATGACACCATTACTGACTGAACCAAATCCTTATAAAGGTATATATTCAGCATATGGCCATGAGATGAATAAAGTATATATCCATCCGGAGGCCAATCCGTATATAGTTGCACAGCTATATCAGGCTGGTCTTATATCTTGCATCTATATAGAAAGCAATCTTACCAATCTTCAAGCAGTACCAAAACTGCAAAAAGCAGTTTATGAATATACCAAAGCAATTAAACACAGTAATGTATATATTGTATTTAATCAAGTTATTCCAGAGAAGGCTAGAGATGGGAGCAAACTGCCAACAATCACGATGATTGAATTAAATTTGGGCTCCAAGAGATTTGTTCCAAAATTTCAGAAGAATATGTTCCTAATCAATGAAGAGACTATTGCAACAACAAGAGCCAGACAGCTCAGAGCATTAGTCCAGCGGGTTATTGAAGCCTTAAATGTCACTACATGGGTCTATGACTCAGAGAGATATGAACTCCTCTTGACCGTCAGTAAGATATCAAAGACAGAGAGCATCAAGAAGATAATCAGCTTCTTGGAAAGCATCTTGGCATGGCATGTTCACAGAAATGCCTATAAGATATTTTTGAAACAGATGACAGAAGATCTACAAAAGAAATTGATCCTACAGTGTATCAGATGGAAAACCTGGAACCTTCAAGAAATTGGACACGAAGGCATCACTACACAAAAGGAAGACTTTACAGATGGCCCTAATAAGAAGATACTCGACATTTAAAAGTATCTTTGGAAAAGCATCTTTACAAAAGCAGTGGAAGACGACAAAGAAAAAGACAAAAGCAAGGGACAGCTGTACCAGCCGCCTCAATCATGCAACTTTAAGAAAACAACTTTATAAAAAAACAAAAGACAGCTGTAAATCACTTTGTATTTCAAATTCTTTTAAATCTTCTAGTGTATATTTCATAGGTCTAGCCCTGATTATTTTGTTAGGATCTTTTAATTTTATTTCAGCAGAATTTAAGAAACATGCTAAGTGGCTACACTTAGGAGGAATAGAGTTAATCTTTAAGGCTGCATTTAGAAAAGGAATTAATATTCCATGCACATTTTGGATTTCAGATGATAGAATTTTACATTACGCTAAAGATGCCTTGATTTGTATCATTAGAGGCAATTTTGCATATCAGACAATAAAAATGAGAATCTTTCCTGACTTTGCCATTGCATTGTCAGATAAAAATATTGACATAGGAATAACATTATACCATAAGATAGATAGATTGAAAATGCCACCATGCAGTGTGGTCTGTAGTATTACAGCATGTCTAGTCTATGCATATTCAAGTAGACATCATATAACGAATAAAAACACAAACAGGATCAATTTTGCTTTTGTAGGGTTTTCCCAAAAATTAATGCTAAACTACTTTATGATAAGTGATCTAAGCAATAAAAGTCTGAGCGGCAATCTCTTAGGGCAATCTTTGATGGTTACCTGATCTAGGCCCAGCACGCTTCCAACAACTACTTTTCCCTTTGGTTCCAACGGCTTCACGGCTCCTCCTTGCCAAACGCCTCGACCACTGGGTACTGATCACTGCTCCAAGAAGTAGCTTAGACTTTAATCAGCAAAACTCCACCAAAAGCTTTCAAAGAAGCTTTTCTCAGAAATTTAGAGCTTTGATTTCTCACAGAAAGTAGGTAGACAAATAGTTGCAAACCGGGAATTTTATTATATAGAGAAGAGAATTGTACAGCACTCAAGGCACTCAAAGAAGAAGAACTCTCTTTCTTTTTCTTACAATAAACTGATTACTCTGGGAGTCGATGCTCTAAGCGTCGATGTCCCGTTACAACACACTTAGGCCTTATTTATAGTATACATAAGGCGGTTGCTACAAGATAGAGACGAAACAGCTGTCTCTTACTTTTACAAAGTGATTTACAGCCGTCTTTTGTTTTTTATAAAGTTGTTTTCTTAAAGTTGCATGATTGAGGCGGCTGGTACAGCTGTCCCTTACTTTTGTCTTTTTCTTTGTCGTCTTCCACTGCTTTTGTAATGATGCTTTTCCAAAGCTACTTTTAAATGTCGAGTATCTTCTTATTAGGGCCACTTGTAAAGTCTTCCTTTTGTGTAGTGATGCCTTCGTGTCCAATTTCTTGAAGGTTCCAGGTTTCCCATCTGATGCCCTGTAGGATCAATTTCTTTTGTAGATCTTCCGTCATCTGTTTCAAAAATATCTTATAGTCACTTCTGTGAACATGCCATGCAAAGATGCTTTCTAAGAAGCTGATTATCTTCTTGTTGCTCTCTGTCTTTAATATCTTACTGACGGTCAAGAGGAGTTCATATCTCTCTGAGTCATAGACCCATGTAGTGACATATAAGGCTTCAATAGCCTGCTGGACTAATGCTCTGAGTTGTCTGGCTCTTGTTGTTGCAATAGTCTCTTCATTGATTAGGAACATATTCTTCTGAAATTATGGAACAAATCTCTTGGAGCCCATATTTAATTCAATCATCGTGATTGTTGGCAGTTTGCTCCCATCTATAGCCTTCTCTGGAATAACTTGATTAAATACAATATATACATTGCTGTGTTTAATTGCTTTGGTATATTCATAAACTGCTTTTTGCAGTTTTGGTACTGCTTGAAGATTAGTAAGATTGCTTTCTGTATAGATGCAATATATTAGACCAGCCTGATATAGTTGTGCAACTATATACGGATTGGCCTCCGGATGGATATATACTTTATTCATCTCATGGCCATATGCTGAATATATACCTTTCTAAGGATTTGGTTCAGTCAGTAATGATGTCATTTGCTCACTGAACCATGTAGTAAATTGATCCAGTTGTTCTGGCTTTTGTATAATATTCATAGTACTGTATGCAGGAGCTGTAGAGCTCTCAGCTTGTTGTATAATATTGAGAGTATGCTGTTTGACAGTGGCTATAGAGCTTCATGTCTGTGATACCATATCATTGTTAGCCTTTTCCAGTCTATCTTTCTGGAATTCTGATATTATGTCTTCTGAGAGACATATAATATACTGAAAGCATTTCTCAACTCTTTCTTTATTTTGTATTGCTCCATCATTTAGGTATTTTTGGAATGCTCCAATGCCTTCTTCTGTTGCTTCTTTTAGCATATAGAATATTTCTTCATGATTGATGGGTTCATTTTTCTCCATTGTCCATAATTTCTCTGCTTAATGTATCTGCAAGAAAGTTGTTAGAACCTGCAATATGTTCAATGTCAAAATTAAATTCTGCAAACCAGGCTTGCCATCTAATTACTCTTTTATTTGGGCTAATATCAGGAATTTAATTTTTAATCCGGGCTTTTGCCGTAACAGAATCAGTTCTAACTATGAAGGGTTTATTGAGATAGATATAAAAGCTCTTAATACTATTTTTTATTGCTAGTATTTCTTTATCATTTGAATGATAATTGATTTCTGCTTGTTTAAACATGCCAGATTTATATTTACATAGTTTTTCTTGTTTTTCTCTAATTGCTACTAAAGCAGCTCCCCAATATAAATCTGAGGCATCTGTATAGATAATTAAATCATCATTTTCTAATGGCAATGTCAGTTTAGGCATTTTTTGACATATCTGTTTAATCTGTCGTACATATGCTATGTCATTTTCTGGCCAAGTCAATGGTACATTCTTTTTTAGTTTTTGTTGTAAAGGTGCTCTTATTTGTGCTAACTTGTTAATAAAGTTATCTGCATAGTTTAGACATCCTAATAATCTTTGTAATTGTTTTTTTATCTTTTATTACATCTGGGAATTCAGTTATTTTTGTTAGTATATGTGGTTATAATTCTACATTACCATTATCAATGGTCATACCTAAGAAGTCTATTTTTTGTACACCTATCACAACCTTTTGGCTGAGAGAGTTATTCCTCTTTCAATGCATGTATCAACTATTTTATTACAATGTGTAATATGATCTTCTGGTGTTTCAGAGAAGATTAAAATATCATCTACATATACTATACAATACTTATTATGCCCTTTGAGAACATCATCCATTCTGCGTTGAAATATTTGAGGTGCGTTTTTTAACCCAAATGGCATGACTAACCATTCATATTGCCCTTGTGGACAACTGAAAGATGTGTAGGGTATAGAGTCTTTTTTTTAATTTAATTTGCCAAAATCCATTTTTACAATCCATTTTTTGTAAACCGCTTTTTATTTTGTATTTTGTTCAATAGAACTTCTTTATTTGGTAAGTAATAACCACCAAAGATGGTTGCATCATTTAATGCTTTATAATTAAATACTATTATAGCCTTGCCTCGGACAATTTCACTGAGTTTTCTAACAATAAAAGCAGGTGAACTGTGAGGACTGTTGGAGGGCCTTATGACTTTTAAGTCTAATTGTTCTTTTATCTGTATTTCGAATTCTTTTAAATCTTCTAGTGTATATTTCATAGGTCTAACCCTGATTATTTTGTTTGGATCTTTTAATTTTATTTCAGCTAATGTTTTGTCTTTTTCCCATTTGGCTAAAGGGTCATCATTATAAGTTTCTTTAAACCTTTCTTTGATATCATCTAGTGTGAGTGCAGTAGTTTGTTCTTGTTTTAGAAGTGGAAATTTGTCAATTTTTTGGGGAATATCACCTCGCTGAGCAGGCGCAGGTTGATATGTAGAGGAAATAGTATAAGCTTGTTTTAATCTTGGGGCAAGAATAGGAGTACCACAAGGTGTAGTAAAGATGATATGTTCAGATAGTTGGGTCATTGGTTGATATGTTAAACAGAAATCATTTCCTAATAAAAGATCTGGACCTTGAATATCACTAGCCCATACTCTTGGAATTTTGACTTTGATGTGTCCTATGGTAAAAGGCACATTGAACGCATATTTATCATATCTGATTTCTTGTTCTTGTATATCTAAGGCTATTATGGCTTGTCCATCATTTATCCACCATTTAGATGGTAATAAATAAGATTTGCATAGAGAGATACCTGAGCCGGTATCTATATACGCATGTAAGGTTATGGGTTGATAGTAAGGTATTTCTTGGATTCCTTCAATATAAGTAGAATAAGGTGAAGTAGTGATTGCTTTTTTAATATTATCCTTATTTAGTAATGGGAATTCATATTGATCGATCTTCACATATGTTGATTGTATTGTTATAGAATATTTGTTTACAAAATTCATACCTAGTAGAATTTTATTTTTTGGTAATTTATCATCTATTAACATTTCTGTTTCTACTTGCAGGATTTTACCATGACGATCTGGGAACATCAATCTTACCATTGTACTTTTGTTTAGGATATGTTGTCCAAAGTAATCTATGTATTTGTAAGTTTGATTTGTATCCTTATGTGGATATGTTGTTACCAGTGAAGAGTTAATATGAGAGTTTGCCGCTCCTGTATCAATGAGAACATCAACTTCTTTGTTATCAAGAAATCCTAATATGTATTGTTGTTTATTTGATTTTAATAGGTTTAATTTTCCAATATCCAAGTCTTTTCGTTGTGATGTATTTTTGCTACTATTTTGAAGGAATTTCTAATTTGAGATTGTACAGTTGGTTGTGTAAGTAACCGATTTTTCCTATTTAAAATTAACTCTTTAGGAAATTCAATTTCTTCCGGTGACAATTCTTTTGGTGGGATTACTTCACAAATTTCATCAAATGGTTTAGGAATGCTAATACTTTTTTGTTTTACTTTTTTATTCGTTATATGATGTCTACTTGAATATGCATAGACTAGACATGCTGTAATACTACAGACCACAATGCCTGGTGGCATTTCCAATCTATCTATCTTATGGTATAATGTTATTCCTAGGTCAATATTTTTATCTGACAATGCAATGGAAAAGTCAGGAAAGATTCTCATTTTTATTGTATGATATACAAAATTGACTCTGATGATACCAATCATGGCATCTTTAGCGTCATTTAAAATTCTATCATCCGAAATCCAAAATGTGCATGGAATATTAATTCCTTTTCTAAATGCAGCCTTAAAGATTAACTCTATTCCTCCTAAGTGTAGCCACTTACCCTATTTTTTAAATTCTGCTGAGAATTTTTCTTTTTCAGATTTCATAATTTGTTGTGTAATTAGTTTTATAGGTATTTCTCCTTTCATAGTGTAAACATCTATAGGGTGTTCTAGTATTCTGATAATATATTTTTCTTTGGAAATATATCTTATCAAAGGCATTTCATAACATGTTCCTAGTGATAATGTGAATTTTGTTTTTTGTATTTGTTGGTATTTTTCTTGATATAGCTGTATGGATTCTTCATACCCTGATTCATCATCTTTTATATCTGTTGTCTCAGAGACTTCTGTTATCTTTGATTCCATTTTAGAAACTTCTAATGTTTTTTCAATTAATAGATTGTTAAATTCATTTTCTAGATCTTCTGAATTATCTTCAGAGTTGGTATCTGATATGTCACTCTCAGAGGTCATATCTGAGACTATTTCTTTAGGTTCTCTTTCTTTTACTATAGTAATTTTTCTTAGTGCATCCATTATATTTGTCTCTATCAAATATTTGTATTTTACCATCTTTCTTTTTGTTAATTACTACATTTTGTCTGTTCTTCATGACCCTATAGTCTTTATGATCAAAGATATGTTCACAAGGAATTACCTTTTTCTGTTTATGTATTTTATTATCTGATCTTTTTTCTTTAGGAGGGTTTTCAAATTTAATTATATCATATGGTAATGGTGTTATGATAATCTTTTCAAATTTTTCATTATATGTTTTAGCAAAATTATGTTCCTTTATATTTAACATTTTTACATTTACCATATTCAGTCGTACGTCTGTTTCTTCTTCATCCTCACTGTCAGAGCTATCATCGGATTCTGATCTTAATTCATAGATTTCTTCTTCTTCAGAGTTTTCATATAATTCTTCAATATCTACTGGTTCTAATTCTTCAGAGAATAATCTAAATGCCTTGACAGTATTCTATTTGATCAGTTGTTTCTTCAAAATATGTTTTTTGAATACAATCTTTTGGTACTTTTTAATGAGGCATAAACAAATCTTTTTCTGGCTCTGATACCACAAACAGGATCAATTTACTACATGGTTCAGTGAGCAAATAACACCATTACTGACTGAACCAAATCCTTATAAAGGTATATATTCAGCATATGGCCATGAGATGAATAAAGTCTAATAGTTATTTTATTTGTATTTCGAATTCTTTTAAATCTTCTAGTGTTTATTTCATAGGTCTAACCCTGATTATTTTGTTAGGATCTTTTAATTTTATTTCGGCTAATGTTTTGTCTTTTTCCTATTTGGCTAAAAGGGTCATCATTATAAGTTTCTTTAAACCTTTCTTCGATATCATCTAATGTGAGTGCAGTAGTTTGTTCGTGTTTTAGAAGTGGAAATTTGTCAATTTTTGGGATGAAAAATAGATGAACATTTCCCACATACGGTGCCAACTGTTACGGCCAAAAATGACCGAAACAATGATGAGGCTAACGTGGACCCTTTCTTGTTGAGTTGGAACCTCATCAGCCGGTTGAATGGGACCCAATGTTAGTGGAACCGGGGTTGTTGATAGTTGGTAGATGATTTTCGATGCTTGTTTGACCCTCTAATGGATCGAGCCTTGGTCGAATGATATTGAGAAGCGCATGCATGTCCTTCCCGTTGGATCGGGCCTCGATGATCTGCATCACAAGGAAGCGTCAAGAGGGTCAAATCTGGGTCCCGACCCAAATCCCCTTCGATGCTTAAGTTATAATGAGACTTAAAGGAGGGAGCTTGGAGTTACTGAGATCGACCCACTGAGGCTCGTCTCAGATCTAGCGTCGCAAGCCCTTTTAAGGAAGCAGTATTAGAGGGAGTGTCAGAGTATCAGATCTTGTACCTCCTTTATTCTGTTCTTCTTCCGTGTATTTATAGACCTCCGAAGGCCTCTTCGGTGATGTTGGGAAGATAACGGTCACCAATTATGTTGCCACGATCTTCCCCCTTAATAGGGGTAACCGTCGCCCCACGTCTCCACTATATATGAGGTCACCTTTAATCCCACGTTCAGTTGGTAGGAGTGCAATGGGCGTATGGTATGTGGGCTCTGACTGAGTTGGCTACGGGCATCTTTCGTGTGCTTTGTCGGCTTTAGTCGTTCGCCGAATGAGCCCCCTCGAGTGCCAGCCCAATGACGCAATAGAATTAAAAACAATAGCCTTTAAAAATAATGAAGAACTTTTTGATAGCTAGAGCACTTTTTAAAAAATAAAAGATTTTGAATGATATGAATTTTATGTCTGAAAACATCTGAAATCATAGCTAGCATAAAATTAGCTTAAAATCTGCATAAAATTAGCTCAGAAAGTCAACTCCAATGGCTATTTAACAAATGGCACAAATCAAGCGAAACTGACAAATTTGTCAATGGTTGACCTAGATAGTTGACTATCTCACCCAGATAGTCGGCTATTTTCAAAAATAGCCAGCTATTATTTTGACAAAGAGTTGTAGGCAAATTTGGCTGCCAATAGTCAGTTATCTGACATGGATAATCGGCTATTTCTGGATACTGGAGTTTTTCTACTAGAAAATACTTGAAAAATAATTTATAAAGTTTATATAAAATATTATATGATAAAACATATTCAAAAACTATTTTTCCAGAAATTGTGTGAGTATAGAATATTCATTTGGCTTTTACATTCTAAATACACAACTTACTAATACACATACATCTTTAACTCTCGTTCTTCAATCTTTGATTTGAGCTATCTTATCTTGATCTTAAGTCTTCGTATGCTTCATATTGTTGAGCCATCATATGCTTCATTTCTTGGCTCGTAAGTAGACTTCTGATCACGGCTTCTAAGTCCTTGAATTGGCTTTACAATGCGCTCGAACTTCATGGCTATAAAATACTCATCAACACATATACACACTTGAATTAAACACATTAGTATTTATATCAAGTGTGCACATTATCAAAATTCACTGGGGTGGATCTCAATATCCAACCAGTATGATGCCTCATACGACCGTGTCACCCCAAGATGATGCAAAACGTCAGTTTACGCACACAGAGGACGCAGTCGTTTGGGCCCTTACATGATCGTGTCGATTCACTTCGACCAATCAAAGGCAGAATGCGTAAAATCCAGAAAGCGATGTGACCGCGTCGTTTAGGTCAAAAGATCATTTCGTGTCAAATCTGCAGCATACCATTAGGGTTTGGCGAGTTATAACAGCGTAGGAGCACCGCCATCCTTGGGGGAGGACCTTTTAGCTTCGTTTTCTTCCCCCTTTTCATGTATTCTCTTATTTCAGTAGTAAGGATAGATTAAATTAGGTTTTGAATACTTCTCTCATGGACTGTAAACGTGAATTAACAACTCTTGTGAGCAACTCCTTGAGATAAGTGTTTATTTCTCTTCTTTATATGTTTTTATAATTGTTTGCAGTTATTCCTTGTCATTCTTGATGTTCTATGTTCTTTTTATTATTCTCCTTACTGATGATACCCATTTATACATGTTTTTGTATTGAAGTTTCATATCTTGAAAAAATCATTCCACGTAGCTATCAACGACATAGAATTGAGCTAATACTCGATTAATCAACTTCCCTGCAGACGACCCATACAACCCTATGACGATGTCGTGCGCTTGCGGTTTACAAATGATTAAAACTTCGAACATTCTTCTAACATCTTGGATGAGGTATTATTGGTAAAACAAGCCAATCAGAGAAACTTTTTTGTTTATTTCGCTTATATGTTTTTACCATACTGACATATCTTCAAAAAGTGTACCCAAAAAGGACAGTTGATCAACCGTCTTTTCCACTTTACTAAAGTGTACATGCCACAGATCAGGTCAGAATACCTCGCCGACTGCTCGGTTATATGATCGGGACCACTCCATCGCGGGCCACTCCCTCGCGACCCAGGCGAGCTATACGAGTGGGAATGACCTTTCATTGCCCTTGCGGGATGCTCAGTTATACGATCGGGGCCCACTCCCTCGTAATCCGGGTGAGCTACACGATCGGGGACGACCTCTCATTGCCCTTGTGAGCTGCTTGTTGGATACAACGTGTAGTTAGATACAACGATCAATGACTTTGTGTTTAACGATAACAAATGTGTGTGAGCGATTTGATGTGTGTGCTAAGTGGTTTCAGGAATGGCACTCTTGCAAATACTCAAAGGGAGACTAAGTCAAAGTGATGAAGAATTTGCCATGCATTATCAAAGTGGACTAGTCAAAGATGGAGATAATGGATACAAATATTGGACTAAGCCAAAGATGGGAGGATAAGGAGGAAATCAATTCAAATCCATATTTGAATTGATTCAAATCAATTGGTGCATGAATCAAATCCTAAATCCATGCAAATTGAAGACTTGGTCAAAGATGGAGTGATATGGAGAATCTCATGCAAATCAATGGTGATGAAATGAGATCCAATTCAAATCCCATAGCTATTCAAATTCAAATCATATAGCCATCTATGGTGATTCATTCAAATCCTTATCATGTTAGGGTTCCTTCCAATCTCCATCAATTGTGGGATTCTATTTTCTTCTATTATATCACATCCTCTCCTATATAAACCCATATTCAAACTCCATATGTCACGATCGCTTTTCGATCGTAAGTTTTCGTGCGCGTACTTTCCTTTCATACGCGTTTTTTTTAGTTGTCTCTTCTTGTATCTGAACCGTACGATGTGATATGTCGTTGTGACCCTCTGAGAGAGTACTTAGTTGTGGAATTATTTTGAAACGTCATTTCACAGGTCATTCTCCCACAAAATAATTTTGTTTGAAGAGGCGTCGTAACTTCCATCTTCATGTTAGACCTTTTAATTTTTAGTTCTGTTTTCCGTCGCCCTAGCTCGTGACCAATCTTTTTAGTCCCGTTTCTCTCGTCGACACGGTCTCCCCGGTATTTTTCTCATAATTATCGGGTTCCGTTTGGCCCATTTTTGCACTAATCCCCAATAGAAATTATATTTAAGCCTAAGTTTCATATGATTAAATCCCTAAGCTAGGTTCATCTTCATTTCCCCTTAACTGTACCCTACTCTCTCATGCTCTCTCTCCCATTTACCCTCAAATCTACCAAAACCCATGCTATTTAACAAATAGGGAATCTCATCCTACGTATCAACCAAATCTGATTTTAGTTATTCTCACCCCTATTTCCACCCATTTCTTCTCCTCGCACTCTTCTATTCCCTTAAGTGCACCCCCAAAACCAACCTCAAATAGCAAACCAAGCCCATTAAGAACCCGCAAGCCCTAGGGTTTGTTTTCATCTTGCGTGAACCCCAAGCGCCGCCGTCTTCATCTTTCAATCTCCAACCTCCAGCCCCGATGTTCTCCCCCCGACGCTGTCCCCGGCGACCTGCCCCCTTTCGTCGACCCTCCCCCGGCCTCTTCCACCGGTGTACCCCGCTGGGCGCACGGCAGTGCCACCAGAAGCAACTGCAGCATCGCCCCGGGCGCCGTTAGCAGCGCCTGTCCGTCGCTCTTCGTGCAACAGTCGTCCCAGCGACCTCCCCACGCCGTCAGCCTCCTCTCCGGTCCTTTCCCCGTCGGAAACCACCATCAACTGCTGCCCAATTCGTCGACAGCAGCAACAGACCGCTGCTCTAGCGCTGACAGCGACATCGACCCCTCTTTCACGCAGCAGCGACGCACGGTAGCCCACAGACCTCTGTCGGCCTTTTCCCCCCGTTTGGATCTGTCACAACGTCCCCCTAGCTGCTGTCCTCGCACGACGACCACCCTCTAGACGTAGACAATTTGCGTCAACCACCTGTAGCTTCGTGGGGGATCTCTTCACATCGGTTAGTAAACGTTCGTTATAATACTTTAAGATCAGATTGCTAATAGTTTATGACCGCTAATAGATGATGATCATCAAGTGGACTTAATAAAATGATGTTAGAATGATAATCTGTTGGGTCGATATATTGTTTGCACACTCCTAGCTACTGTTAGTCTAGGTTGCTATGATAATATTGTTGTATACTTTTTCATGCTAGCAACTTAATGTAGTTAACATGTTGGTACTTAACATTAATATGTTATGATGTGAACCCATCTTACGATAGAAAATCTAATAAAACTGGATCATTAGATGTCTTTAGAATTGCCTAATAATCTAGTTCTGCCATACAAACTTAATTCATAAACGTGTTTTATCAAACAGAGAACTGGTCGTTCCGTACCGTTCGCGATACCGGAATCCAACCCCTGACGTCGCTACCAGATGTCAGAGTAGCTCTCACATCGTGTTGAGGTAAATCCCACTCCGTAGGAACCCCCATCTCGCATGTTAATCAACCTAAAAATCGTAGCTTCTAATTGTTTTTGTAACTCACTAATCAAGATTAATAATTGGGACTGTAGGCTGGACTGTGTTGTGAGCACATAGGTAATTATTGGACTCTGGTTGATCGTGACTTCAGCGTAATTGTTCAGGCAAGTGATACTTGCCAGTAATTGTTTAGGCCACGTTTTATGCCAATTTGTGTAGTAGCGTAAAAGAGACTAGGCGATGAAATGATAGTCGCCTAGACGCCCTTACTAGATCTAGCTTGACAATGAAGCTAGATCCGACATTTCTTCCATGCTTTCATTCATGCTGCCATGTCATGTTTAATTTCAATTAACGGTACGCACTTTAACTGCTCATTGCCATGTCATGTCATGTATCAAAATGTTCATCGTGATTGTGTAGCACAGGCTACAAAAATTGTAACTAATGAGGCTAGGCACCTGCTTTGCAGGCACAACCCTATGCCATATTGAAAAACACTTCCTGGCTCGTGATCCAGAAGCGAGCACAATGTTATTGGGAAACCAAAACTCGATACACATGGAGGGGTATGGTTATGCGATCACGCAGCGTAGAAGTGTGCCCGTACAGCCGCTTCAGCTGTAAGGTATAAACTCTGGGATTGGGGTAGGGTTAAGCTATCACGCAACATAGAAGTGTGCATGTACAGCCACTTCAGCTGTAAGGAGTAAACCCTATGCACAATGTGAATGCATGTTTTCATCGTGAAATCGTGATATCATGTTTTGTAGCTCTTGCTACAACGTGTCGTGCAAATGTTACCTTTCATATTCTTCTTAAACTGCTACATTCATGCTCATGTTTAAACTGCTACACTCATGTCATGTCATCTCCATTATTTTAGAACTGCTAGTTGTACACTTTTGCTCTTATGTTTCCTTGCACAAAAGTCGCCCGTTTTCCCTTGGGAGACTTTTACTGACATGTGCCCTTTTCTCTTTGGGTGTCTCATGTCAGGTTTTGAGCCTGGATTGGTTGCTGAGGACACGGTTTGCTAATGTCCAGTTCGAGGACACTGCATTCCTTCCCTTAGTCTCAGCTGGTGACTTCCTTTAGTTGTTGTTTACTTTCTTAGTGGTTGTTATTAGGTTGTTTGATACGTAGCATAATTTCTTGTTGTAGTTACGGCCATGCTTGTGCCTTCTTTTCAGACTATGTACTCCTCTTTTATGACTATCTCTGTAATGTTTGGAATAAAATCTGTGGATGTTGGATGTTGGTTAATTTTATTTGTCTATCCTTTATTATTATTGTTGTTGTTTCGTCGTAATGCGAAGAACCAACTAATGTAATAAGTTACCAGACGCTTATCAGACTGTAGTTTCACAGCTCCAAGTCTGAACGGACCTTCTCACATCTCGCCTTCCATACTTGGGAAGAGGGGCGTGACAGGTTTTAGTGGTGGCCCATACTGTTCCTCTTTGCATCTGCGAAATATCGGAACAACAATAATGATAGCAACATCCATTTAAATATTCGAAACATTCAAGTCATGAATTGAGTATAATCTGAAGGGTTTTCCTTGTCTTAGATGGTAGGAAGACTTAGATAGACGTCTAGGTTTGATAGCCAGGTGCCTTCGTCAAGATTTAGTTATACGCTTCTTAAGTTACTTAGGTAGTCTCTCACCCAGCCCTGACCATATTAGATTTCTAGAGCTTTTCCTTTAGTCGTTTGTTGAATTTTGGGCCCAGTAGAATGTAATCTTGATTCTCTAAGAACCCTTTTCCTGATATCTTTATTACATTCTAGTCCATTAGAGACTCTTAGTGTTTAGTTTCTCTTGATCTTTAGTCGACCTGGTAATTAGAACCCCTGATTCTAACATTTTCCCGATCCTTACACTTCTGTGTTATTGACCGTAGAAGCCCATCGTATCTTTTCATGAATCATATCCATGGCGTATTCATCGTGCGATCATACTCCTTGCCCTCGAATCACATGATCGTCTCATGGCGATTATCGTAAATTTTTGAATCTTCTCCATTGCAAATTCTGATTTCTCTGAAAGTATTTTCGAAAATTCCTTATTAAATTCTTCGCTCAGTTTAACTTCCTTGAAAACCCCTTATCATATATTTAAATTCCTTGCTTTTCTGTTGAGTTAAAATTCTATCTTAGATTTTGAAGTCTATTTGGTCATAATTTTTAATTACTAACTCGTAACAATTTTCTAACCTATAACTTTCATATTTCGATTTTAAAACTTTATTACCCTTTTGATAATTCAATATAGTATTCATTCCTTTCTATACTACTAAGTTTATTATTTGTAACCACTTGCCGTACATACTTTTAGAATATTTTCCTAAGCTAAATAGAACTTCAATTTTTTTAATATCAGTTCTACGATTCATTGTGCTCATACTTCAAAAATCTATGAATAAATCTATTTTCATTTGCAAGCCAATCACTGCCTTACCCTACACATTATTTTCTGCGTCTAAAACTTTTTCCGTGTCTTCAAATTTTACAGCCTGCTCGTTATTTCTACATATTTTTATAAGAATAGATATATACGATATCATATTTTACACTTGTTGCTCTTTCGTCCATTTAGTTATTTAAAGAAATATTTTGTCCCACTCAACCAGCTATCTCCTTATCCTCGCCTTACCTGAACTCGTTCTTCCGATCTTGTTTCGTTACGCTTTTGGTTTCGGTTTCCTTTCTATTGTTTAGATGTTAGTGCTTGTCGTTTCCTGTGTCAGCTCTAGTTTAGTAGTTGTCCCATTGATTTTTGTGATGTCGTCGTGGTGTATGTATCTAGGTAGAGTGTCTGGACCTGTATGAGTGTGCTACCCTTAACATATTAATGATTGTCTCTTGTGTTATATATGTATACTCAGTGTTATTCGTGATATAAGCATGAAGTTGCATGAATAATGTACTTATATATGTGTGGATAACTATACCACTTTAGGGATGTCTGTGAGTATTAGACCTAGTGTTGGAGTATTAGACCTAGTTTAGTAGGGCATGTGGTAAATGTTTGAAATAGTATACTAGTAAGTCATGTGTATGTTATGTGTAATGATGATAGGTGTGCTTATAGTTAAGTGTGTAGGCCTATTATATGATCAATATGTTAGTACGTGTGAGCGTGTGCTCATGCCTAGATATGAATGTGCTTAGCCTTGAGTAGATATATGCTTACTATATGAATATGTGTGATATACGTGTGGTAATAAGATTATGATTTTGTTAGTATTACTTGCCCTTACGGGATGTTGTGTGTGTGCGTGTATACCATGAGGTATACACGATTATTAAATGTTGTAACTATGTATGTATAGGTATATGTAGTAGTATACTAGTTATATGTATATTGCTATGGTGTGTATATATTATATATATGTGTGTGTGTGTGACTATATGATGAATGCATGTGTAGAAGGGTGTATCATGATTGTATACGTGTACTGATAATGTAATATTATTATGGTGTGTAAAGTGATTGCATTATAAGGTGTTATTTGATTAAATTTAAAGTGTGATTGATATTATAATATGTATGTGGTTACGTTGGTATATATATATTGGAGTGGTTTTGGTATATGTATAAGTATCGTGTGGGTCTTGAGTCTCACTCATGCTTGAGTGGGTATACTCTAAATATATATTGTTATATTTGTCTGTGGTTGGTGTATAGTGCTATGAATATAGTAATGGATGATGTACGTATAGTGATAGGATTGGTTGTGTCTGGTTGTGTTATGCACATGATTGTAGGTGGCTATACCATTATATAGTTATATGGGTTGGTTTTGTAGTATAGTTATTTACTAAGGGCTTACATGTTTGAATGTATAAGTGCTAGTTAAGTCAGGTGTGTAAATGCGCTAAGTATATAGTATGTATGAATGGTATATTAGCATGTGTGGGTGTGCACCATGCACGGGTAAGTATGTGCTTAAGTTATAGGTATTTGTGACTATGGTGGGTGTGGTGTATCTTGAATATAGCTATAGGACTGTATGTGATGTGAATATATGGTGAAATATTTGCGTGCATTTGAATAACTATATATTTGTGAAATTCTAGTAGTGGTGAATGTATATTAGGTATAGTAAACCTGATTTAATATTGTGTGGTATGATTACATGTGTTGATATGTTTGCTGTTGGATGTATACTATGAGATATATGGAGTAGTATATCCATATTGTTTGTTTCATGGTAGTTATCTAAACGTGAAGAGTTACGATTGTATTTTCTAGTGAAACTATTTTTATGTAAGTATGTATAACTTGGTTAAGTAATAGTGTGTAATAGCTATATAATGGATGTATATGACTATATGGATGATTGAAGTGCGTGTATGGATTTGATTGCCTATGATAGGTATAAGTATAGAATGTGTATATATATACATGTTTGTAGTATTAATGTTTGACTACCTAGTGCATACATAAGCACTTGTAGTGACTATATGTGGTTTGAATTACAATGTGATATGATTGGGGTAGTTACTAGAGTGGCTAGATATATTTATAGTTATAAAGTCTGAGGACGGACTTTAATCTAAGGTGGGTAGGATGTCACAGTCGCTTTTCGATCGTAAGTTTTCGTGCGCGTACTTTCCTTTCGTATGCGTATTTTTAGTTGCCTCTTCTTGTATCCAAACCGTACGATGTGATATGTCGTTGTGACCCTCTAAGAGAGTACTTATTTGTGGAATTATTTTGGAACGTCATTTCACGGGTCGTTCTCCCACAAAATAATTTTGTTTGAAGAGGCGTCGTAACTTCCATCTTCATCGTTAGACCTTTTAATTTTTAGTTCCGTTTTCCATCACCCTATCTCGGGACCAATCTTCTTAGTCCCGTTTATCTCGTCGACACGGTCTCCCCGGTATTTTTCTCATAATTATCGGGTTCCGTTTGGCCCATTTTTGCACTAATCCCCAATTAAAATTATATTTAAGCCTAAGTTTCATATGATTAAATCCCTAAGCTAGGCTCATCTTCCTTTCCCCTTAACTGTACCCTACTTTCTCATACTCCCTCTCCCATTTACCCTCAAATCTACCAAAACCCCAAGCTATTTATCAAATAGGGAATCTCATCATACGTATCAACCAAATCTGATTTTAGTTATTCTCACCCCTATTTCCACCCATTTCTTCTCCTCGCACTCTTCTATTCCCTTAAGTGCACCCCCAAAACCAACCTCAAATAGCAAACCAAGCCCATTAAGAACCCACAAGCCCTAGGGTTTGTTTTCATCTTGCGTGAACCCCAAGCGCCGCCGTCTTCATCTTTCGATCTCCAACCTCCAGCCCCGACATTCGCCCCCGGCGCTGTCACCGACGACCTGCCCCTTTCGTCGACCCTCCTCCAGCCTCTTCCGCCGGTGTACCCCACTGGGCGCACGACAGCGCCACCAGACGCAACTGCAGCACCGCCCCGGGCGCCGTTAGCAGCGCCTGTCCGCCGCTCTTCACGCAACAGTCGTCCCAGCGACCTCTCCACGTCGTCAGCCTCCTCTCCGGTCCTTTCCCCGTCGGAAACCACCATCAGCCGCTGCCCAATCCGTTGACAGCAGCAGCAGACCGCTGCTCTAGCGCTGACAGCGGCATCGACCCCTCTTTCACGCCACAGCGACGCACGGTAGCCCACAGACCTCTGTCGGCCTTTTCCCCTCGTTTGGATCTGTCACAACGTCTCCCTAGCCGCTGTCCTCGCGCGACGACCACCCTATAGCCGTAGACAACTCGCATCAACCACCGGTAGCTTCGTGGGGGATCTCTTCACATCGGTTAGTAAACATTCGTTATAATACTTTAAGATCAGATTACTAATAGTTTATGAACTGCTAATAGATGATGATCAGCAAGTGGACTTAATAAAATGATTTTAGTATGATAATCTGTAGGGTCGATATATTGTTTACACACTCGTAGCTACTGTTAGTCTAGGTTGCTATGATAATATTGTTGTATACTTATTCATGCTAGCAACTTAATGTAGTTAACATGTTGGTACTTAACATTAATATGTTATGATGTGAACCCAACTTAGGATATAAAATCTAATAAAGCTGGATCATTAGACGTCTTTAGGATTGCCTAATAATCTAGTTCTGTCGTACGAAATTAATTCATAAACGTGTTTTATCAAACAGAGAACCGGTCATTCCGTATCGTTTGCGCTACCGAAATCCAACCCCTGATGTCGCTACCCGACGTCAGAGTAACTCTCGCGTCGTGTTGAGGTAAATCACGCTCCGTAGGAACCCCCATCTCGCCTGTTAATCAACCTTAAAATCATAGCTTCTAATTGTTTTTGTAACTCACTAATCAAGATTAATAATTGGGACTGTAGGCTGGACTGTGTTTTGAGCACATAGGTAGTTATTGGACTCTGGTTGATCGTGACTTCAGCGTAATTGTTCAGGCAAGTGATACTTGCCAGTAATTGTTTAGGCCACGTTTTAGGCCAATTTGTGTAGTAGCGTAAAAGAAACTAGGCGATGAAATGATAGTCGCCTAGACGCCCTTACTAGATCTAGCTTGAAACGAAGCTAGATCCGAAACTTTTACCATGCTTTCATTCATGCTGCCATGTCACGTTTAATTTCAATTAACGGTACGCACTTTAACTGCTCATTGCCATGCCATTTCATGCATCAAAATGTTCATCGTGATTGCGTAGCACACGCTACAAAAATTGTAACTATTGAGGCTAGGCACCTGCTTTGCGGGCACAACCCTATGCCATAGTGAAAAACACTTCCGGGCTCGTGATCCAGAAGCGAGCGCAATGTTGTTGGGAAACCAAAGCTCGATACACGTGGAGGGGTAGGGTTATGCGATCACGCAGCGTATAAGTGTGCACATACAGCCGCTTCAGCTGTAAGGCATAAACTCTGGGATTGGTGTAGGGTTAAGCTATCACGCAACATAGAAGTGTGCCTGTACAGCCACTTCAGCTGTAAGGAGTAAACCCTGTGCACAATGTGAATGCATGTTTTCATCGTGAAATCGTGAAATCGTGTTTTGTAGCTCTTGCTACAACGTGTCGTGCAAATGTTACCTTTCATGTTCTTCTTAAACTACTACATTCATGCTCATGTTTAAACTACCGCACTCATGTCATGTCATCTCCATTATTTTAGAACTGCTAGTTGTACACTTTTGCTCTTATGTTTCCTTGCACAAAAGTCCTCCGTTTTCCCTTGGGAGACTTTTGCTGACATGTGCCCTTTTCTCTTTGGGTGTCACATATCAGGTTTGAGCCTGGATTGGTTGCTGAGGACACAGTTTGCTGACGTCCAGTTCGAGGACACTGCAGTCATTCCGTTAGTCTCAGCTAGTGACTTCCTTTAGTGGTTGTTTACTTTCTTAGTAGTTGTTGTTAGGTTGTTCGGTGCGTAGCATCATTTCTTGTTGTAGTTACGGCCATGCCTGGGCCTTCTTTTTAGACTCTGTACTCCTCTTTTACGACTATCTCTGTAATGTTTGGAATAAAATCTGTGGATGTTGGATGTTGGTAAATTTTATTTGTCTATCCTTTATTATTATTGTTGTTGTTTTGTCGTAATGCAAAGAACATGCTAATGTAATAAGTTACCAGACGCTTATCAGACTGTAGCTTCACAGCTCTAAGTCTGAGCGGACCTTCTCACGTCTCACCTTCCATACTTGGGAGGCGGGGCTTGACACCATATTTATGGTGATTCATTCAAATCCTAATCAAGTTAGGATTCCTTCCAATCTCCATCATTGTGGGATTCTATTTGATTCTATTATATCACCATATTCAAAGGAGAGAAAAATGAGAGAGATGAATACACAAAATTGCGGCCAAACCAAGAGAGGAGAGCAAGAGATTTGGGCCATACCCCCACCTTGCGCAAAATAGCTTCAAGCCCATCTTCATGTTCATTGCTCAAGACAACTCCAAAGATCCCATTGCCAAAGGTCCAGAGCTAAAACCCTAGCCAACTTCCTTCTTGGCCACAAGTTTCAATGGGTTTCAACATCAAGGAACTTCATCCCCTTGCCAAGGCCGCAACCAAGCAACTCCAAAAGCTCCATTGCACAACCTAGTCTCCATCCTCTCCATTGCAAGCCACCAAGCAAAGCTCCATTGCCTATCTCCTTGTAGCCGTAACTTTAAGAGGAGAGTCACCCACTGATCACTCCGTATTTTACACCTTTTTTCTGCATGTTTGCATGCCATTTAGATCGCTCAAATCGTGTTTATCACGTTTATTCGACAATATTGCGATGATTTTCACGATTTGTAGTTTTTGTCGTATTTCAGGAGATTTGAAGCGATTTGGAGTGATTCTGAGATGCACCCACTCCGGAGTGTCACCGACGACTCTCTTGAGGGGTATTTTGCGATTGGAGAGGAGTGGAAGAAGAAAGAACGTCGTAGGAGCGACGAGGAGGCAAAAACATGAAGAATGGGCATTTTCAGCATGCCACTCGGCCGAGTGAAGGAGTCACTCGGCCGAGCATAGACAGCCCGCTTGGCCGGCCAGATCGGACACGCAACAGAGCCAATATCAACGTGCACTCGACCGACCATCGCCATACCACTCGGCCGAGCACCGAGTCATCCCTCGCCCGAGTGGAGCCAAGACGACGGCATCAAAAATGTTGAACTCTCTGGAATCCGTCAGTCAGCCCCGATGACCGACTCGGCCGAGTGACGAACGACCGTTCGCCCGAGTGAAGAACGCCCATCGGCCGAGTGAAGAAAAGTCACTCGGCCGAGTGACTCCCGAGGAGACGACCCCCAAGACCCCCAACTCTCTGGAATCTGTCAGGGTCTCTCACTCGGCCGAGTGACATTTGTCACTCGGCCGAGTGAGCCGCGCTGCCTGTAGCGTAAACTGCGATTTTGAGGCTGCGCAGTGGTATTTTCGTCAGGGTTTTTTGGGCGATTTTTGGGGGTATTTAACCCCAGTTTTTAACCTAGTTTAGAGGGCTTTTTCAGAACTTTTGCAGCCCCTTTTGATTAACTTTTTAGGAATTAGATTTAGCTTTTAGAGAGGAGAGAAAAGTGATATTTTGTTGGATGCTATCTTGTTCTTCATTGGTTTCTCTCTCTCTCTCTCTCTCTCTCTCTCTCACTCAAAAACTCCATTTTTATTGATTTATTGAATATAGCTATGAATTCCATTCATTTTACTTGTGAATTTCTATTGGATTTGATTATGAATTGTGAGTAGTTTCATCGTCTTAGGGCATAGGGATGAACCCTACGAGCCCAATTTCAAATTTGTGATGAATTGGTGAAATAATTGCTAGGATTGATTAGGGTTAGTTTGGGATTGATTTAATACGAATAGCTAGGGATTCATACCGATTGGGATTTGCAAGAGATTGGATCCCAACTCGATAGGAAGCCCTAGATATTCGAATTGGGTTACAATTGGATTCCTCCGGAATCGGTTTGCAAGAGATTGGATCGAAACTAGGGTTTTCGATTGTAATTCTATACCAATACCCGTTTGCAAGAGATTGGACGGGTAGGCACTATCCCAACCTAGGTCGTGGCTCGAGTTTGCACGAGAGTGGGCTCGAGATACGATTGAACGATGATGTTGTTCTTCACACTAGTTTGCCTAGGTTAGGGTTTGCAAGAGATTGGACCCTACCCTAGGTTTGCTATAGACCGGCAATAGCGCGAGAGCGTGAGCTTGGTTCTACATTTAGTTGCAACTAGTTCACCCGAATTTCAAGTCTAGCAATTGTGAAACCTACGAATCACAATGATGAGATACGGCAAGTAGCAGAGATTCCCTACCCCTATGCATCTTTATTAAATTGTTATTTCTTTTATACCATTGAACGACTGTGACCGCATATTTGCGAACATTTCTTGACTATCCTTATAGCCAGGTGATTGAAGAAGACACTGTTATTAGGCCTCCCTGTGTTCGATACCCGCTCGTCGCTACACCGTGCGCTTGCGGTAAGACTACAGTGTCGCCGCTCCGGGACGTGTATCGGGGGCGCGATCAAGTTTTTGGCGCCGTTGCCGGGGAGGCAATAGTGTTTGATTCTACCTACCTAGCTATTTTTCTTTTTTGTTCTATTATTTTTATATTTATTTTGCCCTTCCGTTGTGCTAACTATTTCTTCGAAACTCTGTTTTCCTTTGCATGTACACGAGATCCTCAGCGAACCCCAAAGAAATACTATACGATCCAGAGATCGAGCGTACATTGAGGAGGATCCGAGCGGAGAGGAGACCCGTTACGGAAGGAGATTTTATGACCCATCTTGAGACACCCGAAGAATTGGCAGAGCGAATGGCGAGGATTATTTCCATAAGAGATAGGCTTCGGCCCAAAACTTCTTCCACGACCTCGTCTATAGCCATGCCGGAGTTGGCGGCCGACAAAAATTTCGAGTTGAAGACCGGATTGGTGGTTCTTATGCAACAAGATCCTTTTCATGGGAACTCCCATGAAAACCCTCATTACCACATCCAGCTCTTCCTATCAAAATGTGCCACCTTCCAAATGCCGGGCGTCTCCGTATATGCTATCAGACTGCGCCTCTTCCCTTTCACACTCAAGGACAAGGCCTTATATTGGTTGAGGACTCAAGCTGAAGGAATCTTCACTACTTGGGATGAATTGGCGAGTGCCTTCGTCGACAAATTTTACCCGCCCTCTGATCGGTCCATATTTTACACCTTTTTTCAGCATGTTTTCACGCCATTTCGATTGCTCATATTGCGATTTTCACGAGTATTCGACGATATTGCGTTACTTTTCACTATTTCTTGTTTTTGTCGGATTTCAGGAAATATGGAGCGATCGGGAGCAAAAATGAGCTTAAGGGACTTGCACCCACTCCGGAGCGTCACCTAAGGCTCTTTTGAGGGCTATTCGGCGATGGGAGATGGGTGGAAGAAGAAGGAACTCCGTAGGAGCGACGAGGAGGAGAAACGGAGAAGATTGGGTATTTACAGCATTCCACTCGGCCGAGTGGAGCACTCACTCGGCCGAGCAAGAAGACCACTCGGCCGACCAGACCGGACACGCTCCAACTGAAGGAATTGGGCGTGCACTCGGCCGAGGGATGATATCCCACTCGGCCGAGTAAGAAGATCGCATCGCCTGAGTGGCATGAGAAATCCAACATCAAAAGAGGCCGACTTACTGGAAATGTACAGGCTTTTGATGGTTCCGACTCGGCCGAGTACCGAATGCCTCTCGACCGAGTGAGTAAAGCCACTCGGCCGAGTCACCTCCGAAGACAGACCCCCCAAGACCCCCGACTTACTGGAATTTTACAGGGTCTGTCACTCGGTCGAGTAGAGAAGCCCACTCGACTGAGTAGAGAAGTCCACTCGGCCGAGTGATACCGAGGACACGCAGCGCCCAGATTTTCAGACAGCCTCCCACTCTTTTGAAATATGATATCATTCCAGAAATCAAAGTATTTTTCTCATATTTGTTATGTATATTAGACTTCATGACGGTTCCAACGCCGCCAAGAATGCGCCAATCAGAGGTCGGATGAAATTTGGAGAATTTCTGCAAGTTGACACTGCAGTGCTGGAATTTCCACTCGGCCGGGTCACATGTTCCACTCGGCCGAGTCGGCGGCGGGCCCAGATTTTAAGTTGCGGTTTGGGCTATTTTTGGGCACGAATTTGAGGGGTTTTTTTAGGGTTTTCTTGCTAGGGTTTTGAGGGATATTTAAGGGGGTTTGTAGCCATCATTGAGGGGGGTTCCAAGATGTTTTCTTATTGATTATTTTAGAGGTTAGGCCATGCCCTAGGCCCCCTCTTGGATCTAAAAGCTTGTATTTTGGATTGAAGATCTTCATCAAGCTAAGTATTTTATTCTTTTTATTTGAATCTTTGTTTTTCTATCTTTTTGTATGCAAGCAATGATTTCTATTGATTCTCACATCCTTATTGTTATGCTAGAGTAGATTTGTTGTTCTAGGGCATGAGGATGAACCCTATGGATCTACTTTCATATTTGTGATGAAGGAATTTCTAAATTGCTAGAATTGCTAGGAGGTTAGGTTGTGATTGATTTACTACGGATAGCTAGGGATTTCCATCGATTTGGGATTTGCAAGAGATTGGATTCTAATCGATGGGAAGGCCTAGATATTCGATTTAGATTTACAATTGGATTTCTCTAGATTTGGTTTGCAAGAGATTGGACCAAAGCTAGGATTTTTAATTGTAAATCTATACTCATATTCGTTTGCAAGAGATTGGACGAATACGAACTATCACAACCTAGATCGTAACTCGAGTTTGCACGAGAGTGGGCTCGAGGAGCGATTGGACGATGATGTCGATCTTCATGCTAGCGGCTTAGGTTAGGGTTTGCAAGAGATTGGGCCCTAATCTAGGTTGCTATAGATCGGTAATAGCGCGAGAGCGTGAGCTTGGTTCTCTATTCAGTTACGACTAGTTCACCTCAACACAAGTCTAGTAATATTGAGATTCACTATTTACGATGATGTATGATGATCCGTAGTGGGAATTCCCTAGCCCTAGACACTTTTATTATATTGTATTTGAATCGATATTTGACCGATTTCTTTATCATCGACACCGACATCCACCACCATTTCCATTATATCATTCCATAGCCATCTCCACCAATAATACATTCGTAGTCAAACCAACCTAGGATAGATTGGAACCAACACCACCTCCTCGTGTTCGATACCCGCTCGCCACTTTGCCGTGCGCTTGCGGTAAAACTACAAGTCGTCGTCCCGGGTATATATCCGGGGTGCGATCAAGTTTTTGGCGCCGTTGTCGGGGATTTATCTCCGTGCATTTGCGCCATACTAGGTTGTGCTCTTGGGTTACATTTTGGAGCGATCAAGTTTTTGGCGCCGTTGCCGGGGAGGTGTTTCCCGTTGGGTGCCAATTTATCACAATTAGGTTGATTAGATTACGTTAAAAAAACAAAACAAACAAAAAAGAACAACAGAGAGATATATATATATTTTTCCCCACCACCTGATATTATTATTCTTTTATCTCTCTTTGTACCACTGACGTCTTTTCCAGGTTGTCCACTTTGCTTGATCAGGTACAGTTGTTGCAGCGATGGTGCTTCCAAAGAAAATGCGAGCGGGCTCTATACAATCCTACATATATCTCGCTACATTCTATCAGGCTGATGGAGAATCCTTCGGGGAAGCCTTGTCTAGGTTTGAAGGAATGTTAGAAACGTTCCAGACGGAGTCAGGTCATGAGTGGAATGACTCCACGCTATTTGATATCTTCACTAGAAGGCTAAAGGGACCCTCACGTGAGTTTTTGAAGAGGATGCAAGTGGGGAAGTTCAGTGATCTACAGTTGGCAGCAGCCTTGGAGCAAATGATAGATGATGCTCGATCTACCAGTTCACTAACCGTTACGGTAAGTAAACCATACGACCAAGTATTCATCGATTTTCTTATGGATAATGTCTCTAGTGCAGGTACTATCATAGATGGAGTGTATGCTTCACTTGAAGGTGATCATATCCACCTTTATACCATCAACACTCCACAAATAGAGATATCTGAGTTGCCAAAGGAGGACACATACACGGACCTATTGAGAAACATTGTCGACATAGTTCGAAATTCCGGTCCATTGACAATAACAGCAGGTGATCCTTTTGAGCTTGAATTTCAAAACTTTATTACTCATTGTATCTCTTGCATAGGCACAATTGATGATGGAGTCTACGCTCTAATTGAGGGGCACAAGACCCATTTTTACACCATGGTCGAGATACATGAGCCTATAGAGCCATCTTATGCCGTCGTTGCCTCCCCCTGCTACCCACCTGAGCCAGAGCAGCCTATACCATCAGAGGATATTATTGTGGAGGTCATGCATACAGTAGTGGAGCAGACCATCGAGGAGGACGTGACTTTGGACGATGACATCTGCACACAGATGGAGCCCGAATTGTGCCCCCCTCCTTTCGAGCTACCGCAGCCATCCCCACCTTCTACAGAGGCTGAGCATCCCTCAGAGGACCACGCTTCCACTGATGCTGAGGAAAATCCCACAGAGCTTATAGCTACCCTTCAGGGAGATCTCTTTACTCCCTCATCTCCTACATTTGATTCTCCTCCCATGTATGATGTTTTTTACGATTCAGATTTTGACGACTCATCGTGCCTTTTGCAGGATTCATGTACATACGGTCAAGAGGTACGATGGGACGTATACGAGGAGGAGAGCAAGGAGTTAGCACCAATGGACGCTATTGAATATGATCAGGAGGTGCGATGGGATAAGTCTGACGATGATGAGGAGCTGCCTAATAAGACCTACGTTTATATGCCCAAGCTACCTGAACAACCTGAGGCGAACAATGAGGAGTTGATCGATGTGGTACACGAGAGTAGAGATTTATTTCCAGGGAAGTGTTGTCAACCGTTTTTAATTTTAAATACTTATGTTGATGACCCTCTTTGAAATACATTTATTTTGGGGAAGAATTATCCACATCAGATTGATGTGGCTTATCTCTGCAGGGTACAGGTGGAGTCCTTGGAGAGGTGCTGGGAGCCGCATTGCTGGAATCTGATGGAGTCCGTGGACACACGTGCCTGGCAGAGCCACGGAAGGAGCAGTTAGAGCAGTTGCCTGCACCAGCAAAGATACTGGATCCGCCTTTTGCTATAGGTGATATCAATCCAGTAGTGTAGAAATTTTATGCTTTCAATAAACACGAATCCTCTCGGCAGCGAGAGGACCGTATAGATTTGCTTGAATAAATATTACCTCATATGACGGCTACAAAAATCTTTTACACCCCAAACCCATTATATATATTAATTCCCCTCTCCATATTTTGATGTGTCATATCCTTTTTACTCACCACCCATCGAGCATTTCTTTCAAGTGAATGCTCACATTCTTATTCGTTTGACTCAATCTTGCTTAGCAAAGCCGTGACATTTTTGATCGAGTCATTTGAATAGGATTGTTAAGCATAAGCTTGGGGGAAAGCGCTTTCATGCATCATTGCATGTGCATGTAGTTGCATTAGGATTTCATGTCATTCATCTCATCATTTTTCATTCACCTCCCTCATATTTTTCCTTTTATGATCACATTGAGGACAATGTGAAGTTTAAGCTTGGGGGAGTGCATTTCCATGCCATTTAGATGCATTAGTTGCATTTTTACTTTATTTTAGGGTTTTTAAAAAAAATTCAAAATTTTTGCATCATCTTTTTGATTTTTCCATCTTATTTTCCTTTTATGTGTGTTCATGCATCATATTGTGTGCTTGATTTTCTTTTCTTTCCTCTCTTTTATTTTATTTTCTTTATTTTCTTTATTTTCTTTTCCTCCTTTTGCTAGATTTGTTCCTTATGATGATATCTCTTATTGCTTTAGTAGCCATCACGATACTTATTATTCCTTGCCATGCTATTTAGAGTATTCCATAGTCTTGCTATTCACTTGTGCTTGCAAATCTATTTCTCTTGATGACCCCTCTAAGTGATTGCATGATATTCATTGAAACTGAATGTATGGATTAGTGTTTAGTATGCTTTTGTTGGAAATGCACCAAGATTCACGCATCATTAGTATATCTGAAGCATCAGTTTTATTGTCTTATTCACCTTCTGTTGCATGCTTGATATGATTGTGCACTTTACCGCTTGACTTCACTCTTTATTGAGATGATTGAGAATATCCATGCTTACATATGAGTTTTAGTTGAAGTATTATTTTATTGAATCGTTCGTGCACATCTTAGAGTGAACCGAGTGTTACATTATTTCTTTCTCCACATATATCTTTTTATTCTCTACATGTCACTTGAGTTCACCTCCTAAAGCTACTTATATCGCATCTATTTCCCAAAAATCCCCACAAAAGAAAAGGTTAGCTCCAAAAAGTCCAAAAAGCCAAAAAGGAGCCAAAATCCAAAAATACAAATCATATAGCTCCTACAAAAATCCAAAAAGAAAAATGAGAAACAAAGTCCAAAAGAAAAACTAAAGATGTTTCTCTATCTCATTATTGGAGCCACAAAATACTTGGGAAAACCAAGGCAAAAATCCCATTTTCCACTATCATATTCCTTTAGATGTGATGCCTCAAGCTAAGCTTGGGGGGTGAACTCGTTTGACCATATGAGTGAGCACGACATTAGAGTGGAGAGGTGCACGAATGAGGAAGTTTGATAATGCTGAAACTTAGCAAAATACTTTAGTTATGGAGATTTCTTATGAATCGACATAAATATGTGAATGCCATGATTTATTCCATTCTCCATTGCATGTTTGGTATGATTCTTATATGCTTCATTTATAACTTTTGATTGAAAAGTGCATTGCCAACATTTGAATATTAAATCCTATGAAATGCGTGACGTGGATATGAATTGATTGTATGAATTTAGAGAATCCCTTTTGTTGTTCTTAAAAGTTTGCAAGTACCATGTTTATGTAAGATTTGAAATCCTTATAGCATGTGATTCATATTTTCCAAGTTATCATGATGTATAGCTTATGGCTTGAGATCTGAGAGAATAATCTAGCAACCACTTCCACCTCGTGTTCCTTCTTTATCATTTCATTTTCTTTATTTTCATCTCCCGAGTTCGTCTCTCTACTTATCTTCCTCGAGGACGAGTAAGAGGTAAGCTTGGGGGATTTTGATCGGTCCATATTTTACACCTTTTTTCTGCATGTTTTCACGCCATTTCGATTGCTCATATTACGATTTTCATGAGTATTCGACGATATTGCGTTACTTTTCACTATTTCTTGTTTTTGTCGGATTTCAGGAAATATGGAGCGATCGGGAGCAAAAATGAGCTTAAGGGACTTGCACCCACTCCGGAGCGTCACCTAAGGCTCTTTTGAGGGCTATTCGGTGATGTGAGACGGGTGGAAGAAGAAGGAACTCCGTAGGAGCGACGAGGAGGAGAAACGGAGAAGATTGGGCATTTACAGCATGCCACTCGGCCGAGTGGAGCACTCACTCGGCCGAGCAAGAAGACCACTCGGCCGACCAGACCGGACACGCTCCAACTGAAGGAATTGGGCGTGCACTCGGCCGAGGGATGATATCCCACTCGGCCGAATAAGAAGATCGCATCGCCCGAGTGGCATGAGAAATCCACCATCAAAAGAGGCCGACTTACTGGAAATGTACAGGCTTTTGACGGTTCCGACTCGGCCGAGTACCGAATGCCTCTCGACCGAGTGAGTAAAGACACTCGGCCGAGTCACCTCCGAAGACAGACCCCCCAAGACCCCCGACTTACTGGAATTTTACAGGGTCTGTCACTCGGCCGACTTACTGGAATATTTGTGATGAATGAATTTCTAAATTGCTAGAATTGCTAGGAGGTTAGGTTGTGATTGATTTACTACGGATAGCTAGGGATTTCCATCGATTTGGGATTTGCAAGAGATTGGATTCTAATCGATGGGAAGGCCTAGATATTCGATTTAGATTTACAATTGGATTTCTCTAGATTTGGTTTGCAAGAGATTGGACCAAAGCTAGGATTTTTAATTGTAAATCTATACTCATATTCGTTTGCAAGAGATTGGACGAATACGAACTATCACAACCTAGATCGTAACTCGAGTTTGCACGAGAGTGGGCTCGAGGAGCGATTGGACGATGATGTCGATCTTCATGCTAGCGGCTTAGGTTAGGGTTAGCAAGAGATTGGGCCCTAATCTAGGTTGCTATAGATCGGCAATAGCGCGAGAGCGTGAGCTTGGTTCTCTATTCAGTTACGACTAGTTCACCTCAACACAAGTCTAGTATTATTGAGATTCACTATTTACGATGATGTATGGCGATCCGTAGTGGGAATTCCCTAGCCCTAGACACTTTTATTATATTGTATTTGAATCAATATTTGACCGATTTCTTTATCATCGACACTGACATCCACCACCATTTCCATTATATCATTCCATAGCCATCTCCACTAATAATACATTCGTAGTCAAACCAACCTAGGATAGATTGGAACCAACACCACCTCCTCTTGTTTGATACCCGCTCGCCACTTTGCCGTGCGCTTGCGGTAAAACTACAAGTCATCGTCCCGGGTGTATATTCGGGGCGCGATCAAGTTTTTGGCGCCGTTGCCGGGGATTTATCTCCGTGCATTTGCGCCATACTAGGTTGTGCTCTTGGGTTACATTTTGGAGCGATCACCCTCCAAGACGGTGAAGATAAGAAGTGCTCTCATGTCCTTCAAGCAAGGACCACAAGAAACTCTCTATGAAGCATGGGAGCGCTTCAAGGACTTGCAACATCAATGCCCCCATCATAGCATTGAGGATTGGGAGCTTGTCCACAGCTTCTACAATGGACTCCAACCAGGCACAAAGCAGATTATTGATGCCACCGCAAATGGAGCCATTTTGTCGAAGACTCCTGATGAAGCTACGGCCTTGCTCGAGGAGATGGCCTCGAACAACCAACAGTGGGGCGACGAGCGAGGACACTCTTCGTCCTCCTTGAAGCCGTCTAGCATTTATGAGGCCAAGGCCGTCGCGGAGCTAGCCAATAAATTTGATTCTCTCCACAAGGTAGTGGAGAGATTGGAGAAATTCATTACGGAGCCTCAAGGAGCCCCATCTACACCACGCCGACAAATCATATGAGCGATTGGCAAGACCAATCCCAAGCCATGTATGTAGGAGGAAAGCAAGGAGAAGGAGCTTTGGAGCAAATTCAATATGTTGCGGGGAATTCTAGATATTGGGCCAACCCGGACGCTAGAAACCATCCGGGTCTCTCATATGCCAATAATGATGGTGCATTGAACCCCCGCCTCAACAACCTCCTCAAGCTCGGGCTCCACCACCACAACCCAATTATCAACCAAGGGGGCCACCGCAACAAAACTTTCCACAAAGGCAACAAGTGGGACCTTATAGGCCACCCGGGTATAATCAAGGGTGGAGAAATCCCAACCCTCCACAAGCTCAACAACGCTCGAATTTTGAAGCTAAGGTGGATGAGTTTATGGCGGAACAAAGAAAGATTAACGCCACTTTGAAGGCGGGACAAGATTCTCTCGCCACCGTCGTCGCTCAAATTGGGGAGCAACTTGCTTTGCTCAATAGGAACAACCAACTATTGCCGGCTCAACCCGAGCCGAATCAACGGGGCAACACCGACCATATCAATGCGGTCGTTGCAGTTACAACAAGAGGAGGGAAGGATACCACTCCTCCCATGACCCAAATCAAGGAACCCGTGGTGGAGAATCTACAAGGGAGCGAGCCGACAATTGAAGTTGAAAAAGAGAAGGAGCCACAAGGGGAAGTGAAGTCTCGAGAGGAAGAGCTTATTGATGAGCGCCGATTTATGCCACTGGTGCCCTTCCCTCAACGGCTAGCTAGAGCCAAGATGGAGAAACGTCTAGCCAAGTTTCTCGAGTATTTGAGAGGGGTGAGCCTCAATATCCCCTTCCTCGACGCTATAGTGGAAATCCCATCTTACGCCAAGTTCTTAAAGGACTTGATTACAGGAAGGAAGAGGAAGGAGAAGATCATGCTCGTGGAGGAAGGGACTTGGTTCACAAAGAGGGAAAAAGAGCCCGCCAAATTTAAAGATCCAGGGAGTTTCCGGATTCCTTGCACTCTAGGCGGCGTCCCCCTACAAAAAGCATTGGTAGATTTGGGGGCTAGTGTTAGCCGCATGCCTCTCTCCATGTTCCGGAAGTTGAATACCAGCACGGATTTAAAGCCTACCGACATGCGGATTCAACTAGTGGATGGGCGGATTACAAGGCCGGTTGGGATCGCAGAGGACATCCCACTCCAAGTTCCGGGGGGCATATGTTTGCCATGCGATTTCGTGATAATGGACATCAAGGAGGAGGGCGATACATCGCTCATTCTTGGACGCCCATTCCTCACCACCGCCGGTGTCATCGTCGATGTGAGGGAGGGGACTCTTACCTTGAACGTCGGCAACATCGAAGTGGAGCTCCATATACCGAAGGCAATGAAGCACATGACGTATCATGAGGAGCTAGATTATATGGACCTCCTCGATGAGGTCATTGAAGAGGCGATCCTCCACTCCATCGGCGCACCCCACGAAGATAGCTTCAAAGAAGGCCTAGATTTGGCCGAGGAAGAGAAGATGGAGCACTCCCCTGATATCTCCATGGCGATTGATGATGGCGACACTGATGTCGCAAGAATACGGGAGCTCTGCAAGCTCTCGAAGTTGAGGACTCCAAAGAAAGCTCCACCGATACGACGATCGGTGTCACCGGCAAAGTCGAAGACCAGAGCAAGCTCTAGCTTGGGGGAGCCACCCCCCAACATTTCCCATGACGAAGGGGTACTGAGGAAGACCACACACCACAATGATCCAAATTCGAGCGGTCTTCCCGGCAAATTCGACGGGTGCATCTCAATGCACCCAACATACCACGCTAAATTGAAAATTTAAAGGGGTCGAGCTCAAGACCTTAAACGAGCGCTTGTCGGGAGGCAACCCGACGGTTATCGCATTTTTTCTATTTTAGTTTTTATTTTTGTTTTAGACTTTATTAGTGTTTTTGAGTCGTTTGCCCGAAAAATTGTGACAACGGGTCCTATTTTCTTTGACAGGAAGAGGAGAAAAGTGTAGTGCCCTGTGGTAGCTACTGCACACGTACTAGAGGGGGGTGAATAGTACTTAAAATAATCAAGATAGTTATTCCTAATTATTGTGCAAGAAACAAACGACAATGCGGAATTAAACAACTATCAACAAGAATTAAAACATACGCAAACAAACAATATTACTGGGTTCGGATCCACCCAAGTCTCACCGACTTGTTCCTGGTGATCCTACGTCCCAACCACCCGGATCCCCTCCGGATACTTGAGTTAGCAACCCTAACTCAAGATTTCCACTATGAAGTACTTGTGAAAAACCTTCACAAGTCAAATCATACACAAAGTAATTTGTGACTCCCACAACCCCGGATCACAACCACACTCTCACAACCGAGAGTGAAACTTACAATTCAAATATGAAATGAAATAAACTCTTACCTTACAAAATCCTATGCCTTGAGTATTCTTACCAAATTAGGGCAAAGATGGATTTTGGGGAAGAGGATGTCACCAAACCCTAGCTTCAAGAAGATGACCAGCAATGGAAGCCTAGGGAGGAGTATGATGACTTGGATCAAGCTCTTGGCTTGAGATGCTCACAATGGAGAGAACCTCTCTTGAGGAAGATGGCTCAAAGAGTGAAGGGAGAGATTCTTGTGAGGGAGAGAGAGCTTTAAATTAGCTTGGGAGAGCTCTTCTCTTAGGTCTGAAAATAGCTTGGAAAATGGACCTCTTACCTTGCCTCAAATGTATCAAGTTTGTATTTATAGAGGAAAGGAAAATCGTGTTGGAAAAGTTCCCAACGGCTCTTTTCTGAACCCAACTAGTCGGTCAAAGAACAACCACCGACCGACTAGTTCATCAACTAGTCGGTCGGTCAATCAACGTAGACCGACTAATGGAAGAACAGCCAAGAAGTCGAAGTACAGGCAAAGACAACTAGTCGGTCTAAGAAGACTTGCCGACCGACTAGTTTGACAACTAGTCGGTCGGTGAATGATCTTTGACCGACTAACATCGAAATAGAATAGGTAGACTTCAAGTTGACTTAGTCGGTTTAAGAACAAATGCTGACCGACTAGTTTCTCAACTAGTCGGTCGGTAAACGTTCTTTGACCGACTAACTCGAAACAGTAGCTCAGGCTGAAAATGACTGTACACAACTAGTCGGTCTAAGAAGGATTACTGACCGACTAGATCGTCATCTAGTCGGTCAGTGAATCTTCTTTGACCGACTAACTGTAGTCATCGAAAGAGCTGAATAAAGAGAGGCAAACTAGTCGGTTCAAGTAGAGTTGCCGACCGATTAGATCGTCATCTAGTCGGTTGGTGACTCTTCATGAACCAACTAACATGCACTCAAAGCCGAGGGAAGAAACGAGAGGCTTCGGGAAAGTTTCTAATGGCTTCTATGATTATCCTAGCTCTAAGATATGAGCGAAATGAAGTTTATAATGTAAGTCCTACTCAAGGCTTAACATTCTAATCTATGAAGCTAGAAGACTATAAAATAAACCTTATGAGCCGTCTTCAAAGCTTCAATCTTCATTCCTCTTGATTTCAATATTGCTCCTTGAGCTTCAACGAAGCTCCAGGCACACGATCACGCGTATTGAGAAGTCTTGAGATGTCGCTTTTGATGTACGTGGTATTTTGGCGACGATCTCCATAACCGCGCTCACAAATAAGTTGGTATACATTATTTATGTTTGCTCATCATCCAAAACCAAATCCGGGGAATCAATACACGACATTCTCCCCCTTTTTGGTGATGACAAACCAATATAAATAATAACAATAATAATGATTCAATTGAAATTTACTTACTCCCCCTGCATTGATGACACGTTAGTTCCATATTCAATAATGTTCATATGCATCAAGCAGCGAGGGAAATATAAAATATGAATCCTACTATTGCACATATAAGATCAAAATCCATTTTATATCTTCACTCCCCCTGAATCTAACACATCAAATTAGATTCATGGTAAATTCCTTTGAATTATTAATTAGCACATTGTCATTATTATATCTCTCCCCCTTTGGCATTAGCAAAAAGAGCGGGAGGAGGTCAACGACAAAACCAATGGCTAAAAAATATCAAATGTAGAATACCGAATAAAAGCAAAGCGTGTCAAGGAGACCAAAGTCGAAATCGGAAACCGAAATCATCAAACCATAGGCGAAGTACGAAATACGAAATCATCAAGCCATAGGCGAAAATCGAAAACCGAAATCATAAAATCATCGGTGAAAATCGGAAAACGAAATCACCAAGCCATAGGCGAAAATCGAAATACGAAATCATCAAACCATAGGCGAAAAACGAAATCCGAAATCATCAAAACTCAAATTGATTTCACTTATTGAGTTTTGGAACATACTCTCCAAAATCAATAGAATGCATGGAAAACAATTCTATGTTTCCATAGAAAGAATTTTATTAAATCCATAAAATCGTCGAACGATGAAATCAACATCAGAGACAAAAATAATCTGATGTGCATACCAAATGTAGCATGCAAGAATGTTACGCCAAAAATAGATAGAACATCATATAACAATGGCATACACTAATCTAGCATACCAAATGAAGCAAAATGATACCAATCGTAATATATTCTACCAATGGATACCAATATGAATCAAAAGTATGAACATACTTACAACATTAAGCTCCCCCTACTTTGGTGCATCATTCAAGCACCATCAACTCCAATCAAATGAAAATCCTTGCAAATCACGGAGTTGGTAGGGTTGGTATCTCATGGTGGATTTAACTTAGAGAATATCATTTTGGTATCCAAAAATCTTTTTGGATCCTATGGGTTAGGCAATAAATTTAGCTAACTAAATTCAAATTGAATGTAACCCATGCAAACCACAATTGCTTTGGTACCCATAAAAATAAAATTAAGCTTATGGTACCAAGCAATGAAGGGTCAAAGGGAACTAACCCTTCGGAAACCAAGTCCACGAGGAACTTGATTTCCCAACATAATCGTCATTCAAGATAACATCATTAATAAATGATTTCACATACAAATTCTTATTATGCATGCTTGTGTTATTCGGACCCCAAATAGTGTATGTCTTGGGAGTCCTAATCCTATTGGGAACATGCATACGTTGTTGATTTCTATGTGATGCATGTCGTGGGTAAGCATATGGCATGCGATGAAATGGTGCATGACGATAATTATTCATATGAGAATGAGGATGAACATATGAATGTGGAGGAACATGTGCATGAGTGTGTCTCACATGGTGTGCACGTGCTCATGGATGCGGAGCATAGAAATCGGCATATGTGCTAACATGTGGAGTAGGATTTGTGTTCCTACGTGGCATGGTATACATGAAAGCATGACCCTTCTTTGGAAGTCCACCCAAAGTGGGTTTCTTTCCAAATGGGGGCGTGTTCCTAGCGGAAGCACCATTGGTAGAAGAACTACCCATGACGTGTTTACTTCCACTAGTAGAAGCATCGGAAGATGGCCTAACAAAGGTGGCGGACGATTTGGATGAATCTCCCATCTTATACCCCAAACCAATGTGATGATTGGCCGGAGGTAAGTCATTTAGGATATTATCCAACTTGCCCTTACCTTTGTTGGATTCATGAATTCGGCCTAATGTGCTCTCATGCTTCTCGGTGAGAGAATGCAAAGAAGCATCCAAAGTGGACACTTGCGACGCGAGTGCACAAACACGTGATTTGAGATTTTTATTCTCAATACTCAAAGTTGAGATTTGAGACGTCAAATCCGCTATCACATGTTCATCCGAATCCTCGATATGAACATGCTCAAGTTGAGACTTGAGATTTTCAATCTCATTTCTCAACCCATCAACAACGGTGTCGTTGTTGACGATGAAAGGCTTAGGCGAGTTTTTAAGACTATCTAATTTATTTTTAGTCTTCATAAACTTAGTAGCCATATTAGAAAACTTATTCCATAGTTGTTCATTGGCTATTCTAAGTTCATCATTGGTTACCTCTTCGCCTTCATCCTTGCTTACATCCTCGCTTTCATCGGAGGAAGTCTCTTCATCACGATCCTCTTTTCCCATGAAGCACGTGTGTGCTTTCTCCACTCTTTCATCGTCTGACTCTCCACTTGAGGAGTCTGAGTCGGTGAAAGTGCCGACAAGCCCTTTCTTGTGCTTTCTTGACTTGTCGTGCTTGGATCCCTTCCATTTTCCCTTGTGTTTGTAGAGAGGACAATCCGGCTTGATATGTCCTGGCTTATTGCATTTGTAACACACGGGAGTAGAAACATTAGTCGAAATAAATTTAGATTTACGATTCAACTTACCTTGTCGGAAGAATCGGAGGAACTTCTTTGCCATATCGGCCAAAGCTTCCATGTCCAACTCATCGTCCGATTCTTCTTCCGATTCTTCATCATCGGTAGATGGAGCGGCCTTGTATGCAATCGCCTTTTTCTTAGGCTCGTCTTGCTTCAAGTACGACTTCATCTTTTCTTTCATCATGAGCTTGCTATCCTTGCGTACCTCGTATGACATCAAGGTACCCATTAGTTGAGTAACCGTATAAGTTTTCATGTCATTACCTTCCCCGATGGCAAAGGTACGCTTCTCCCAACAAGAAGGAAGTCCATCGATTATCTTCGATACTTTCTCCTTTTGGGTGTAGGTCTTCCCAAGAGCTTCCAACTCATTTGTGATGTCGACGAATCGTGCATAATACTCTTTCATCTTTTCACCCTGCACCAAATGAAATAATTCGAAATCTTTGTTTACGACAACGAGTTTAGAATCCCTTACCCGACTCGTCCCTTCATGCAAGATGAGGAGAGAGTTCCATATTTGATATGCAGTCTTACATGTGCATATCTTATTGAAGTCCTCGGGCTCCAATGCGCATTGCAAGGCGTTCATTGCCTTGGCATTACTTACCTCCGCGGAGACCTCCGCGGGAGTCCACTTCGCGAAATCTTGTTCGGAGGGCTCGACATATTCATTCATCGTGGCTCTCCATAGTGAAGCGCTCCGGAGGAACGTTTCCATTCGGCATTTCCAGTACCCGTAGTTGGTACCTTTGAAGGAGGGAGGCCTAGATGAAGATTGCCCTTCCAAAACTGAAGAAGCTCCTTGTCGATCCCTGAAGACGTTGTAGTCATTGATCGTCATAGCTTTAACCTTGTAGCTTTAACCTTGTAGCTTTAACCTTGGCTCTGATACCAATTGTAGTGCCCTGTGGTAGCTACTGCACACGTACTAGAGGGGGGGTGAATAGTACTTAAAATAATCAAGATAGTTATTCCTAATTATTGTGCAAGAAACAAACGACAATACGGAATTAAACAACTATCAACAAGAATTAAAACATACGCAAACAAACAATATTACTGGGTTCGGATCCACCCAAATCTCCCCGACTTGTTCCTGGTGATCCTACGTCCCAACCACCCGGATCCCCTCCGGATACTTGAGTTAGCAACCCTAACTCAAGATTTCCACTATGAAGTACTTGTGAAAAACCTTCACAAGTCAAATCATACACAAAGTAATTTGTGACTCCCACAACCCGGGATCACAACCACACTCTCACAACCGAGAGTGAAACTTTAAATTCAAATATGAAATGAAATAAACTCTTACCTTACAAAATCCTATGCCTTGAGTATACTTACCAAATTAGGGAAAAAATGGATTTTGGGGAAGAGGATGTCACCAAACCCTAGCTTCAAGAAGATGACCAGCAATGGAAGCCTAGGGAGGAGTATGATGACTTGGATCAAGTTCTTGGCTTGAGATGCTCACAATGGAGAGAATCTCTCTTGAGGAAGATGGCTCAAAGAGTGAAGGGAGAGATTCTTGTGAGGGAGAGAGAGCTTTGAATTAGCTTGGGAGAGCTCTTCTCTTAGGTCTGAAAATAGCTTGGAAAATGGACCTCTTACCTTGCCTCAAATGTATCAAGTTTGTATTTATATAGGCAAGGAAAATCGTGTTGGAAAAGATCCCAACGACTCTTTTCTGAACCCAACTAGTCGGTCAAAGAACAACCACCGACCGACTAGTTCATCAACTAGTCGGTCGGTCAATCAACGTAGACCGACTAATGGAAGAACAGCCAAGAAGTCGAAGTACAGGCAAAGACAACTAGTCGGTCTAAGAAAACTTGCCGACCACTAGTTTGACAACTAGTCGGTTGGTGAATGATCTTTGACCGACTAACGTCGAAATAGAATAGGTAGACTTCAAGTTGACTTAGTCGGTTTAAGAACAAATGCAGACCGACTAGTTTCTCAACTAGTCGGTCGGTAAACGTTCTTTGACCGACTAACTTGAAACAGTAGCTCAGGTTGAAAATGACTGTACACAACTAGTCGGTATAAGAAGGATTACTGACCGACTAGATCGTCATCTAGTCGGTCGGTGACTCTTCTTTGACCGACTGACGTCGCTACCAGATGTCAGAGTAGCTCTCACATCGTGTTGAGGTAAATCCAACTCCGTAGGAACCCCCATCTCGCCTGTTAATCAACCTAAAAATCGTAGCTTCTAATTGTTTTTGTAACTCACTAATCAAGATTAATAATTGGGACTGTAGGCTGGACTGTGTTGTGAGCACATAGGTAATT
Source organism: Scilla litardierei (assembly GCA_030789695.1). Classification (NCBI taxonomy): domain Eukaryota; kingdom Viridiplantae; phylum Streptophyta; class Magnoliopsida; order Asparagales; family Asparagaceae; genus Scilla; species Scilla litardierei. The sequence continues at coordinate 165,658,119 of CM061142.1, read as the reverse complement.
ATTGGACTCTGGTTGATCGTGACTTCAGCGTAATTGTTCAGGCAAGTGATACTTGCCAGTAATTGTTTAGGCCACGTTTTATGCCAATTTGTGTAGTAGCGTAAAAGAGACTAGGCGATGAAATGATAGTCGCCTAGACGCCCTTACTAGATCTAGCTTGACAATGAAGCTAGATCCGACATTTCTTCCATGCTTTCATTCATGCTGCCATGTCATGTTTAATTTCAATTAACGGTACGCACTTTAACTGCTCATTGCCATGTCATGTCATGTATCAAAATGTTCATCGTGATTGTGTAGCACAGGCTACAAAAATTGTAACTAATGAGGCTAGGCACCTGCTTTGCAGGCACAACCCTATGCCATATTGAAAAACACTTCCTGGCTCGTGATCTAGAAGCGAGCACAATGTTGTTGGGAAACCAAAACTCGATACACATGGAGGGGTATGGTTATGCGATCACGCAGCGTAGAAGTGTGCCCGTACAGCCGCTTCAGCTGTAAGGTATAAACTCTGGGATTGGGGTAGGGTTAAGCTATCACGCAACATAGAAGTGTGCATGTACAACCACTTCAGCTGTAAGGAGTTAACCCTATGCACAATGTGAATGCATGTTTTCATCGTGAAATCGTGATATCATGTTTTGTAGCTCTTGCTACAACGTGTCATGCAAATGTTACCTTTCATATTCTTCTTAAACTGCTACATTCATGCTCATGTTTAAACTGCTACACTCATGTCATGTCATCTCCATTATTTTAGAACTGCTAGTTGTACACTTTTGCTCTTATGTTTCCTTGCACAAAAGTCGCCCGTTTTCCCTTGGGAGACTTTTACTGACATGTGCCCTTTTCTCTTTGGGTGTCTCATGTCAGGTTTTGAGCCTGGATTGGTTGCTGAGGACACGGTTTGCTAATGTCCAGTTCGAGGACACTGCATTCCTTCCCTTAGTCTCAGCTGGTGACTTCCTTTAGTTGTTGTTTACTTTCTTAGTGGTTGTTATTAGGTTGTTTGATACGTAGCATAATTTCTTGTTGTAGTTACGGCCATGCTTGTGCCTTCTTTTCAGACTATGTACTCCTCTTTTATGACTATCTCTGTAATGTTTGGAATAAAATCTGTGGATGTTGGATGTTGGTTAATTTTATTTGTCTATCCTTTATTATTATTGTTGTTGTTTCGTCGTAATGCGAAGAACCAACTAATGTAATAAGTTACCAGACGCTTATCAGACTGTAGTTTCACAGCTCCAAGTCTGAACGGACCTTCTCACATCTCGCCTTCCATACTTGGGAAGAGGGGCGTGACAGGTTTTAGTGGTGGCCCATACTGTTCCTCTTTGCATCTGCGAAATATCGGAACAACAATAATGATAGCAACATCCATTTAAATATTCGAAACATTCAAGTCATGAATTGAGTATAATCTGAAGGGTTTTCCTTGTCTTAGATGGTAGGAAGACTTAGATAGACGTCTAGGTTTGATAGCCAGGTGCCTTCGTCAAGATTTAGTTATACGCTTCTTAAGTTACTTAGGTAGTCTCTCACCCAGCCCTGACCATATTAGATTTCTAGAGCTTTTCCTTTAGTCGTTTGTTGAATTTTGGGCCCAGTAGAATGTAATCTTGATTCTCTAAGAACCCTTTTCCTGATATCTTTATTACATTCTAGTCCATTAGAGACTCTTAGTGTTTAGTTTCTCTTGATCTTTAGTCGACTTGGTAATTAGAACCCATGATTCTAACATTTTCCCGATCCTTACACTTCTGTGTTATTGACCGTAGAATCCCATCGTATCTTTTCATGAATCATATCCATGGCGTATTCATCGTGCGATCATACTCCTTGCCCTCGAATCACATGATCGTCTCATGGCGATTATCGTAAATTTTTGAATCTTCTCCATTGCAAATTCTGATTTCTCTGAAAGTATTTTCGAAAATTCCTTATTAAATTCTTCGCTCAGTTTAACTTCCTTGAAAACCCCTTATCATATATTTAAATTCCTTGCTTTTCTGTTGAGTTAAAATTCTATCTTAGATTTTGAAGTCTATTTGGTCATAATTTTTAATTACTAACTCGTAACAATTTTCTAACCTATAACTTTCATATTTCGATTTTAAAACTTTATTACCCTTTTGATAATTCAATATAGTATTCATTCCTTTCTATACTACTAAGTTTATTATTTGTAACCACTTGCCGTACATACTTTTAGAATATTTTCCTAAGCTAAATAGAACTTCAATTTTTTTAATATCAGTTCTACGATTCATTGTGCTCATACTTCAAAAATCTATGAATAAATCTATTTTCATTTGCAAGCCAATCACTGCCTTACCCTACACATTATTTTCTGCGTCTAAAACTTTTTCCGTGTCTTCAAATTTTACAGCCTGCTCGTTATTTCTACATATTTTTATAAGAATAGATATATACGATATCATATTTTACACTTGTTGCTCTTTCGTCCATTTAGTTATTTAAAGCAATATTTTGTCCCACTCAACCAGCTATCTCCTTATCCTCGCCTTACCTGAACTCGTTCTTCCGATCTTGTTTCGTTACGCTTTTGGTTTCGGTTTCCTTTCTATTGTTTAGATGTTAGTGCTTGTCGTTGCCTGTGTCAGCTCTAGTTTAGTAGTTGGCCCATTGATTTTTGTGATGTCGTCGTGGTGTATGTATCTAGGTAGAGTGTCTGGACCTGTATGAGTGTGCTACCCTTAACATATTAATGATTGTCTCTTGTGTTATATATGTATACTCAGTGTTATTCGTGATATAAGCATGAAGTTGCATGAATAATAGTACTTATATATGTGTGGATAACTATACCACTTTAGGGATGTCTGTGAGTATTAGACCTAGTGTTGGAGTATTAGACCTAGTTTAGTAGGGCATGTGGTAAATGTTTGAAATAGTATACTAGTAAGTCATGTGTATGTTATGTGTAATGATGATAGGTGTGCTTATAGTTAAGTGTGTAGGCCTATTATATGATCAATATGTTAGTACGTGTGAGCGTGTGCTCATGCCTAGATATGAATGTGCTTAGCCTTGAGTAGATATATGCTTACTATATGAATATGTGTGATATACGTGTGGTAATAAGATTATGATTTTGTTAGTATTACTTGCCCTTACGGGATGTTGTGTGTGTGCGTGTATACCATGAGGTATACACGATTATTAAATGTTGTAACTATGTATGTATAGGTATATGTAGTAGTATACTAGTTATATGTATATTGCTATGGTGTGTATATATTATATATATGTGTGTGTGTGTGACTATATGATGAATGCATGTGTAGAAGGGTGTATCATGATTGTATACGTGTACTGATAATGTAATATTATTATGGTGTGTAAAGTGATTGCATTATAAGGTGTTATTTGATTAAATTTAAAGTGTGATTGATATTATAATATGTATGTGGTTACGTTGGTATATATATATTGGAGTGGTTTTGGTATATGTATAAGTATCGTGTGGGTCTTGAGTCTCACTCATGCTTGAGTGGGTATACTCTAAATATATATTGTTATATTTGTCTGTGGTTGGTGTATAGTGCTATGAATATAGTAATGGATGATGTACGTATAGTGATAGGATTGGTTGTGTCTGGTTGTGTTATGCACATGATTGTAGGTGGCTATACCATTATATAGTTATATGGGTTGGTTTTGTAGTATAGTTATTTACTAAGGGCTTACATGTTTGAATGTATAAGTGCTAGTTAAGTCAGGTGTGTAAATGCGCTAAGTATATAGTATGTATGAATGGTATATTAGCATGTGTGGGTGTGCACCATGCACGGGTAAGTATGTGCTTAAGTTATAGGTATTTGTGACTATGGTGGGTGTGGTGTATCTTGAATATAGCTATAGGACTGTATGTGATGTGAATATATGGTGAAATATTTGCGTGCATTTGAATAACTATATATTTGTGAAATTCTAGTAGTGGTGAATGTATATTAGGTATAGTAAACCTGATTTAATATTGTGTGGTATGATTACATGTGTTGATATGTTTGCTGTTGGATGTATACTATGAGATATATGGAGTAGTATATCCATATTGTTTGTTTCATGGTAGTTATCTAAACGTGAAGAGTTACGATTGTATTTTCTAGTGAAACTATTTTTATGTAAGTATGTATAACTTGGTTAAGTAATAGTGTGTAATAGCTATATAATGGATGTATATGACTATATGGATGATTGAAGTGCGTGTATGGATTTGATTGCCTATGATAGGTATAAGTATAGAATGTGTATATATATACATGTTTGTAGTATTAATGTTTGACTACCTAGTGCATACATAAGCACTTGTAGTGACTATATGTGGTTTGAATTACAATGTGATATGATTGGGGTAGTTACTAGAGTGGCTAGATATATTTATAGTTATAAAGTCTGAGGACGGACTTTAATCTAAGGTGGGTAGGATGTCACAGTCGCTTTTCGATCGTAAGTTTTCGTGCGCGTACTTTCCTTTCGTATGAGTATTTTTAGTTGCCTCTTCTTGTATCCAAACCGTACGATGTGATATGTCGTTGTGACCCTCTAAGAGAGTACTTATTTGTGGAATTATTTTGGAACGTCATTTCACGGGTCGTTCTCCCACAAAATAATTTTGTTTGAATAGGCGTCGTAACTTCCATCTTCATCGTTAGACCTTTTAATTTTTAGTTCCATTTTCCATCACCCTATCTCGGGACCAATCTTCTTAGTCCCGTTTATCTCATCGACACGGTCTCCCCGGTATTTTTCTCATAATTATCGGGTTCCGTTTGGCCCATTTTTGCACTAATCCCCAATTAAAATTATATTTAAGCCTAAGTTTCATATGATTAAATCCCTAAGCTAGGCTCATCTTCCTTTCCCCTTAACTGTACCCTACTTTCTCATACTCCCTCTCCCATTTACCCTCAAATCTACCAAAACCCCAAGCTATTTATCAAATAGGGAATCTCATCATACGTATCAACCAAATCTGATTTTAGTTATTCTCACCCCTATTTCCACCCATTTCTTCTCCTCGCACTCTTCTATTCCCTTAAGTGCACCCCCAAAACCAACCTCAAATAGCAAACCAAGCCCATTAAGAACCCACAAGCCCTAGGGTTTGTTTTCATCTTGCGTGAACCCCAAGCGCCGCCGTCTTCATCTTTCGATCTCCAACCTCCAGCCCCGACATTCGCCCCCGGCGCTGTCCCCGACGACCTGCCCCTTTCGTCGACCCTCCTCCAGCCTCTTCCGCCGGTGTACCCCACTGGGCGCACGACAGCGCCACCAGACGCAACTGCAGCACCGCCCCGGGCGCCGTTAGCAGCGCCTGTCCGCCGCTCTTCACGCAACAGTCGTCCCAGCGACCTCTCCACGTCGTCAGCCTCCTCTCCGGTCCTTTCCCCGTCGGAAACCACCATCAGCCGCTGCCCAATCCGCTGACAGCAGCAGCAGACCGCTGCTCTAGCGCTGACAGCGGCAGCGACCCCTCTTTCACGCCGCAGCGACGCACGGTAGCCCACAGACCTCTGTCGGCCTTTTCCCCTCGTTTGGATCTGTCACAACGTCTCCCTAGCCGCTGTCCTCGCGCGACGACCACCCTATAGTCGTAGACAACTCGCATCAACCACCGGTAGCTTCGTGGGGGATCTCTTCACATCGGTTAGTAAACATTCGTTATAATACTTTAAGATCAGATTACTAATAGTTTATGAACTGCTAATAGATGATGATCAGCAAGTGGACTTAATAAAATGATGTTAGTATGATAATCTGTAGGGTCGATATATTGTTTACACACTCGTAGCTACTGTTAGTCTAGGTTGCTATGATAATATTGTTGTATACTTATTCATGCTAGCAACTTAATGTAGTTAACATGTTGGTACTTAACATTAATATGTTATGATGTGAACCCAACTTAGGATATAAAATCTAATAAAGCTGGATCATTAGACGTCTTTAGGATTGCCTAATAATCTAGTTCCGTCGTACGAAATTAATTCATAAACGTGTTTTATCAAACAGAGAACCGGTCATTCCGTATCATTTGCGCTACCGAAATCCAACCCCTGATGTCGCTACCCAACGTCATAGTAACTCTCGCGTCGTGTTGAGGTAAATCACGCTCCGTAGGAACCCCCATCTCGCCTGTTAATCAACCTTAAAATCATAGCTTCTAATTGTTTTTGTAACTCACTAATCAAGATTAATAATTGGGACTGTAGGCTGGACTGTGTTTTGAGCACATAGGTAGTTATTGGACTCTGGTTGATCGTGACTTCAGCGTAATTGTTCAGGCAAGTGATACTTGCCAGTAATTGTTTAGGCCACGTTTTAGGCCAATTTGTGTAGTAGCGTAAAAGAAACTAGGCGATGAAATGATAGTCGCCTAGACGCCCTTACTAGATCTAGCTTGAAACGAAGCTAGATCCGAAACTTTTACCATGCTTTCATTCATGCTGCCATGTCACGTTTAATTTCAATTAACGGTACGCACTTTAACTGCTCATTGCCATGCCATTTCATGCATCAAAATGTTCATCGTGATTGCGTAGCACACGCTACAAAAATTGTAACTATTGAGGCTAGGCACCTGCTTTGCGGGCACAACCCTATGCCATAGTGAAAAACACTTCCGGGCTCGTGATCCAGAAGCGAGCGCAATGTTGTTGGGAAACCAAAGCTCGATACACGTGGAGGGGTAGGGTTATGCGATCACGCAGCGTATAAGTGTGCACATACAGCCGCTTCAGCTGTAAGGCATAAACTCTGGGATTGGTGTAGGGTTAAGCTATCTCGCAACATAGAAGTGTGCCTGTACAGCCACTTCAGCTGTAAGGAGTAAACCCTGTGCACAATGTGAATGCATGTTTTCATCGTGAAATCGTGAAATCGTGAAATCGTGTTTTGTAGCTCTTGCTACAACGTGTCGTGCAAATGTTACCTTTCATGTTCTTCTTAAACTACTACATTCATGCTCATGTTTAAACTACCGCACTCATGTCATGTCATCTCCATTATTTTAGAACTGCTAGTTGTACACTTTTGCTCTTATGTTTCCTTGCACAAAAGTCCTCCGTTTTCCCTTGGGAGACTTTTGCTGACATGTGCCCTTTTCTCTTTGGGTGTCACATATCAGGTTTTGAGCCTGGATTGGTTGCTGAGGACACAGTTTGCTGACGTCCAGTTCGAGGACACTGCAGTCATTCCGTTAGTCTCAGCTAGTGACTTCCTTTAGTGGTTGTTTACTTTCTTAGTAGTTGTTGTTAGGTTGTTCGGTGCGTAGCATCATTTCTTGTTGTAGTTACGGCCATGCCTGGGCCTTCTTTTTAGACTCTGTACTCCTCTTTTACGACTATCTCTGTAATGTTTGGAATAAAATCTGTGGATGTTGGATGTTGGTAAATTTTATTTGTCTATCCTTTATTATTATTGTTGTTGTTTTGTCGTAATGCAAAGAACATGCTAATGTAATAAGTTACCAGACGCTTATCAGACTGTAGCTTCACAGCTCTAAGTCTGAGCGGACCTTCTCACGTCTCACCTTCCATACTTGGGAGGCGGGGCTTGACACCATATTTATGGTGATTCATTCAAATCCTAATCAAGTTAGGATTCCTTCCAATCTCCATCATTGTGGGATTCTATTTGATTCTATTATATCACCATATTCAAAGGAGAGAAAAATGAGAGAGATGAATACACAAAATTGCGGCCAAACCAAGAGAGGAGAGCAAGAGATTTGGGCCATACCCCCACCTTGCGCAAAATAGCTTCAAGCCCATCTTCATGTTCATTGCTCAAGACAACTCCAAAGATCCCATTGCCAAAGGTCCAGAGCTAAAACCCTAGCCAACTTCCTTCTTGGCCACAAGTTTCAATGGGTTTCAACATCAAGGAACTTCATCCCCTTGCCAAGGCCGCAACCAAGCAACCCCAAAAGCTCCATTGCACAACCTAGTCTCCATCCTCTCCATTGCAAGCCACCAAGCAAAGCTCCATTGCCTATCTCCTTGTAGCCGTAACTTTAAGAGGAGAGTCACCCACTGATCACTCCGTATTTTACACCTTTTTTCTGCATGTTTGCATGCCATTTAGATCGCTCAAATCGTGTTTTTCACGTTTATTCGACAATATTGCGATGCTTTTCACGATTTGTTGTTTTTGTCGTATTTTAGGAGATTTGGAGCGATTTGGAGTGATTCTGAGATGCACCCACTCCGGAGTGTCACCGATGACTCTCTTGAGGGGTATTTTGCGATTGGAGAGGAGTGGAAGAAGAAAGAACGTCGTAGGAGCGACGAGGAGGCAAAAACATGAAGAATGGGCATTTTCAGCATGCCACTCGGCCGAGTGAAGGAGTCACTTGGCCGAGCATAGACAGCCCGCTCGACCGGCCAGATCGGACACGCAACAGAGCCAATATCAGCGTGCACTCGGCCGAGCATCACCATACCACTCGGTCGAGCACCGAGTCATCCCTCGCCCGAGTGGAGCCAAGACAACGGCATCAAAATTGTTGAACTCTCTGGAATCCGTCAGTCAGCCCCGATGACCGACTCGGCCGAGTGACGAACGACCGTCCGCCCGAGTGAAGAACGCCCATCGGCCGAGTGAAGAAAAGTCACTCGGCCGAGTGACTCCTGAGGAGACGACCCCCAAGACTCCCAACTCTCTGGAATCTTTCAGGGTCTCTCACTCGGCCGCGTGACATTTGTCACTCGGCCGAGTGAGCCGTGCTGCCTGTAGCGTAAACTGCGATTTTGAGGCTGCGCAGGGGCATTTTCGTCAGGGTTTTTTGGGCGATTTTTGGGGGTATTTAACCCCAGTTTTTAACCTAGTTTAGAGGGCTTTTTCAGAACTTTTGCAGCCCCTTGTTGATTAACTTTTTAGGAATTAGATTTAGCTTTTAGAGAGGAGAGAAAAGTGACATTTTGTTGGATGCTATCTTGTTCTTCATTGGTTTATCTCTCTCTCTCTCTCTCTCTCTCTCTCTCTCTCTCTCTCTCTCTCTCTCTCTCTCTCTCAAAAACTCCATTTTTATTGATTTATTGAATATAGCTATGAATTCCATTCATTTTACTTGTGAATTTCTATTGGATTTGATTATGAATTGTGAGTAGTTTCATCGTCTTAAGGCGTAGGGATGAACCCTACGAGCCCAATTTCAAATTTGTGATGAATTGGTGAAATAATTGCTAGGATTGATTAGGGTTAGTTTGGGATTGATTTAATACGAATAGCTAGGGATTCATACCGATTGGGATTTGCAAGAGATTGGATCCCAACTCGATAGGAAGCCCTAGATATTCGAATTGGGTTACAATTGGATTCCTCCGGAATCGGTTTGCAAGAGATTGGACCGAAACTAGGGTTTTCGATTGTAATTCTATACCAATACCTGTTTGTAAGAGATTGGATGGGTAGGAACTATCCCAACCTAGGTCATAGCTCGAGTTTGCACGAGAGTGGGCTCGAGATACGACTGAACGATGATGTTGTTCTTCACACTAGTTTGCCTAGGTTAGGGTTTGCAAGAGATTGGAACCTACCCTAGGTTTGCTATAGACCGGTAATAGCGCGAGAGCGTGAGCTTGGTTCTAAATTTAGTTGCAACTAGTTCACCCGAATTTCAAGTCTAGCAATTTTGAAACCTACGAATCACAATGATGAGATACGGCAAGTAGCGGGGATTCCCTACCCCTAGGCGTCTTTATTAAATTGTTATTTCTTTTATACCATTGAACGACTGTGACCGCATATTTGTGAACATTTCTCGACTATCCTTATAGCCAGGTGATTGAAGAAGACACTGTTATTAGGCCTCCCTGTGTTCGATACCCGCTCGCCGCTACACCATGCGCTTGCGGTAAGACTACAGTGTCGTCGCTCCGGGACGTGTATCCGGGGCGCGATCACCCACCTTGGTCGTAAGTTGTACACGAGAAGAGCTTCATCCAAGAGCCCATTGCCACAACGTCTCTTCCTTAGCTTCAAGACATTGCACAACATCAAAGAGGGCAACTTCATCATGGCCGCAACATCCAAGGGGGACTCTACACACTAGGTCGCAAGTTACAAAGAGCCAAGACATCCATATGCCGCAAGTTTAGTCAAGGGGCTAGCCGTAACTTGAGTTGCTGAGATCAGAGACTACATCATTGTCAGACTTGATCTGACCTGAGCTGATTGACAGAGACGACTAATGCCACACAAACTGAGATTTCTTAAACTCTTTATTATTATATTTGTGTAGTAGTAATGATCTTTGTAGAGAAAACTTTACCATACTTGTGTTTTGGGGTCTTGTTTAGTCTAGGACTAGACAAGAGGGTCTTGACGAGTTGGGGCTTGTCAAGACAGAGCATTTACTAGGTTGATAGTATTTTGCACTTAGGGAGTGTGGTACGAACTATGTGAGAGTTGAGTTGGGGCTCATAGTTCATTGTAGTTGTACAAAGAAACATATTAATGCTAGTATTTGCTTCGGGGCTGGAGTAGGTCGTTGGGGCGATCGAACCAGGGTAAATCTGCTGTATGCTCTGTGATTAATTATTATTTACTCTGCATCTGCTATAACTGCCTGTGATTGCTTGTGGGTTGCACGAGAATTTTTATTAGCATATTCACCCCCTTAGGATTAGATCCAGATCCAACAAGTGGTATCAGAGCATGTTAGAGGATCTAGGCTAGATTGACCATGAATTCTATTGAGTCTACTTTTGCTGAAGGTCAGTCTATATCACGACCCCCTAAATTTAATGGTATAGATTATGCTTATTGGAAATCTAGGATGAAAATCTACTTAGTATCTTTTGATTACAAAGTATGGGATATTGTTGAAAAAGTTTATAAGCTGCCTTTTATTAAAATTGAAAATACTGAAATGCTTAAACCTGATGACAAGTGGGATGATGCTGATTGGAGATTATATTCTTTGAATGGTAAAGCTATGAATGCGCTTATATGCTCTCTTGATAAATCTTAATTTAATTGTATCTCACATTATCAAACTGCGTAGGAAATATGACATACATGGAGGTGACCCACGAGGGAACGTAACTGGTGAAGGAGTCTAGACTTGCAATTCTGAGCACAGAGTACGAGAGCTTCTGCATGCTTCCATCAGAATCCATCTCAGAGATGTTTGCAAGGTTCATAGACATCGTCTACAGATCTGGCTCCCTTGGTAAGCCATACTCTAGTTTTGAACAGGTGAGGAAAATCTTGAGGGCGCTGCCAAGCTCGTTCCGTCCCAAAGTCACTGCCATTTAAGAAGCTAAAGATCTATCACAGATGAGAATGGAGGACTTGATAGGCAACTTGATGTCACATGAGCTTGAGCTCCAGAGTATAGAGACTAGAGAGAAACCGAGGCCAAGAAACAAAAACCACTAACTCTTCAAGCTAGTGAAGATGATGAAGATGAGGAGGAGGAGATAGCACTGATGGTCAGAAATTTCAGAAAATACATCAGAACTCCTCAAGGAAGAGCTGAGATGGCAAAAATGTTTAATCTCTCTAACAATTTGAATTCTGATAAAAATCCCTCTGAACAGAATACTACTAATAGAGTTGAATGCTTTAAATGCAGGAAGAATGGACACTTCGCAAGAAATTGCTCAAAAGAAACGAGTAACGTCGCTGAAAAGAAAGGAAAATCTCTAGCGATAATGTGGGATAAGGATAGCGAAGATGAAATTGAGAAAATTGCGCACACCTCCACCTGCTTAATGGGAAAGCACAACGAGGTTAAATCTTGCACCAAAGATGAACTTTTAAATATTTGTAAAGAATGTAAGATGAGATTAATGAGCTAGAACTTACTTTAGATGACTATAGGAATGGTAGCTTTCAATTGCAACAAGAAAACTGTGACATGTCTGAAGAAATTGATAATCTTAAAGAAAAACTTGTTGAATGTAATTCTACCATTAATTTGCTGAAGAAGGAGAAAGCTAGCTCGCATAAAAAAATTGATTGTCTTTCTTGTCCTACTTTGTTAAGTGATATTAGCATGTATAAAGAAAAATTGACTAAGTATGAAACTGAAAATAAATTGCTTATTGAAAAAATGTGCATGCTAAATAATGAGCTTAAAAGGAAAATGATTGATTTTGAAAAGAAAGAAGAGGAAAACAAGAAAGCTTTCATTAATAAATGCACTTTGCATGTGAATGAAAATGCTTTATTTAAATCCAAAGTCACGCAAATTGTCAATTAAGAAATTTTCTGTTGGAAAACAATATTTGGATACTATTCTTGAAAATCAACTATATGACAATAATAGACGTGGACTTGGAAATGGTTTGAAACATGCTGAAAAGACTAATTATAAGAGATTTCACAATATGCCAACCAAAGTGAAAAATATTTATGCAAAGTGCTTTACATGTGCTAGTGTTGGTCATACTTCTCATAATCGCAAATATAGGAACATGAATATAATATTCAAGCAAATTTGGGTTCCTAAAAATTTGACGACTAACATGAGTGGACCTTGTTGGATTCCAAGGTCACACATAACATCTTCTATTCGGAAAGATGGAGTGGCGAGGAACTATGAATTGGACGTCGCATCTTTTAGTTCCTTAGCTAAACGACAACGCGAATGTATGGTTTTTTTCTTTGAACTTAATCCATACCTTCATAGAATTTTTTTTGTTTGTGTGCTTGACTTATTTTATTTGCGTGCTAATTTGTTTGCTTTCTAGCTTGTTTAGTTCCTTATAAAGAAAAATAAAAAAATAAATACACAAAAAGAAAAAAATGGAGCTTAATGTACGTCTTTCTTTTGAATCATTTAAGTGATGTTAATGAATGATACTCATATCCATGTAGAAATTGATGTATTATCGTTATGGCTACATGCGCATGTTTGATTTTCTAAATAGCCATGACATGTTCAATGATTAGAAAAATATGATTTCTACACCTATACTTTCACTTCCACGAATATTAAATATTGTTGTACATTTGGAGACATCTTTTATGAAAAATTGGAAAGTGAATGTAGGATGAAAATAACTGAAAATCTTAGAGATATGATGTGTCTTGCCATGGATAAAAATTGAGTACAAAAGAATTGAATAAAAAATTGAAAAAGAATGAAAATAGCTCTGTATGAAAAGTGGATACAATCCTTGGCAAGTACACTACCTACGAGTATCCAACATAAGCTTTATGGGTAATCTTTAGCATTAGTGTTATACTCGTCAAGCAGTGCCACCCCCACATCTAAGAGTCTTATCTGCTATGTTTTTGGGTGTGGTATCTTGAACCTATTTCTAATGAGATGTGGAAAATCAATCCTAGGTGATTTCATGTTTAATGGAAAATGTGGGTTGGTTTTGGTTGAATTTCTTAAAAGTTCTTCTCATGTGCTTCAATGTTTAATAATCATATGTACACGAAGGTGTAGATGTCTATGTTATAATTTTCATTGAATTTGAATTGCTTATTCCATAAATGTCTACATGCAAGTGCTAGTTGTAATTTATAATACTCTTTAGTTTGCATGTGGTATGAAATTTGACTTCGTTATTCACTTTTGATGATAACAAAAGGGGGAGAAATTATTGGGAAGATTTGGTGTGCATTAATGCGTTGAATACATGAATATCGGTTCAATGATGAGCATGTATAAAGGGGGAGCATGCTTGTATGTTTGAAACATAATTGATGCATGCTTGAATGTTGCACTTCATTGTCATACTTGTTGCATATTCCATACATCCTCCATTATCACACTTCACACACATGTCATGATGATATCATTTGAATCATTATTGCAAATCTTATATTAGTTTGTCATCATCAAAAGGGGGAGATTGTTGAATACAACGTGTAGTTGGATACAACGATCGATGACTTCGTGTTTGATAATAACAAATATGTGTGAACGATTTGATGTGTGTGCTAAGTGTTTTCAGGAATGGCACTCTCGCAAATACTTAAAGGGAGACTAAGTCAAAGTGATGGAGAATTTTCCATGCATTAGTAAAGTGGACTAAGTCAAAGATGGAGATAATGGCTACAAAAATTGGACTAAGTCAAAGATGAGAAGATAAGGAGGAAATCAATTCAAATCCTTATTTGAATTGATTAAAAGCAATTGGTGCATGAATCAAATCCTAAAGACATGCAAATTGAAGACTTGGTCAAAGATGTAGAGATATGGAGAATCTCGTGCAAATCAATGGTGATTAAATGAGATGAAATTATAATCCTTTAGCTATTCAAATTCAAATCCTATTGCCATCCATATTCAAACTCCATATCCATGGTGATTCATTCAAATACTAATCAAGTTAGGATTCCTTCCTATCTCCATCAATTGTGGGATTCTATTTGATTGTATTATATCTCATCCTCTCCTATATAAACCCATATTCAAAGAAGAGAAAAATGAGAGAGATGCATACACAAAATTGCGGCCAAACCAAGAGAGGAGAGCAAGATATTTCGGCCATACCCCCACCTTGCGCAAAATAGCTTCAAGCCCATCTTCATGTTCATTGCTCAAGACAACTCCAAAGATCCATTGCCAAAGGTCCATAGCTAAAACCCTAGCCAACTTCCTTCTTGGCCACAAGTTTCAGTGGGTTTCAACATCAAGGAATTTCATCCCCTTGCCAAGGCCGCAACCAAGCAACTCCAAAAGCTCCATTGCACAACCTAGTCTCCATCCTCTCCATTGTAAGCCACCAAGCAAAGCTCCATTGCCTATCTCCTTATAGCCGCAACTTGAAGAGGAGAGTCACCCACCTTGGCCGCAAGTTGTACAAGAGAAGAGCATCATCCAAGGGCCCATTGCCGCAACCTCTCCTCATTATCTTCAAGACATTGCACAACATCAAAGAGGGCAACTTCATTAAAGCCGCAACATCCAAGGGAGACTCTACACACTAGACCGCAAGTTACAAAGAGCCAAGACATCTATAGGCTGCAAGTTTAGTCAATAGGGCTAGCCGTAACTTGAGTTGCTGAGATCAGAGACTATATCATCGTCAGACTTGATCTGACTTGAGCAGATTGACAGAGACGACTACTGCTACACAAAATGAGATTTCCTAACCTCTTTATTATTATATTTGTGTAGTAGTAGCGATATTTGTAGGAGCAACTTTACCATACTTGTGATTTGGGGTCTTGTTTGATTGGGGACTAGATAAGAGGGTCTTGATGAGTTGTGGCTTGTCAAGACAGAGCATTTACTAGGTTGATAGTGTTTTGCACTCGGGGTGTGTGGTACGAACTAGGTGAGAGTTGAGTTGGGGCTCATAGTTTATTGTAGTTGTACAAAGAGACATATTAATGTTAGTATCTGCTTGGGGGCTAGAGTAAGTCATTGGGGTGATCGAACCAGGGTAAATCTACTGCATACTATGTGATTGCTTATTATTTACTCTGCATCTGCTATAACTTCCTATGATTGCTCATGGGTTGCAAGAGAATTTTTATTAGCCTATTCACCCCCCATCTAGGCTTAGATCCAGATCCAACACTGCTCAGCTATAGGATCAGGGGCCACTCCATCGTGGGCCGAGGGCGGCTCGGCTCTACGAATGGGGGACACTCCTTCGCAGGCTGAGGGTGGCTTGGCTATACGATTGGGGACCACTCCCTCACGGGCCTAGCTAGCTATATGATCGAGGATGACCTCTCATTATCCTCGTGGGTTGAGCAAGCTATACGATCGGGGGCCACTCCCTTGCGGGCCGAGCGAGATAAACGATCGGAGATGACCTTTCATTACCCTCACGGGTGGCTCGGTTATATGATCGGCGGCCACTCCCTTGCGGGCCGAGCTAGCTACACGATCAGGGATGACCTCTTATTACCCTCACAGGCAGCTCGGCTATACGATCTCGGACCATTCTTTCGTGGTCTGAGCTAGCTATACGATCAGGGATGAGTCAAAAGACCTCGTAGGCTGGTCGGTTATACGATCAGGGGTCAATCCCTCGCGGGCTAACCCATCTACACGATTGGGGTCATCTTTTGAAGACATCATAAATTACTTAGTTATAAGTCGAGGGGCCACTCCACTCGCCTGCCAAACTACCTCTATATCGGCTATATGCCAAGGGGCCATTCCCCTCGGCTACCAAACTACCTGTATCTTGGCTATAAGCTGAGGGGCCACTTCCCTCCCCTGTCTAAGTAGCTCGATATCGGCTATAATTCGAGGGGTCACTCCCCTCACCTGTCGAACTGCCCTTACCTCGGCTATAAGGTGAAGGCTTGTTCCCTTCATGAGCCAACCCAACTATTTGACCGGGGTTACTTCTTCCTCATGCTTATCACATCACCCGACCTCAACCTTTGCAGCGGTTGAGTTCAGGTGACGAGGGCCATTGTTACTCCAATTATGGACTGTCATTATGCCCATTAATCCGATAATTAGGCCATTGTTACGCTGGCCCATGTCCCAAAGCTCCGTAGTTGAACGAATCAACCTCTACATCCCTCACAAAGAGCCATCAATGGTGTGTAGTTACATCTCATCACTGCTTACTTTCATGGCCACTATTTCGATAATTAAGGCCTACTTTCTTGCTGACTGTTACTCCAATGAAGCCACTTTATTAGCCTGGAAGTTACAAGTCAATAAGTGACCTATAAAAACTCTAAGATACAAGGGGAGGGGGGCAAGATCTTACATTGAGGTATCTCCACACTCAATACTCTTCCACTTTACATTTCTTCCTCTATAGCTCGGCAAGACGGTGATCAGATGACCTCCCAATAGGTTGAACCTAGCAGCCACGAGCCCCTATCTAGTCATCCACTGACTTAAGCATCAGAGAGGATTTGGTCGGGACCCAGACCCGACCCCCTGACAATTTTCCTGTGTTGCAGACCTACGAAGATAGCCAAGAGTTATGTCGAGTTTCAGCTCTATAACTTGGGCTTAGCTCTCCCAAACCTGGGTTCATCCTTCCTCGGGTCCCACTTCCCTGTTGATGGAGAGTCATGCAAGTAAAGGCTTCCTCGTCAGCACCACCTCATTGTGTTGTCAGATTTACCCTTCAACAGTTAGATATGTGTATAACATACATATGAGATGTAGTTTTAGCATCTAACATCTTGTTTTCTAATAAATATCACTTACATATCTCTGATACTTATCATCTGATATTGTGTCATTCAAGCCCATACAATTTCCAAATTTCGACATTTAAAACACGGCTTGGACGCATAATTTCTCAAATCAAGCTCAGCTCTGTCGCATGTATTCTATGGACTCAAAACTACTCATAATGTGCTCCCATCATTACTATGAAAGTGCAAGATTATACTCATGATAATCTTCTATTTTTCTTGATATATTAGAGAGTGTTAAGAGTTGGAAGAAGTAGCTCATGGTATAAGCCATAGCCATAGTAAATATACATTCATATAGGGGTTACATCATCTAGAACCCAAGGGACACCCACTACTAAGTTGGTGTAATGGTGGATGGTTAGTGGGTGGAGACCAAAGGTCTCCCCCATTCATAACACTCCCCCATCCATTCATTCTTAGTATATGAATTCTTTAGGATGCAATAAGCTAATGAGGGGTGGATACTGTTGGATCTAGAGTTACCGTGTTTGCCTCGTTAAAACCTTAGCTGTGGAAAACCCAGTGGAAAAAACCAGCAGCTTATGGAAAAAGAATACAATACACAAGTGACTCCCCCTGATCCGGACAAGCTTCAGGCTTGTAGGTCTTTCAGCTGTCTCATCCCTATATCTTTTACCAGCTTTCTAAAAGTACAACTTGGCTTTACCGAAGTAAACATATCAGCTAAATTATTACCAGACTGAATCTGCCGTACTTTAATCTGCTTCTTCTCTTCTAGCTCATGCGTCCAGAAGAACATATTAGAAATGTGCTTCGTCCTGTCGCCCTTGATGTAACTAGCTTGTAGTTGAGCTATACATGCTGCATTATCTTCAAATATAGTGGTTGGCTCAAGGTCGTCCGTCTTCAGGCCGGTCGTCACTAGAATGTGATGAATGACTGAACGAAGCCAGACACATTCTCTGCTAGCTTCATAGATCGCCAGGAGCTTTGAGTGGTTAGATGATACTACTGTAGTGGTCTGCTTCACAGATTTCCAGGAGATGGCCGGTCCACCGTAGATGAACGCAAAACCAGTCTGTGATTTCTCGATGTGTGGATCATACATGTAACTTACATCTGCATAACCAATAAAAGTGGAAGATCCACCTTTTGGGAAGTATCATCCCAGGTCAATCGACCCTTGGAGGTAGTGCAGAAGCTGCTTAACTCCGTTCCAGTGGCGCTTTGTGGCACTGAACTGTATCTGGCTAGTAGGTTGGATGTGAACGCTATGTCAGGACGCGTGTAGTTTGCCAGATATAGAAGTGCTCCAATGGCACTACGGTAAGGTACTTCAGGACCTAATATTTCCTCCCCCCTCTTTCAGCGACCAGAAGGAGTCCTTATGTACATCCAAAGATCAAATGACCAATTGTGTACTTATAGGATGGCTCTTATCCATATGGATTTTTTTGAGTAATTTCCTTGTATATGTGGATTGGTGTAACTGGATTCCTCCCGTGAGGTGTTCTATCTGTAAGGCAAGACAATAGTTAGCTTTGCTTAGGTCTTTCATTTCAAACGTTAGTTTGAGGCTTGCAGATATATCATCAATCTCTGCAGGAGATCCTATGAGGTTTAAGTCGTCTATATAGACGGCTATTAATTTGAATCCTGTTCCCGTGGTTTTAATGAAAATACACGGGCAGACTTCATTATTGGTAAAACCTTGTTGAACAAGGAATTCACTCAGTCTGTTATAACACATTTTTCTCGATTGCTTAAGACCATATAATGACCTTTGAAGCTTAATATAATAGACATCCCGAGGTCTATCTTTTATTTTTGTTGGTATTTTGAAACCATACGGAAGTTTCATATATACATCTTTATCTATATTGCCATATAGATATGCAGTCACAACATCCATGAGCTGTATTTCGAGGTCTTCCATTGATGTTAAGTTTATTATGAATCGAAATGTGATCGCTTCCATAGCCGGGGAATATGTATCTTCATAATCTATCACCGGTCATTTGGAAAATCCATGAGCTACAAGCCGTGCTTTGTACCGTACGATTTGATTATTCTCATTTATTTTCCTTACGAATACCTACTTGTATCACACATGTTTTACACCTCTTGGTGTCTGGACTACTGGTCCAAAGACTTTGCATTTCAAAAGTAAGTCCAGCTCACTCATATTACCTCGTTCCACTTTGGTTAATCATCTTGGCGTTTGTATTCAGCTAGAGATCGTGGATCGATATCATCGTTGCATTGAGCGACGTGAAGAGCAATATCGAGTGCGAAGTTGACGGCGACGACAGTGCTTTCTCTGTCCAGTACCTCCCCAGTAACGAAATTTAATGATATTTCTCCTTTATTGTCCTCTTCCGGGGATTGAAGGAGGGGAGAGGTTACTGGTCTGAGCTCAGCATATTGTGGTGGGATATTCGTTATTTCTCCAGGTATTTTCCTCTTGCGAGGGAATTTATCCTTGGAGCCAGGTGGTCATCCTCTTTTTATTTGAGGTATGGCTGATTCCGCTACCGATGGATTGCACTCATCTTTGGGGATGTCAATCCTAGCTGGCGTATTGGCAGCATGGACGTGTGATCTAATAATTTTCTGGTTATCTGTGAATTTTTTCGGGAGTAAATATACTGTATTCTGAATGTGAAGGATCTTCATGATCTCATCTTCACACAGATTAGTACACAGATCTTAATGAGACAAAGTCTTAGTGTCCCAAGAAATGGTCTCTGAAGCTTCAGGCTTCTTGGTTTGTGAGCCTAGTTAGGGAAATTTTTTCGTCAAACTCACAATCTTCAAGACGAGCCTTAAATGCATCGCCCATGAGGGGCTCAAGGTATCTAATAATGGAGGGAGAATTATACCCTATGTAGATACCAAGACGGCGTTGAGGACCCATTTTAGTCCTCTGTGGAGGTGCTATGGGAACATAGACTGCACAACCGAATACCCTCAGGTGAGAAATATTGGAAGGTGCACCATATGCATGCTGCATCGGTGATAAAATATGACCACCAGAGGGTCGTATTCCGATAAGCAAAGCGACATGCAAAATGACATGTCCCCATGCATCCACATGCAACTGTGATTGCATTAGCAATGGACGAGCAATTCATTGCAGTCTCTTTATAAAAGACTCAGCTAACCCAGTCTGGGTGTAAACATGAGCAACTGAATGTTCAACTTCAATGCCAGTTGCTTGGCAGTAGTCTTGAAAGACTTGTGAAGTGAATTCTCCAGCATTGTCCAAACATATTTTTTAATCTGATTATATGGAAAATGTGCCCGAAACTTTATTATTTGTGCCAATAGCTTTGGAAAAGCTAGGTTACGGGTGGACAAAGGCGCACAAATGCCCATTTTGAAGATGCATCTATCAGTACCATAAAGTACTGAAATGGACCACTTGATGGGTGAATTGGTCCAAAAATGTCTCCATGTATTCTCTCCAAGAAGCTAGGAGAATCAAACCCCACTTTCAGGTGGGATGGTCTTGTGATTAGTTTACCCTTATACCAGGGGGATAAGGAAAATCACCCTTTTGAAGAATCTTCAGGTTCTTCAAATTGTGTCCAAGGGATTGCGAGATGATGCGGTGCATCATAACCGATCCTGGGTGACCTAGTCTATAATGCCAGAGACTGAATTCTGGTGATGTAGAACACTGCTGGTGCACCATCAGATTAGCTTCTATATGTTGGATGTATGTTTGATAAAGGCCCGATGAGAGTCCATTAAAATGTTCTAAGATGGTTTTGATACCATCCTTATGATGAGTAACATACAAATATTCAACGCAATTGAAATCATTAGTTTCCAAGTGATATCCATTTAAATGGATGTCCTTGACTTAGTAGATTTCTGTTTGATTTTGGAGAAAATAAAGTATCTTTTACTGTTACTTGTGTTTGGTTTGGGAGCAATACAATTGCTTCAGCTGATCCTTCTATTATATTATATAGTTCCAAAATTGTAGTGACGAAACCATTTTAATTAATGATACTATTAAAATATCATCCATCTCGAAGGATCATGTGCGTGGAGGCACTGTCCACTAGGCATTCACACTTCTTCTCTAGAAAAGAATGTAAAAACTTTTATGAAAAGGAAAAGTACATTCGATTCATAATTAAGATAAAGAAGTACATGGACATAATAGAAGATACATCAGACATAGATGAAAAAGCTTAAAAGATAACTAAAACAGCTTCAGTCTAGGAGGTCGTCATTCTCGAAATCCTCGAGGGTGAACCGAGTTGGAGGCTGTATATCCACCAGATTTGTCTCAGCGGAAGGATTCAGGCTTGCCTTATATAAATCTTGGAGGTGGCGTGGAGAACGACAGACCCTGGACCAATGTCCAGTCATGCCACATCTGTGGCAATTGTCTTCCCAGTTTTTCTTGGAAGCAGACGTCTGGCCAGAGGTATTCCTCTTCCACGTATTATTCTTCTTCCCCTCATTATTGTTGTTCTGGGGAGGAGTTCTGGTCTGCTTCTTCGCAGCTTTCCCCTTGTTGAATATGCCTTTGTGCTTGTTATTCATCTTCTGGGAAGAAACTTTGTGAGCCTCAGGGAGAGGAGCATAGCTAGTAGGGCGTAGGTTATGAGTGGCCAGTAGGAGGCCTCTATTCTGCTCTGACATAAGAAGGCAAGAGAGTAACTCAGAGTACCTCGTGAACTTGTGTTCACGATATTGTTGCATGAGAATAGCATCCTTCTCGTGGAAGGATGTGTATGTTTTCTCAAGCATGCAGGTATCTGAGACTTCTTCACTACATAACTTCAGGCGTCAAGTGATGTTATGGAGAGCTGAGTTATACTCAGCTAAGGATTTGAAGTTCTGAAGTAGGAGATTCTCCCACTCATAACGTGCACGAGGAAGGATCACATCTTTCTGATGTTTGTATATATCCTCAAGTGTTGTCCACAGTTCATGAGGGTCTTCCACTGTTAGATATTCGACCTTCAGGGTCCGATCAATATGTCTCCTGATATAGATAATGGCGTTTGCCTTCTCTATATCGGAGATTCTAACAGTAGAAGTCCCTTCACCAGATGCCACAGGTGTAGATGGAGGTTGAATTGTGAGACTTAGGTCCTGTGGGGCGCAGGTGGAACTTCAGGTCCAGCTGCCAGTTCAAGTAATTTTTGCCAGCCGCGTCGAGAACATCAAAATTGACGCTCGCAATTTTTTTCATTTATCTAAGCATGAAATAAGCATGAATTAATTATTTTTAAAAATTAAAACATGCATAGTAGTAAAATAAATTAGTTTTGGGGATCGGCCAGTCACCACCAAAAATAATAAAAGTCCAAAGTTCATAATACAATCCGAAGTGCGAAAAATTTAAAATTACACTTTGGAAACCCTTGGGGGGTCCCAGCATTAGCAATTTTACCTCCGTCTTCAGGGTAAGTATCTCCGGGTTTTGGCTTTTTAAATTAATTCCTCACTACATTTCACTCGGAAAAAAATGCGATGAAAATAAATAGTGGTGACTAAAAACGGCCGATCCAAAAACCACAACACAGTTTTACTAACATTCCAGGCAGTTTATATAACACTCAAATAATTATGCAACATCACAGGTATAAACAATCTAATTTATTCAACATCGCAAGCAATTTATTGGAGAAATATAAAATTTACGTTTAATAATTACTTGGATCACGGAGAAACGTCATTACACATTAGGTTAGGTGGTAACTAACGACAGATCAGTCTCAGGATCCTTGTAATTATTAAATCGTGTATTAATAATTAATTTAATCCAATTTTTATAAATTGCAAAATGTTGAAATTAACAGAAAATGGACCAATAATTAATTTTATTAACAAAAACCATTCCAAAAGTACTATATTAATGCCACAGATTATTATCTCAATTATCCAGAATTTTTCAGAATTTTCCAGTAATTTTTTGGGTTTTTGTGATATTTATCCAGATTTAATTGATTTTTTCTAATTTAAATATATATTTAATATAGAATTATGATATACCCCATTTATTTATAAAAAAATCTATCTGCCTGAAGCCTCTTAGGCTTGCTGCGGGGTTTAGGCTCAACAGCCAATAATTTTCTTTATATTATTTTTTTAATAAAGGGGTTAATGGGCCACTAGCCCATATGTTAAGTGCAACCTTATATTAACATAACCTTAAGGTTTAGGATTAGATCTAGACCCAAAATAACAAAAGAGGCCACCCCTTCAGGGAGGCTGCCATCATAGTGAGACCCCCCTTCGGAAGGGGGGGTGTGGGTTGAACTGTTCCACAAGTTATAACTTTCAAGCATATAACTGTGATTAAATTTTTGTATAATTGTATTCACTATGCATTATAAGTATCATTACAAGTATCATTATATTCTGCTTAAAGCACCCTCCCTGAAGCAAATGATATTCTCATAATTACATCATAATGCAATTATTTCATGCCCATAAGCTAATATAATGATACTTGTAATTTTCTGCTTCAAATTTTCAGGCCCATAAGCGAATGCCCCTCCCCCGGTGAAATAACTGTCATGTGTCACTCCTAGGCTTCACCAATAATTGTATTCTTCTTAACATATAGTTGTGGGAATATATGTTTGATTCTTCATCTTTCAGATTAAAGATCCCCCCTTGGGGTTAAAGACTCCCCCCTTTGGGGGAATGGTGTGCCGGATCAAAGCCCCCCGTTCCAGGGGGGAGGGGGGGTTTGGGGATGAGGCCGGGACGGAGAACTGCTTCAGGCGGTGCATGATTGTTTTTTTTGATTTGTTATGTAATTTAAAGAGATATACAATGAATATGTATGTTCTAATTTGGTCCATGTAATTTGATTTAAACACATTGAATAAATATATATATACTATTTTTAGATCTAGGAGTGTTAGTATTTACCTTTAGATCCGTTAGATCTGGGGAAGATCGGAGAGCAAAAAATCCGCAGAAAATAATCTCGCTCCTTGAAGACGTAGAAAAATCAGCGGCTACGCAAACGATCAAACTCTTTGCATGCTCCGCCAACAGATATAAGATTCATTTGCCTTTTTGTTATTGGAAAGAATTTTTGTAGAGAAAAATTTCTGGAGGCAATCGTTATGATAACGTGTTAAGAGTTGGAAGAACTAGCTCATGGTCTAAGCCATAGCCATAGTACATATACATTCATATATGTGTTACATCATCTAGAACCCTAGGGACACCCACTACTAAGTTGGTGTAATGGTGGATGGTTAGTGGGTGGAGACCAAAGGTCTCCCCCATTCATAACAGAGAGAAGATTTCCATCCTATTCTAATATATTCATTTATCACTGTTAAATTTGGGCATTTATTTTCATTCTTTCTTCCTATTTTGGTCCAACACACTAAGAGTTATGAAATCTTGTGGAAATATTTGGTAAGGAAATTCTGTCATGTTAATAAACCAATGAAAAAATTTGTGAGTAAAAGAATCTAGAGTCGTCAAAGCCAAATGAGTGTGGTCCAGCGGCATTTACCTACGCTTTTTAGTTGGACTACCAGGCATCAATCCCTGGTGGATACGGAACGCACACACGTCTTTAACAAGTTTTACAAGGTTAAAAAAAAAGAAGAATGTAGAGTCAATCAGAGGGTGTTGACTTCATAATACTAAACCAATGAAAAAAAAATGAGAACAACTCTCTGCACCGCTGGAATGCGGTGCAGGCATTAATCACTTGCTGTTTTCGGTAAAAATTGAGGGGAGAGAGTGTAGAAATATTGCTGAGTTGATGTTTTTTGCTATTTTGAGTTAATAATCATTGTCTGCACCGTATATTTGCGGTGCAGATAGCAATTCCCAAAAAAATAGCCAAACGTCCTCTCTCCAAACAGCTGTTAGAGATGCCCTTTGTTAACGGCTATATACCAAAACTCCCTAGTCCCAGCCACCCTTTTCCTCTCGCTCAACCCCCCTAAAAACAATCAAGACCAACAAAACAATCTCTCTTTTGCCTGTCTTCGCCAATGCCTCCCTATCTCAACCATGGGCCCTGACACTCGCTACGTGGTGCTGGCGGAGGTTGGAGGCGGCGGAGGCCTCCGGCCGCCCCCGGTCCGTGGCAAGCCACCCAAATACCCCCCGCACGCCAAGAAGAGGAAGAGCAGCGGCTGCAGCTTCTGCGGCTGCTACTGCTGCTGCTGCTGCTGCTGCGTTCTCCTCATCTTCCTCGTCATTGTCGCCCTCATCGGCTGCATTGTCTTCCTAAACCCAAAAGTCCCTTCATACTCCGTCAAGAACCTCGCCCTCACCGCCTTCGACGTCTCCGACGACCTCTCCCTCAACATCAAGATCTCCGTCTCCATCCGTGCCGAGAACCCCAACAACAGGATAGGCATCACCTACGGCGAGAAGTCCAAGGTCGCGCTGTCGTTCAAGGAGACCAAGCTGTGTTCCGCCAAGCTGCCGAGCTTCTACCAGGGGTACGGGAATGTGACGACGCTGGACATCGTCATGGCCGGAAGCAGCAAGTTCGGGAAAGAGATGCAGGACGATCTGGCGGAGGGGCAGAAGAGCGGGAACATCCCCCTGGACCTGCTGGTCGTGGTCCCGATCAAGCTGAGGGTGTTGGATCTTGACACGAGGCCGATAACTGTCACGGTCAACTGCACGCTGGTCGTCGACAACTTCCAACCCAACACGAAGGTTGGGATCAAGTCCTCACATTACGATGTGACGTGGCTTTATGATTAATTAGCTTTGGTTCCAATATACCTTTGGACATCGTGTGTATGTTGGATGCAAGATGAGTTTGCATTTACAAACAATGTCTTGTTGGGTTTTGTAGTTTTTGCAACTAAACGCGTAGCTAGAATCTTGTATGTAACGGATGATTTCTGTAGAGTATGGTTCAATTTCTGAACTTGATCAAAATATATCTGCCGATTACCAATTTTGTTTCAGGGTGTTTTCTCACAGCAGATTGATTGACTGGAGGTTAGGGCTGGAGGTTAACGCGATCACGCGGACCGCGCGTGGCCTCCGGGAGACGGGCGTAGCTGGTTCGGCCCGGCGAAGAGCTAGCGCGCGAGTCCGAGCGTCGGCATGCCGAAGGGGATCCTCGGCAAAGCGACAACCTCCGTAGGGGTGGAGATGAACAGGCTCGGGGGCGAGCACGTTCGACTCCGGACTGGTTGGGCGCTGAAGGGTAGCATCGGCGCGACTGGATCTTCTTGAGCTGAACAGACGAGAAAGCTCGTCAGGCGAGTCGGACCTTGGTTCCGACCAAGTCCCCTCCGATACCTAAGTTTGAACGAATCTGAAGGATGCTCGGTGGGATCAGTATGGATAACGGTGAGGCCGATACGCGAGTCCTTGGGCCGAGATGTGGAGGAGAATTGTAAGGTGGAAGATAAGGTCGTTTAAAAGGAATACCTCGGAGTTTTGGGCATCCAGGAAGTGATCCCTTTGCATGTTGTTCTTCGAGTCGCTTTATAGGAGTCTTCCCCGGCCACATCTCCTCGACATCCCCCTATCTCGCCCCGATCATCCTCCACCTTGATGTCATCTTCATGGGTCATGAAAGTGGGCGTGATGGGGCTCCTTAATGGTGATTAAGAGGGGCGTGTTTTAAGGGGAGCGATTAACTCCTGCTGGTGTGGGTCAGCGGTTGCACCCACTTCGGTCCGAGGCCAGCCCGACTCTAGGTCCTCGTGGGGGGCCGTTTCTCCCAGGCACATGGGCTCGCGACACGAACTTGGGCCGTTCGGCCTTGGCCCATTCTGAGAGGGTCGTATCAATTGCCCACATCGCTTGGGCCGTTCGGATTCTGACGGTTCGGTTCGAGTGATGTGATCCGTGTGAAATTGACAGATGCGTCAGTCGAGGCGGTGGTATTGAATGAAGGTCATCATGACGTTGCCTGGTTGGACTTCACCCACCATTTGGAGCAGAAAGTGTCGCCGGTTGCAGGATGTCGCCACACGTCCTTCTTTGAATGGCCTAGATTTCGAGATGGTCTCTCATATAAAATCGCCTCCCATTCAGATTTCTTTTGTGCTTCCAAATCTGATATTGCTCCTCCGACTGCTAGCGAATTTCTCTTCGTCTTCCCTCTTCAAACCATTTCAATGATCTCTGTCACGACCCGCTTCCCTAAAATGGAGACGAGATGTGAAAAGGTCCGCACGAGAGTGGAGCTGTGAAGCCCCAAACCCGATAAGCGTCAATAAAACATAAGCAGGTCCCTGTAACCACAAACGGAACAACAATAATAACACAAGGAGAGATAGAAATAAAAACTCATATCTCATAATTGTCCAACATTAAAGATAAGTCCAACATCCAGAAAAGCCACCAGGCTAAAAGAAAGAGTCTAAGGCCCAGAACAAGGCCAACAAAAGCAACAATGTCACAAGGTATAGGTGCTACGCACCGACAAAAAAATAGCAGTCTAAACAAAAGGAAAACTCAACGAAGACACTAGGACTGGTCCCCAGTGTCCACGTACTCCCCGTCAAACACAAGCTCGGGCTCGGCGTCAGCAAACACCTCGTCCTCAACAAGGTACTCAGGCTCAGGATCTAACATGTGTCACCCAAAAGAGTAAAGGGACACATGTCAGCAAGTCTAAAAGACTTGGGCAAGTAAACTGAAAGTAAGGCAACTAGCAACCTAGCAGTTATAGTATGCATGACATGGCAGTTATATCATGAGTGCACAAGTAAGACATGGCAAGACAATAGGTACAAGAGAACAAGTATCGGGACAAGACAAGAGTAGCCAAGCTACTAACAATCTCAATCAATTTACTATTCACGTTTCACTGTTGTTTGTAGATGTTTACGCCCTTCAGCTGAATGGTACAACATTCACGCCGATCGGCACTAAACACTACCCCACCCCAGAGTTTACGCCTTACAACTGCAGTTGCTGATCAGGCAGACCCCCAGTTGAATGACCGCTTAACTCTTACCCCATCCCACACGTAAACAAGCCAGGGTCCCTGTACATTAGCCCAGCAAGTGAGCCAGGGTTGCCCCGCACGGGAGCTTGTTTTCCTATTTCATAATTCAATATCGAGCGTTGGGGTTAGCAACTCATTATGCTCGCTTCTGGTCACGAGCCAGGAAACACAAGTATTGTAGCGATGCTACGCAATCACGGGATCACTTAAAGAATGCAATGACATGACAATTAATTTGCGTACCGTTAATGGAAATTAAACATGACATGGTAATTGTGCAACATGATAAATGTCGGACCTAGCTTCGTTGTCAAGCTTGTTCCTAAATTTGCGCCTAGGCGAGTATCATTTCGTCGCCTAGCCTCTTTTACGCCTACAACAAGCAAATGGCCTAAAACATGGCCTAAACCCTAAGTGGCAAGTTTCACTTGCCTAGCACCGGGGATGACGATCACGAAGGTTCGTCCCGCGGATGCTAATCTACGGGGATATCGCTGTTATGGGGAAACAATCATCAAAACAACATTCATTTCATTAGGGTTTCATAAAAATACAAATAGGTTATGAAAACATCAAGAGATCGATTTCTTACCGTGAGGAGGCGGAAGAAACACTCCGGAGAACCTAGGGACCAGATCTGGAAACGAATGGAGAAGTTTGGAGAACTAGGGGTTTTGGGGGATTTTGGGGATTTGATGAGATTTTGGGGAAGATGAGAGATAGAATGAGTGGAGGGTGAGTTTGGATGATGGATCTTGGGCTTGGAATGAAGGAAATAGGGTTTGAGGAAGAAGGGGGCTCAATGGGGGAGAAACTAGGGTTTTTGGGTCGAGTGGAGGAAGAAGAAAACGTTTGGGATGGGTTTAAATAGGATGGGCTGGCGGCTGCCCAGAAATTAGGGCTTTAACACAGATTAGTCGGTCAAAGAGCAACCACTGACCGACTAGTTTGGCAACTAGTCGGTCGGTCGACCAACGCAGACCGACTAAGTGTAAACAGTAACTTCTGAACGAAAATAGGGTTTTGATTTAGTCGGTCGATGAACGACTACTGACCGACTAGTTTGAAATCTAGTCGGTCGGTGAACGTTCTTAGACCGACTAAGAGTAAACAGTAACTCGACTGTTCAGAAGAGCCAAGAATTAGTCGGTCTGAGTACAAAACTTAACCGACTAGTTTCACAACTAGTCGGTCGAAAGATGAACTTAGACCGACTAAGAATGAACAGTACTGATACTAAAATTTAGATGATGTGTTAGTCAGTTAAAGAAGCATTGCTGACCGACTAGTTTGCAACCTAGTCGGTCAACCAACGTTCTTAGACCGACTAACGATAAACAGTAACTCCTGAACAATTTAGAAAGCCAACTAGTCGGTTCAAGAAGGATTGCCGACCGACTGGATCGTCATCTAGTCGGTCGGTGCCCCTTCTTACACCGGCTAATAAGCACCAAAAGTTCTGATACGGAGCGCGGGGCCCCGGGTTCGATTCCTAAGACTCCTAGGCTTGATCTATTAATAAGATATGACCGTTATGAAGCCCGTCATGGATGACTTGATCCCAAAATCGACGATCCTAAGGAAGAAACAAGAATACACGACGAAACGATCGAAAATGAAAGCTACGGAGACGAAAACCACAAACGAGGAGAAAATCCACCAAAACATATATTATAATATAATAAATCCAGATACAAGAAAACCAGTCGTTACATCCTCCCCAACTTAAGAAAATTCCGTCCTCGGAATTTCCAAACACTCACGTGTCCGGAAACAAAAGTGGGAAACGTTCTCGCATCTCATCCTTATTCTCCCAAGTAGACTCTCCAAGTGAGCCGTGTCGCCACATCACCCTCACAAGATTGACAATCTTGTTCCGAAGTGATTTCTGACGCCTGTCCAGAATCTGCACTGGATGCTGGTCATACGTCATGTCGGGGCGAACGGTAATCTCCGAAAAATCCACAGCATGAGATGGATCGCTAATGTATCGACGAAGCTGCGACACATGGAAAACATTGTGAACTCCCTCCAAAGATGGCGGCAAGGCCAAGCGATAAGCTACCTCGCCAACTCTCTCCAGAATGTCAAACGGTCTAATGTATCGCGGGCTCAACTTCCCTCGCTTCCCAAAACGAATCACACCACGATTCGGGGAAATCTTCAGAAACACATGATCTCCAGGCTGAAACTCCAAAGGACGACGTTTAGCATCCGCCCAATGCTTAAAACGGTCCTGAGCAATCCTCAACCTCTCCCGAATGTTCCTGACAATATCCACGGCCTCCACGATCATCTCAGGTCCCAACAACTCCCGATCACCAACGTCATCCCAACTCAATGGCGATCGACATTTCCTCCCATAAAGAGCGGCGAAAGGCGCCATGCCGATACTCGCCTGGAAGCTGTTGTTGTAAGAAAACTCCACCAGATGTAGATGGTCTTCCCACGAACCCTTGAAATCCAACATGCACGCCCTCAGCATGTCTTCCAAAATCTGAATCGTCCTCTCGAACTGGCCATCCGTCTGCGGATGGTATGCCGTGCTGAAACTCAGACGCGTACCCAAACTCTTCTGCAAACTCTGCCAGAACTGAGATGTGAACCTCGTGTCTCTGTCCGACACGATACTCACGGGGACTCCGTGAAGTCGCACAACCTCTTGCACGATTCACGTTACATCACTATCCAAACTAGGAAAAGGAAATAAAACGGAGAGTAAAAGAATTTTACCTCCATATATCTCCTCGCCAGCGCCTCAGTGGACTGTCCCACTCAGAACGGAATAAAGTGCGCAGATTTGGTCAATCGATCCACGATCACCCAAATCGCGTCATTCTGCTTCGGACTCCGAGGTAGTCCAGTCACGAAATCCATAGTGATGTGTTGCCATTTCCACTCCGGAATCGGAAGCGGTTGTAGCAACCCGGCCATACGCTGATGCTCCGCCTTCACTTGCTGACAAACCAAGCACTTGGCCACACTCCGAGCCACACTCCTCTTCATACCATGCCACCAATAAATCAGACGAAGATCCTGGTACATCTTGGTGCCACCAGGATGCACAGAATACGGCGAACTGTGTGCCTCCACCATCAACTCCTCTCTAATATCCCCAGCCGGCACACACAACCTGGCTCCAAACCTCAGCGAGCCATCCTCATGAATCAAAAAGTCAGTTCGCAGACCGGCTTCCACCTGCTCCCGAATCTTCACCAGCTTCGGATCCTCAGCCTGGCCAGCCTTAATCCGATCCACGATCGTTGACTGTACCTGCATGTACATCAACGATGAAGCCTCCCCAGGAAGGACAATCTCAACACCAGACTCGCAGAAATCCTGCTGCAATCTCCACTGCGAGGTCAAAATCATCACCGCTGGAAGCCTACTCAGCGCATCAGGGACCACATTCACCTTGCCAGGGTGAAACTGCAAATCAATATCATAATCCGCCATAAGCTCCAACCATCGACGCTGTCGCATGTTGAGCTCCTTCTGAGTGAAAATATACTTCAAGCTTTTGTGATCGGTGAAAATCTTCACTTTCTCACTCAGCAGGAAGTGCCTCCAAATCTTGAGAGCAAACACAACGGCAGCCAACTCCAAATCATGCGTCGGGTAATTCTTCTCATGAACCTTAAGCTGACGAGAAGCATAAGCCACAACATGCCCGTGCTGATGCAACACACAACCGAGACCCTTGCCAGAAGCATCGCAAAAGATCTCAAATCCACCGCTGCGATCAGGCACAACAAGAATAGGGGCAGTCGTCAACCTCTCCTTCAGAATACCAAAAGCACTCTCATAATCACCCGACCAAACAAAAGCAACATCCTTCCGCGTCAACCTGGTCATCGGCTCAGCAATACGGGAAAATTCCTTGATGAAACGCCGATAGTAACCAGCAAGTCCAAGGAAACTCCGAATCTCAGACGCAGACGACGGAACAGGCCACTCTCTGATGGCCCTAATCTTCTCGGGATCTACTGATATACCTTCTCCAGTCACCACATGCCCGAGAAAAGCAACTCTATCCAGCCAAAACTCGCAATTCGAAAACTTAGCATACAAACGATGCTTCCTCAAGATCTCCAATACCATCCTCAAGTGCGAGGCATGCTCTTCCTCCGACCTCGAATAGATCAGAATGTCGTCAATAAAGATAACGACAAACTTATCCAAGAAGTCGTAGAAAATCAGGTTCATCAGATTCATGAAAACTGCGGGCGCGTTAGTTACGCCGAAAGGCATAACCACAAACTCGTAGTGTCCATACTTCGTCCTGAACGATGTCTTCGGAACATCTCCCTTCTTCACCTTCAACTGATGGTAACCACTCCTCAAATCCAATTTAGAAAACACCCTCGAACCTCCAAGCTGATCAAAAATATCATCGATGCGAGGCAACGGGTATTTATTCTTAATGGTCACCGCATTCAACTCCCGATAGTCCACGCACATGCGACGCGAACCATCCTTCTTCTTCACCAGTAACACCGGTGCTCCCCACGGAGACACACTAGGATTGATATAACCCTTCAGCAAAAGCTCATCCAGCTGCTTCCGCAACTCCTCCAATTCTGCAGGTGCCATACGATACGGCGCCTTCGAAATCGGCTGCGCTCCCGGAACAAGATCAATAGAAAATTCTAGAGCTCGATCAGGTGGCAAACCAGACATCTCCTCGGGGAAGACGTCGCCAAAATCACGCACCACAGCTGGCCACTCCAGCTCCATCTGCATAGCCACATCCTCCACCGGTCTGGCCCGAAATCTGACAGGACCAAGCGAACTGCTACCACGACTGAACTCAAATACTGGATGTCCGGGAATCTCGAACACCACCTTCTTCCTCCGACAGTCGATCGAAGCATAGAAGCTCGTAAGCCAGTCCATCCCAAGAACTGCATCATAGTTGATGATGTCGTGGACAATGAAATCAGCGAAGAGCTCATGTCCACAGACCACCAACGAGCAAGAATTGCAACCACGATGCACCGAGACCATGCCATTCCCTGTAACGATATTCCAACTCTTGGGAAGAGGGGACGTCGACAAGGAATACCTCTCCACGAAGCTCCGAGAAATAATGCACATCGATGCACCAGAGTCAAAGAGGACTCGTGCAGGAAATGTGCACACCAAAACCACACCTAATAAGCAATTAACAATTAAACCCTAGTCTAGCAAACAACCATGTTCAAGCAAACAACACAATCTAATCAATCAAAACCAACTAGGAAAGTAACAGCTGGATTGAGGATTACCTGCGATAACCTCATCTACAGCCTCGCTCTCCACAGCGGTCATCAGAAAAGCCTGCCTCCTCGGCAGAACAGCCTGCCGAAAAGCCTACCCCTGTGGAACAAGAGCTGCTCCACGACCAGCAGGAACAGACACTCGCTGCTGCAACGGCTGTGCTGCAACAGGCGCCCTCCGCAGCAGACCCGCATGCCGACAATCCTTCGCGACATGGGAAGCATCACCACAAACCAGACACTGGCCCAAAAACTTCCGACACTGATCCTTGATGTGGCCAGGCTTGCCGCAGAAATGGCAAGTCTTCAGAATAGGCCCTCCTGGCCTCTTAAACT
Organism: Scilla litardierei; assembly: GCA_030789695.1. Classification (NCBI taxonomy): domain Eukaryota; kingdom Viridiplantae; phylum Streptophyta; class Magnoliopsida; order Asparagales; family Asparagaceae; genus Scilla; species Scilla litardierei. The sequence goes on along the minus strand of CM061142.1, from coordinate 165,624,495 downwards.
GAGCTGGCTGATTAGGCTTGACACCAGGCCTAACCACCGCCCTGGCCTGCTCCATAGGCCTCTTCCCAGCACCAACAATAGACCCTCTCCTCTGACTCAGGTTCAGCTCCTGCCTCCTCGCAGCGACCAGAACCTTCTGATAAGAGTCCAGATCGGAGGAAGACACAAAGCTCTGGAGCTCCAAAGCAAGTCCCTGCAGGAACCTCTGAGCCCTCTCATCAGCATCCTGCACCATCTTCGGTGCGAACCGACTCAGCCTGGTGAACTCTTGGTGGTACATGTCCACCGTCAAGCTCCCTTGCTTCAGATCAATGAAACGCTGCAGAATCTCCTTCTTGGCAGCCTTCGGAAAGAACTCCTCATCAAACCTGGACTTAAAGGTAGTCCAAGCTATCGGCTCCACCAACATCTTCTCTTCCAACATCATCAAACCTGGACTTAAAGCACTTAAAGGCAGCCTTCGAAAAGAACTCCTCATCAAACCTGGACTTAAAGGTCCTCCCATTCAGATTTCTTTTGTGCTTCCAAATCTGATCTTGCTCCTCCGACTGCTAGCGAATTTCTCTTCGTCTTCCCTCTTCAAACCTTTTCTATGATCTCTGTCACGACCCGCTTCCCTAAAATGGAGGCGAGACGTGAAAAGGTCCGCACAAGAGTGGAGCTGTGAAGCCCCAAACCCGATAAGCGTCAATAAAACATAAGCAGGTCCATGTAACCACAAACGGAACAACAATAATAACACAAGGAGAGATAGAAATAAAAACTCATATCTCATAATTGTCCAACATTAAAGATAAGTCCAACATCCAGAAAAGCCACCAGGCTAAAAGAAAGAGTCTAAGGCCCAGAACAAGGCCAACAAAAGCAACAATGTCACAAGGTATAGGTGCTACGCACCGACAACAAAATAGCAGTCTAAACAAAAGGAAAACTCAACGAAGACACTAGGACTGGTCCCCAGTGTCCACGTACTCCCCGTCAAACACAAGCTCGGGCTCGGCGTCAGCAAACACCTCGTCCTCAACAAGGTACTCAGGCTCAGGATCTAACATGTGTCACCCAAAAGAGTAAAGGGACACATGTCAGCAAGTCTAAAAGACTTGGGCAAGGAAACTGAAAGTAAGGCAACTAGCAACCTAGCAGTTATAGTATGCATGACATGACAGTTATATCATGAGTGCACAAGTAAGACATGGCAAGACAATAGGTACAAGAGAACAAGTATCGGGACAAGACAAGAGTAGCCAAGCTACTAACAATCTCAATCAATTTACTATTCACGTTTCACTGTTGTTTGTAGATGTTTACGCCCTTCAGCTGAATGGTACAACATTCACGCCGATCGGCACTAAACACTACCCCACCCCAGAGTTTACGCCTTACAACTGCAGTTGCTGATCAGGCAGACCCCCAGTTGAATGACCGCTTAACTCTTACCCCATCCCACACGTAAACAAGCCAGGGTCCCTGTACATGAGCCCAACAAGTGAGCCAGGGTTGCCCCGCACGGGAGCTTGTTTTCCTATTTCACAATTCAATATCGAGCGTTGGGGTTAGCAACTCATTATGCTCGCTTCTGGTCACGAGCCAGGAAACACAAGTATTGTAGCGATGCTACGCAATCACGGGATCACTTAAAGAATGCAATGACATGACAATTAATTTGCGTACCGTTAATGGAAATTAAACATGACATGGTAATTGTGCAACATGATAAATGTCGGACCTAGCTTCGTTGTCAAGCTTGTTCCTAAATTTGCGCCTAGGCGAGTATCATTTCGTCGCCTAGCCTCTTTTACGCCTACAACAAGCAAATGGCCTAAAACATGGCCTAAACCCTAAGTGGCAAGTTTCACTTGCCTCGCACCGGGGATGACGATCACGAAGGTTCGTCCCGCGGATGCTAATCTACGGGGATATCGCTGTTATGGGGAAACAATCATCAAAACAACATTCATTTCATTAGGGTTTCATAAAAATACAAATAGGTTATGAAAACATCAAGAGATCGATTTCTTACCGTGAGGAGGCGGAAGAAACACTCCGGAGAACCTAGGGACCAGATCTGGAAACGAATGGAGAAGTTTGGAGAACTAGGGTTTTTGGGGGGATTTTGGGGATTTGATGAGATTTTGGGGAAGATGAGAGATAGAATGAGTGGAGGGTGAGTTTGGATGATGGATCTTGGGCTTGGAATGAAGGAAATAGGGTTTGAGGAAGAAGGGGGCTCAATGGGGGAGAAACTAGGGTTTTTGGGTCGAGTGGAGGAAGAAGAAAACGTTTAGGAGGGGTTTAAATAGGATGGGCTGGTGATCGCTCCGGGACGTAACCCCAAAGAACGGTTGTAGTTTTACCGCAAGTGCACGGTGTAGCAGCGAGCGGGTTATCGAACACAGGGAGGACGAATGACCGTGCTTGTTCCAATCAACCTGGCTATTTAAGAAGAGAGAAATTTGCCTTTGGCGATCCTGTCACAATCGTCAGACAAAGTACGGAAATATCAAATCAAATAAAGAACGTCTAGGGAATGGGGAATTCCCGCTACTCACCATATTTCGTAAAAGTGGTTCATCGGCATCAAAATCGCTAGAATAAGATTTTGGATGAACTAGTTGCAACTGAATGTAGAACCAAGCTCACGCTCTCGCGCTGTTGCCGGTCTATAGCTATCCTAGGCTCGGGTCCAATCTCTTGCAAACCCTAGCCTAGGGAAGCTAGCATTAGGATCAACATCATCGTTCAATCGCGCACCGAGCCGAATCTCTTGCAAACTCGGCCCACGACCTAGATTGGGATAGTTCCTACCCGTCCAATCTCTTGCAAACGGGTATCGGCACGGAATTGGAACCGGAAACCCTAGTATCGGTCCAATCTCTTGCAAACCGATACTACGGAAATTCGATTCCAACCCAATTCGGATTTCTAGGGTTTCCTATCGAATTGGGATCCAATCTCTTGCAAATCCCAATCGATGTGAATTCCTAGCCATCCGTAGTAAATTGATCCCAATCTAATCCCTAATAGCAATTCTAGCAAAATTCCTACCAATTCATCACAATCATGAAATAGGGCTTGCAGGGTTCATCCCCACGCCCCAAGACGTGGCGACTACTCACAATTCATAGCAAGATCACAAAAATAATCAATGAAATAAGCAATAGAATTCATCACAATATTGAGATATGCAATAAAAATAGAATTTTTAGAGAAGAGAAAACACAAACCAATGGAGTTCTTCAAATAATTCTACAAAAATCAACTTTTGTCTCCTCTCCAATCTCAAGAATAAAGCTAAAAGTTAATCTAAAAGGCTACAAAAAATCTAAGAGAAAAGCTCTCCAAACTAGGGTAAAAACAGGGGTTAAATACCCCCCAAAATCGTCCAAAAACTGTGACCAAAATACCTCTGCGCAGCCTGTTTTCCGCAATTTTCGCTACAGGCAACGCGTCGCACTCGGCCGAGTGACAAAAGTTGCTCGGCCGAGTGAAAACCCTGTAAATTTCCAGTAAGTCTCGATCTTCAGGGGTCTTCACTTCGGGGGCTGCTCGGCCGAGTGAGTTGTCGTCACTCGGCCGATGGCTTCTTGGTACTCGGGCGGTCGGGATTATCCACTCGGCCGAGTGGGTCTTCTGAAGCTCAGGCAGCCGAAAAACAGTAACTTGGCGATTTTTGAATGGCTTCGTCTGGGCGCCACTCGGGCGGACGGGGTCTCGTCACTCGGCCGATGTGGTATCCGTCGCTCGGCCGAGTGCACATATGAATCGTGTCTGATCTGGTCGGCCGAGCGGTGTCTCGCTGGTCGGCCGAGTGACTCCTTCACTCGGCAGAGTGGGACACTAAAAATGCCCAGATTGCTTGTTTTGGCCTCCTCGTCGCTCATGCGACGTCCGTTCTTCTTCCGCTCCTCTCCAACAGCAAAATACCCCTCGGGGAGGTCGTCGGTAACCCTCTGGAGTAAGCGCGTCTCGAGATCACTCCAAATCGCGCCAAATCACCTGAAATGCGACAAAAACAACAAATCGTGAAAAGCATCGCAATATCGTCGATATATCGTGAAAAACATGATTTGGGCGATCTAAATGGCATGCAAACATGCGGGAAAAAGGTGTAAAATAAGGAGTGATCAAAATCCCCCAAGCTTGCCTCTTACTCGTCCTCGAGGAAGATAAGTAAAAGGCGAACCCGGTGGATTCGGAAAACAAAAACGGCAAAAAATGAAGAATGAAAAACGGAGAAGAATGAAAAACGAAATAAAAATAAAGAAGAAAGAAAGAAAGAAGCGAAGGGGTAAGCCGCTAGATCATTTTCTCAGGACGTGGGTTCCGCTTACTCGTATAGCATGCACTGAATGAAAAACACATGTCAAAGAGTTTTATTTTGATATCATAGTATAATGGTGCAAATAGAAATAGAAAACCCACGAACAACAATATAATCATGAAAAACGGAATAATCTTATAATTAACATCGTCTGAATCATTTAAAGCGGTATACAAATCACAGATCACACACTTTTCAATTGAATGCTTTCTATGAGGAGTATAAGAGTATCACACAATATGATAGAGAGAATAGAAAAGTATGGATTTCATGATATGAATGCTAGGCTTAGATTTCTGGACTTCGTAAAGCTAAAAATAATCTCACCGAGTATAGAATATTACTTAGCCTAGGTTGTCGTGCAACGTCAAGTAGTCACTCTCTCACACATCAATGGATCCCCTCCCCCAAGCTTATCTATAAGCGTGGTGGCATAAAAAAATATTTACATCCCCATTTTTATAAAGTTCCAAAAGTAATAAAAACGAACACGAAAAGAGAGAAGAAAGAAAGAAAATGAGATGAGATCTTTTATTGAGGATTTTTCCTCTTTTATTTTTCTTTTATTTTTCTTTTTTTCTTTTTTTTGATGCAATAGCATATATACACAACGATCCCAACTCAAAGAGAGATAATGATATACAAGAATATTTTCTCTTTTCTCTTTTTTTTGAATAAGAAATTTGGAGCTAGGAATTAATAGCGGGGGAAATGCCATATAATAGAATCGCTAAGGGGAGATTCACCAATGATTTTAAAAGTAGAGAAATGATGATCAAGATTTGTGGAGAAAGAAATGAATATATCTCTCGGTTCACTCTATAAGACATGCACGACAACTTCAGCAGGGTAATCTAATCTACTCAGTTTCGATCACAAAAAGCTAACTAATCCAGATTTATCATAGCTAACATCATTCAATCATCCTGAAGTGAAATATACAATTCATGCATTTAGAAGTGATATAGGAAAAGAAATCAGTACTCCAGATATAGGCATTCAATGCGTGAATCTTGGTGTGTTTTCTGTGATAGCATACATATGAATATTCAGACTCAGCTAATAATAAAATTTCATCCATTTTCATGTGGAAAAAGTGTGGGTTACTATCTCTAGATGCAAGGCAAGTCATAGCATATGATATCAGAAATAAAGTCTAAGACATGACAAATATAGCATGCAAATAGAGTAAGCTAACTCCACGTCATCATCATCACAGAAAAGTCATCTCTAGCATGAGATGAAAAAGAAAGAAATAAAGATAAAGGGAAAATAGAACTATTTACAATGCGGCACGCAGAAAAATAAGAAAAACGTGATTGCATGGTAAAATGAGAAAAAAATGATGAAAATAAGTGCAAAAGCAGAAAATGGCGTGAAAAACTAAAAATAAAGGTGGCAAATCGAAAAAGATCGTGAGAACTCACTCCCCCAAGCTAAATGGCACAGTGTCCTCAATGTGCAAAGTGGGGCACACCGAGAGACAAGTAAAGTGAGGGGCAAGTGAGGATGCATGCATGATGGGGAAAAAAAGGAAATAAACAAAAAATAAAGAAACGAAAAATATGATGCGGACATGATGCATGCAGGAATGGAGTGATACAGATATAAAGGTGGGGCACCAAAACTCTCCCTCTCTCCCAAAAAAGATATATAAGGATACGATCTGAATGAGAAACCCAAAATAAGTGAGGGGAGGGGGGTGGACAAAAATGCAACAGGACCCAGCAGAAACGGGCAGCACAACGGCAGGAATAATCGATGGCATCAAGGGTGCCTAAGAAGGTGGTGCTGCGCCGTCTCCGTCCTGAGGCGGAGGTGGTGGTGGTGGTGGTGGTGATGGTGCAGGCTGCTGAGCGGGTGTGGGTGTGGAAGTGGAAGCAGGCCGAGTGTGGGTGGAAGCGGGGGTGGGAACCTGCTGTGTGGGTACGGGGACGCGGGGGAGACGCTCCAGGACCTGGGTAAGATAGTAGTGAATCTACGGGAGCAGGTCAAAGCGGCCAGCCATCGCAGAGACGGTGGAGGACAGGGTCCTAAGGTCGCCTCTGAGGCCACTCACCGCCCCCTCTAGAGCACGAATACTCTGAAGTACAGTGTCGGGGGAGGTGGTGCAGAGGGACGTACCGGTCGGGGCTGTGCAGGTCGGGGCTGGCGTACTCGGGTCGCGTATGTGACGGGCTCAGCGGGGAAGGGAACGAAAGGCGCTGCGCTCGCAAATGTGGGCCTGGCCTCAGTGTGAGGCCGGGGCACCGGCTGGTGAGAAGTGGAGGCAGCAGCAGCAAAAGAAGAGTGCAAAAGTGGCAGCGATGCGGCCAGAGAGGTCAGTGGCACAGAAGTGTGGACAGACGCCACGACACTCTCGGAAAATACAGCAGCAGTGGAGACAGAGGGCTCTCCGCACTCAACTACGGTCGGCGGGCGCTCGGGTGGGGCAAAAGAAACGGGCTCAGCAGACAGAGGGCCAATGGTGGTGGTGACAAGCGTGGAAGTGGCGGGGGTGGGCTCAGCTAAGGTACTCCCGACACCGACAGAGGTGGGGACAGAGGTGTCAGGAGCAGCGGAAACATCAGGTATAGGCTGAGGGGCCACAGGGTCGACAGGGGCAGCAGGCTCAGCAGGGGCGATAGGGTCTGCGGGGGCAGCGTGGGCCTGCTCGGCCTCCTCGGCCTCAAGCACGTAAGCAGCGGGGATGAGAACATCCATCGCAGGGAGCCAGTCCACATGGGCTGGTGCAATCTGAGTCCGAGCTGGGCTCGGAAGACTCATGTAATCGGCACCGTAAGGGCCGTGCAACCAGACCCAGTGTCGCTCACCGTGCGGACGAAGCATCTTCATCCGGGCCATAACATCAATTGACAGAGAAGTGGGGCCCGGTGCTCGTCGCAGGTCGTCAGGGAAGTCCTCGTCGGTCATAAGGGCGAGCAAGGTGATCAGGCCGCCGCAGCATATCGGTGAGCGAGCGCCCATCGATACAATGATGCGGTCCAAAAACCAAGCCGCGACATCAATCACGATGGCGGGGACAAGCTCATCGCCATCCCTAGATAGAGCTCTGGGACGTGTCATCGCGTAGAGCATGTAGAGCTCTGGCGTAGACATCGTGCACGGCTCATATCTGGCCAAAAAGGTCGTCGCCATAAGGCGCTGAGCTATACGGAGGCAGGGATGGACAATGGCCGAGGCCTTGGCCCTACTAAGGTCAAAGGCAGCGTGAAGACCCGTAATCCGGGCCCAGAAGGCACCGGCGTCGAAGGAAGGTGGGGGGATATGGGTGGGGGCGTAACCTCGATCGGCCGCGGGGACATCGGGCCACGAGAAAAATGCTCTCATCATACCGAGAGTGACCTGGCACTCCCGGTCCATGAACCGAAACGAGCATCCCTCGTCGGTCCGGGCGATCAAACTAAGTACCTCAAGTGTCGGACGGATAAACGTGTCCACCGACACCTGAAAGAAATCTCGTCAGCCCATGTTGTCGTACAACGTGAGCATCCCCTCTAGTACCCCCAGGCGTCCTAGGTCGGCAAGGTGTGCAAACCTGGAGGGTACGATCGAGCGCTGGGAGATACGCTCGAAAGCGACGCGGTGTGCGTCGTTCCGGAACGTGATCCCCAGCGGCCCGATCAGTGGAGCCGGAGGTGGTGGCTGTGGAGCAGCAGGGAGCGGCTGTGTGGGGTGTGCGGGCTGTGCGGGCTCTGTAGGCTGTGTGGGGTGTGTGGGGCCTGTAGGCTGTGCTGGGTGGACGGTGTGTGTGGGAGAGGGCGGAGGAGAGTCCTCCAACTCGTGGGAGGGGCCGGCGTCACCGCTTCCGCTTGGCGGAAGCTCTCCTCGACCGCGACCGTGTCCGGGGCGGCATATGGGCCCCGAGCGCGCGCCGAAAAGTGTAAAAAGTGCGGCGTGTGCAATAATAAAGGAAAGAGTATACCCCGACACGCCGCGAGTGCTAAGCAATGGAAGCGTGCGAAGACAGCGCCTCCGCGAAGCCCAAATCAGTCCGTAGAAGCTCCCCTGGGCTCCCCTAAGCTCCCAGAAACAACCTGCGCATGAAATGGAGATATCAGCGAGTAATATTCAAAACGTATGGGGCATTAGGGGTATAATAGATAGATATAGAAATTAATTTGGGTTTGGGGTTCGTTTAACGCGTGGATCCTCGAAAAATACACAAAAAGAGGAGAAAAATGCGAAATAGGCGATACCGGAGGTGGCCGGTGTGGTGGCCGCCGGCGGCGACTCGGGCGAGGCGCGGCGGAGCTCGGCCGGTGGTGGCTGGCCGAGCGGCGGCGTGTGGTGGCCGGTCGGGCGAGTGGGAGGCGCGAGCGAGGGGAATCGGGCGAGGAAGCTGAACGGTCGGGGCGATTTGGGTTTTTTTGCGTTTCGAAAAACGTGCCCCCCCTCGGCCCCTTATATAATAAAAGTTACGACTCGGCCGAGTGACTAGGTCACTCGGCCGAGTGGGATCAATGGAAAATCCTCCCCGCTTACGCTTCGGCCGAGTGGCTTTGACAGCCTCGGCCGAGTGGAGTAAGTCCATTCGGCCGAGTGGCTCAAGCTACTCGGCAAGACTCGCCCTAGGAGCGTATCCGTTTTACTCGGCCGAGTGAAAATATATACTCGGCCGAGTAGCAGTTATACTGAAATCAAGAAAATAAACAGAGAGTTGGGTACAGCAGACTTCCCTCGTTCGTGAGCGGCTCGGCCGGACGAACTTGTGTACTCGGCCGAGTGACTAGTATACTCGGCCGAGTGAGCCTTGTTTTCTGCTGTTTGTCTTCGTTTGGGCTCTAAACTCCGTCTTTCTTCCTCCAGTCGATTTCATCTTACTCCTAAGCATCGAGCGTCTTCCTGGGGCGCTCCTCGTCGTCTCGTTCACCCTCCTCATGATGGATTTACCTATCTCCTCTCCTGTCAAGAAAAATAGGACCCGTTATCACAAAATTTTTGGGCGAACGACTCAAAACACTAAAAATTTCTAAAACAAAAATAAAGAAAAAGTAAAAATAAAGCAATAACCGTCGGGTTGTCTCCCGACAAGCGCTCGTTTAAGGTCGTGAGCTCGACCCCCTATGATTTTCAATTAATGCGGGATGTTTGGTGCATATGAGATGCACCCATCAAACTTTCCGGGGAGAATGCTTGGATTCGGAAGTTGCGGCGGCGAGTTCTCCCGCGGTGGTCTCCCGTCTCGAATAGTGTTGGGGGGAGGCTCCCCCAAGCTAGCGTTTGCTCCGGTCAACGGCTTCACCGATGACGCCGATTTCCGTATCGGCGGAGCTTTCTTTGAAGACTTTAATTTTGAGAGCTTGCAGAGCTCTCGAATCCTCGCGACATCAGCGTCGCCTTCATCATTTTCAGCGGAGAGGTCGGGGGAATCATCTATCTTCTCATCTCGGCCTAAATCCGGGCCTTCCTCGAAATCTTCATCGAATAGAGCGCCAATCGAGTGGGGGATCGCCTCCTCAATTACCTCATCAAGGAGGTCCATGTAGTCAAGTTCCTCGTGGTAAGGCATGTGTTTCATAGCCTTAGGAATGTGAAGCTCCATCTCGATGTTGCCGACGTTTAAAGTTAGGGTACCTTCGCGCACGTCGACAATGACTCCGGCGGTGGCGAGGAACGGGCGTCCAAGTATCAATGATGTATCTCCCTCCTCCTTAACGTCCATGATCACAAAGTCACATGGCATGCATATTCCCCCGGGACTTGTAGCGGGATGTCTTCGGCGATCCCTACCGGCCTTGTTATTCGCCCATCGGCCAATTGTATCCGCATGTCGGTAGGTTTCAACTTCGTCCCGGTGTTTAGCCTTAAGAACATGGAGAGAGGCATGAGGCTCACACTAGCCCCTAGATCTACCAACGCCTTTTAAAGAGGGACGCCGCCCAAGGTGCAAGGAATCCGAAAACTCCCCGGGTCTTTAAATTTGGCCAGCTCCTTCTCTCTCTTGGTGAACCAAGAGCCCTCCTCGGCTAGCATAATCTTCTCCTTCCTCTTTCTCCCCGAAATCAAGTCCTTTAAGAATTTAGCATATGTGGGGATCTCCACGATGGCGTCGAGGAAGGGAATGTTGAGGCTAACTCCTCTCAAATACTCGAGAAACTTTGCTAGCCTTTTCTCCATTTTCGCTCTAGCAAGCCTTTGGGGAAATGGGACCGGTGGCATGAAGCGCCTTTCCTCAATCAATTGCTTTGCTCTAGATTTCTCCTTTTCTTGTGGCTCTTTCTCTTTATCAACTTCAACTACCGGCTCAATTGGCTCCAAACTTTCCTCCACGGGCTCCTCGGTAGGAATCATGGCGGGGGTGGTATCCTTCCCGCCTCTAGTAGTAACGGCAACTACGGCATTGATGTGGCCGGTGTTGCCCCGTGGGTTTTGCTCGGGTTGCGCCGGCAATCGTTGAGTGTTCCGATTAAGCAACGCCAATTGCTCCGATATTTGAGCCACAACGGTATTAAGGGAGTTTTGCCCCGCCTTCAAGGTAGCATTGACCTTATTTTGCTCGACCATAAACGCCTCCACTCTAGCTTCGAAGTCGGATCGTTGTTGAGCTTGTGGAGGATTTTGATTTTGATTCCTCCACCCTTGATTGTATCCGGGCGGCCTATATGGTGGAACTTGTTGCTTCGGTTGGAAATTTTGTTGTGGAGGCCCCCTCGGCGGATATTGTTGTTGTTGGGGTGGTGGTGGTCGAGCTTGTTGAGGTGGTTGTTGTAGCGGGTTCAAAGCTCCTTCATTGTTGGCGTAAGAGAATCCGGGATAATTTCTTGTGGCCGGATTGGCCCAATATCCTTGGTTCCCCGCGACATATTGTACTTGCTCCAAGGATCCTTCTCCTTGCTCTCCTCCCACATACATGGCTTGAGATTGGTCTTGCCAATCACTCATTTGGTTCGTTGGAGCGGAGGTGGAAGGGGTTCCTTGGGGCTCCGTGATAAACTTCTCCAGTCTCTCCACTACCTTGTGGAGAGAATCAAACTTGCTTGTAAGCTCCGCTACGGCCTTCGCCTCATAGATACTAGTTGGCTTCAAGGAGGACGTGGATTGTCCTCGCTCATCGCCCCATTGTTGATTGTTTGAGGCCATCTCCTCAATTAGGGCCGTAGCTTCCTCGGGAGTCTTTGACAAGATAGCACCATTCTCCGCGGCATCAATAATTTGTTTGGTCCCCGATTGGAGACCGTTGTAGAAGCTATGAACTAGCTCCCAATATTCAATGCTATGGTGCGGGCATTGATGCTGCAGATCTTTAAAACGCTCCCAAGCCTCATAGAGCGTCTCTTGGGGTCCTTGCTTGAAGGACATGAGAGCGCTCCGGATCTTCACCGTCTTGGAGGGCGGATAGAACTTGTCAATGAATGCACTCGCCAACTCGTCCCAAGAGGTGAAGACTCCCTCAGCCTGCGTCCTCAACCAATAGAGTGCCTTGTCCTTTAGCGTGAAGGGGAAGAGATGCAGTCTAATGGCATCGATGGAGACCCCCGGCATTTGGAATGTGGCGCACTTCGACAAGAATAATTGGATGTGGTAGTGAGGATTTTCATGGGTATTCCCATGAAACGGATCCTGCTACATCAGAACCACTAGTCCAGTCTTTAGCTCGAAGTTCTTGTCAGCCGCCAACTCTGGCATGGCAATGGATGAGGTTGTAGAAGAGGTCTTAGGCCGAAGCCTATCTCGAATAGAAATTATCCTCGCCATCCTTGCCGCTAATTGGTCCGCAGTTTCCGGGTTGGTCATAAACCTCCCTTCCGGATTTTGTCTCCTTTCCGCTCTAAGTCTCCGCGCGGTACGTTCGATCTCGGGATCAAATAATATAGCTTCAGGGTCTGCCGTAGATCTCGTGTATATGCACAGGGAAAATAGAGTTTCAAAGAAATGATTAGTACCGTGGAAGGGTTAGGTAAAAATAAAGAAATGGAAATAATAATAATAATAATAATAATAAAGAAATAGCTAGGGTGGTAAGATCAAACGCAATCGCCTCCCCGGCAACGGCGCCAAAAACTTGGTCGCTCCGGGACGTAACCCCAAAGAACGGTTGTAGTTTTACCGCAAGTGCACGGTGTAGCAGCGAGCGGGTTATCGAACACAGGGAGGACGAATGACCGTGCTTGTTCCAATCAACCTGGCTATTTAAGAAGAGAGAAATTTGCCTTTGGCGATCCTGTCACAATCGTCAGACAAAGTACGGAAATATCAAATCAAATAAAGAACGTCTAGGGAATGGGGAATTCCCGCTACTCACCATATTTCGTAAAAGTGGTTCATCGGCATCAAAATCGCTAGAATAAGATTTTGGATGAACTAGTTGCAACTGAATGTAGAACCAAGCTCACGCTCTCGCGCTGTTGCCGGTCTATAGCTATCCTAGGCTCGGGTCCAATCTCTTGCAAACCCTAGCCTAGGGAAGCTAGCATTAGGATCAACATCATCGTTCAATCGCGCACCGAGCCGAATCTCTTGCAAACTCGGCCCACGACCTAGATTGGGATAGTTCCTACCCGTCCAATCTCTTGCAAACGGGTATCGGCACGGAATTGGAACCGGAAACCCTAGTATCGGTCCAATCTCTTGCAAACCGATACTACGGAAAATCGATTCCAACCCAATTCGGATTTCTAGGGTTTCCTATCGAATTGGGATCCAATCTCTTGCAAATCCCAATCGATGTGAATTCCTAGCCATCCGTAGTAAATTGATCCCAATCTAATCCCTAATATCAATTCTAGCAAAATTCCTACCAATCCATCACAATCATGAAATAGGGCTTGCAGGGTTCATCCCCACGCCCCAAGACGTGGCGACTACTCACAATTCATAGCAAGATCACAAAAATAATCAATGAAATAAGCAATAGAATTCATCACAATATTGAGATATGCAATAAAAATAGAATTTTTAGAGAAGAGAAAACACAAACCAATGGAGTTCTTCAAATAATTCTACAAAAATCAACTTTTGTCTCCTCTCCAATCTCAAGAATAAAGCTAAAAGTTAATCTAAAAGGCTACAAAAAATCTAAGAGATAAGCTCTCCAAACTAGGGTAAAAACATGGGTTAAATACCCCCCAAAATCGTCCAAAAACTGTGACAAAATACCCCTGCGCAGCCGGTTTTCCGCAATTTTCGCTACAGGCAGCGCGTCGCACTCGGCCGAGTGACAAAAGTCGCTCGGCCGAGTGAAAACCCTGTAAATTTCCAGTAAGTCTCGATCTTCAGGGGCTTCACTTCGGGGGCTGCTCGGCCGAGTGAGTTGTCGTCACTCGGCCGATGGCTTCTTGGTACTCGGGCGGTCGGGATTATCCACTCGGCCGAGTGGGTCTTCTGAAGCTCAGGCAGCCGAAAAACAGTAACTTGGCGATTTTTGAATGGCTTCGTCTGGGCGCCACTCGGGCGGACGGGGTCTCGTCACTCGGCCGATGTGGTATCCGTCGCTCGGCCGAGTGCACATATGAATCGTGTCTGATCTGGTCGGCCGAGCGGTGTCTCGCTGGTCGGCCGAGTGACTCCTTCACTCGGCCGAGTGGGACACTAAAAATGCCCAGATTGCTTGTTTTGGCCTCCTCGTCGCTCCTGTGACGTCTGTTCTTCTTCTGCTCCTCTCCAACAGCAAAATACCCCTCGGGGAGGTCGTCGGTAACCCTCTGGAGTAAGCGCGTCTTGAGATCACTCCAAATCGCGCCAAATCACCTGAAATGCGACAAAAACAACAAATCGTGAAAAGCATCGCAATATCGTCGATATATCGTGAAAAACATGATTTGGGCGATCTAAATGGCATGCAAACATGCGGGAAAAAGGTGTAAAATAAGGAGTGATCAGCTGGCGGCTGCCCAGAAATTAGGGTTTTAACACAGATTAGTCGGTCAAAGAGCAACCACTGACCGATTAGTTTGGCAACTAGTCGGTCGGTTGACCAACGCAGACCGACTAAGTGTAAACAGTAACTTCTGAACGAAAATAGGGTTTTGATTTAGTTGGTCGATGAACAACTACTGACCGACTAGTTTGACATCTAGTCGGTCGGTGAACGTTCTTAGACCGACTAAGAGTAAACAGTAACTCGACTGTTCAGAAGAGCCAAGAATTAGTCGGTCTGAGTACAAAACTTAACCGACTAGTTTCACAACTAGTCGGTCGAAAGATAAACTTAGACCGACTAAGAATGAACAGTACTGATACTAAAATTTAGATGATGTGTTAGTCGGTTAAAGAAGCATTGCTGACCGACTAGTTTGCAACCTAGTCGGTCAACCAACGTTCTTAGACCGACTAACGATAAACAGTAACTCCTGAACAATTTAGAAAGTCAAATACTCGGTTCAAGAAGGATTACCGACCGACTGGATCGTCATCTAGTCGGTCGGTGCCCCTTCTTACACCGGCTAATAAGCACCAAAAGTTCCGATACGAAGCGCGGGGCCCCGGGTTCGATTCCTAAGACTCCTAGGCTTGATCTATTAATAAGATATGACCGTTATGATGCCTGTCATGGATGACTTGCTCCCAAAATCGACGATCCTAAGGAAGAAACAAGAATACACGACGAAACGATCGAAAATGAAAGCTACGGAGACGAAAACCACAAACGAGGAGAAAATCCACCTAAACATATATTATAATATAATAAATCCAGATACAAGAAAACCAGTCGTTACAATCTCCTACTTCCTTTTCTGCTATTCGATTTGTCCAATGGCTGTGTTGAGGATATGAAATCCATCTCCTGGGTCCAGTGATCCTCCCGAGCCTCGGCCTGGGTACATAATCCTCCCATGCCTCGACCGGCCCTCGATAAAGGAAAGGGTCTGTTGTTTGAGGACCCGGCTCGTCAGAACGATGCCCATGTGGCAGAGGAATTCAATGTCCCTCCGGTGATCCTCGGGTCATCGTCCTCCATTCCTTATTCCACGACGGAGGAGATCAGGGCGAAGTACCTCTGCCACCCATATGATGTTTGGGTTCCCTTTGTCGACGAAAGGATTTGCTTTCCAGGGAGTCGCGAAGTCGGTGTGTACGTCGAAATGTTCTGTATGGGGCTCTGCTTCCCTCTCTAACCTTTCGTTATCCAGGTTCTGGAGTTCTTTGTGGTAGCCCCTTGTCAGCTGACCCCTTACTCGATCGCGGCATTGGTCGGATTCATCATGGTCTGCCACATGCACAGGTTGGAGCCGACCATGCCCCTCTTCTTCTATTATTTTCGGGTTTAGATGGTTGGCCAGGGGTCATGGCAGCACATCCGCGCCCGGGCGGGGAGGGAGTGTCTGCTGGGTCTGCCCCGCTGGGTTGGCGACTGGAATAGAGATTATGTTTGAAGGGTTTTCTAGGACCCTTAGGGAACAAAAACTCTATTACCGTCCTAAGTCGGACAGAACATCGACATAAAAATATGTAGCGGAAGAATAAAAAAGTTAATCTAATTAACATGTAGTTAAACAATTTAACTTAGCCCTAAGGTATAAGACCCTTAGCCAAGATCTATGCCGACTCGGGATGGATCTGCCCATCCCAAGAAGGATCTAACCTACTGCGATTAAATTAAACAAATGCTTAAAACACATACCCGGAATCTCAATCCTGGGGTAGGCGAGATGTTTCGCACCGTCTTCCGAGCCGCTCCCCATCCCACGCCGAGCCGCTCCTCGAACCGCTCCTCGAACCGCTCCACATTCCGAGGCGAGCAATCCTCGTGTAGCCGAGCCAACAACGCGCTGAAGAAAGTTTCACGCGAGTGAAAGCCTTCGCCAAGATTTTGGATCCGAATCCGAACTCCTTTGCAGATTTGCTAGAGCTCTCAGGAGTAAGGCAGAAATATAGGGAGATAGAGAATATTAATTTAAGCCTAGATCCGAGCGAGCTCCAACATTTACGGGAGCCGCTCAGATCTGGAGCTTGGGACAAGTTTTGAGGAGGGGAGCAGACCCCTATTTATATAGGCGGCTGACTGCTCCCCTTTACTCAAAATCTGATGTGGGACTAAATTTGGAGTTAATCAATTCAATTTAGTTTGCCTTTCACAAAGGCTAAAATTCCGTGAATTTTAACTCCCTCACCGTTGAGCTTCATGATTGATACAACCTATCAATACGAAGGGCGTTTAACGGTGAACGCATAGGAAAAAAACGGCGAGTCAATCGGAGTCCATTTGACCCTCCAATTGATCGCCCAAAGTTCAGCCTAAGGCTAGATTTTCGACTAAAATCAGCTGTCAAAACTGCCCAATAAACCTAAGGTTCTGCACCCAATGGAGGGGCCAACAAGTGGGCCCCACAGCTCAAAAATGCTGACTGGGCGCCTGGACCAGACCTGGGCGCGGGCGCCCAGGCGCCAGGCGGGCTCCTGGGCCCCCGGGCGCTCAGTGCGCCTGGGCCCTGGAGGGCCCAGGGCGCCCGCCCTGGGTGCCTGGGCAGGCGCCCAGGCGCCTGGGCCTGGGCACGGCCCCAGGCGCCTGGGCCTGGGCACGGGCCCAGGCCCAGGGCGCCTGGTGCCCTAGGCACCCAGGCCCAGGGCAGGCCCTTGTCTGGCCACTGACCCAAACCAGATCAGAATGGTCTGGCCTCGGTCAGTCTGGTCTAGCCTGAACTGACCTAACCCATTGAGCTGTTTTGGGCATAAATTGGGCATCTGGCGTCCGATTTGGACGCCGTTCGAACCTGGGTTTAGACCGGGACATTCACGTCTTACCCGAGAACTTTTTCTTGTGTTTATATTATTAAATGTGGTCTTAAACTATTTAAGACACATTTAATCTCATTTTGCATCATATGCTAATAAGTCCATATCTTAGCTTAATTTGTCATTTGCATCAAAATGCAATATTCTCTTCCTTTGCATCAAATGCAAATTATTCTCCCTAACTAATTTCTACATATTACTAGATGAAGGTCACACTTTGTGTGAGACCCTACAGCCTGACCTTTAAAACAGGTTGGGCTCGAAGCCCTATACGGCAGTGACCACAAGCAGTGGTTGCCGTCTCTGCTTCAGAATCATCATAATGTGGTTGACTCATCGACATGAGTATTGTCGAGACCACCCTGACTGTGTCCGTGATGAATTCTGCAGTTTTAGTCTCTTCGTCTAAACTATGTCTTGTAGATCAAGTCTAGGGTACGGTCTAACTGTCAACCCCAATAACTTGACTCTGGTTAGTTTCTATCGATCTTTAGTTAACTAATATTGGACTTCTTCCAACATACTCTGTGCAGAGATTTTACTAAAGACCGAACTAACTCTACGACACTAACTCCCATTGACCGGGAGAGACGAATCCTCTCTTGGTCATTACTCTCCTCGTATGCTTCAAGTGACACCCAATCAAAGACCTTTCGACAGGCCTAGCCTCGAAGCTAGGTCAGTGATCTAAGTGACACTGTTCACGCACAGGTTCGTAAATTGACCTCAAGTCAAAAGACCAACTTGCCTATCATCACTTAGAGTTATCATTGACAGATTGGTCAATATAACCATATGATAACTCTTGTGGATCGTTCAGTGAACTCATTCTCTAATGAGCACCTGTGTCTCGTCTTCGACTTCGCCAAGTCGAACGATCATGAGATCATCGCCACCGCTAAACGGTGAAGACTTAAGATACAATGGTCTATCTGATGTTTCGATATCCTTGTCTCGAAACATCTTTGACCACGAACCATTTTAGACTTATGCTACAGATGGTCAAACATTTCTCCGTGATCGAGATACTCATCTCGATACGTGTTTGACCTTGCAGAAAGTCTCAGGACTTTACCTAAGTTAATATCTAATGTTTACTACATTATTACTTAGATAAATTATTACCAAACAGCTTACTGTTATTTTGAACAAGATGTTTTGCTATTCACATAGATAAATAGCCTCCAGGGCATCATTCCTCTACATCTCCCACTTGCACTCAGGCCCATTTATCTCGGTATCTTATACCGTTTTTACACATAAGTTTTCCCGACTTCATGTGGTAGAGCCTTTGTGAGTGGATCTGCTAAACTGTCTACTCTATAGACTTAAGGGGTTTCTATGTTCATGTTGGACCAACCATTTGAATCTTATTCAAATAATTCACTTGGTCTTTCGGAGTCCATAATATTTTATTTCCTTGGATCTTATCCAGTTCATCGTACCTTACGATAATCATTTAAATACGTTACTAGTCATTTCAAATGGCTCATATCTATTTCTGATAAAGTATCAAACTCTTTGATTACTTTGTCAAAATATATGTTCCATCCATTTGATACCTCGCATGTAATTTATACTATCCCACTGACCTTGAAAACTTTCTGGCTAATTCATATAAGTTGGTTCGTCTAAATCATATTTAGAAAAACGAACTTATAAGTGAATGCTCAAATTTTCAGGGTCAACATGAGCGTTTACATCGAGCTTTGTCCGAGTAGATCTGTACACGTCTGCTGGTGAACCGGTTTCATAATAATCTGTTTTATAGGAATTATGATGAAAACCGGTCTCGACCAACATGATTGTACTTCACTATTTTCTTTATGTACCATTCTTTCAACTTAAAGATTTACTTGCAGAAAGCAAGGAAACATTTTCCTTGGGCACGTAAACTAAATTCCAAAATTTATTTACGCACACGGACCTATACTGATTGCATCAAGTTATAAATCGGAGTTACTACTCCGAATATCATCCTAAAGTTGACTAAGTCATCATCAAATATGATGTCTAACTCGACTCTTCGTCTCACGAGATTCGAGTAATTATACAACTTCCTAATGGTCGATTTAATGAATATCTTATTGATAATGTCCTCATAGAACATTATCAAAACCTAGGCATTACTATCTAGGACTTAACCCAGAGGGAGGACTTAACTCAGAGTCACTTGCTATGGATCGCACCAAGTCTAACTAAGTGTGATTCATACCTTTTAACACACTGATGTATTAACAGACTTGACCTGAGAGAAAATCACATTTTCTTTTAATTACGCAAGATTTTATGTAGCTAAGTATTTGACTTCGATCTAATCGAATCAGTTTAAATACTTAAGTCATTTCGTTCTTTATTTTATCAGACTTGTGTTTCATCAAGAACACGTGTCTTAATAAAATATACGAACAACTTATTTTGGTTAATCTAGACTTTGCATACATCAGTATGTACGAGACTGAGTTCGACAACTCATTCTCCCACTGTCTTACTGGTTGACTGCGGAAGGATGCGCACGTGGCACGCCTTCCACTCCCAAGCGTAGAAGTGCCAATGCAATATATAAATAACCAGTGAGTACCGGGTCAGATCACAGGGACAATTCGTTCTACGTTCACAAGTTTGATGGACAAAGAAAAATAAAGTGTGAACAACAACCTCAATTAACGATGGGTGGAAGTGTGGAAGAAAAAGTGGTGAAAACTAAAATCTAACCTAAGTGGCTAGAGGTGGAAAGCCGAATCGGCAAGCAACGAGGAGGACTCATGTGGTGTGTGTGAATGAGGCCGTGGGCGTGAGAATTCATCTCAAATATAACTCAATTGATCTCCCGGCTAAGGGAGCTCAATCGAAAAATACGGCATTTCATCGAACGTGTTGGGTGCAATAAAAGTAATGAATGAAACACATGCGAGTGATAGGAAATAAGCGCATTAGAAAGGATCCGCTAGGATAATCCTCATCTTGGATTTCCCCTTATGGTTCCAAATAACAAAGTTTACTCAAGTTTTATACACAAATTTAGAAGATAAAATACATGCTAGAGATGCAATTCACAACCCAACAACAACAACAACAAGCACAACACAACCACACAAGATAGATTCAGACATTCATAATGAAAAGGAGACGCTTTCTCTCAAAATCAATCATCCAATTACAATACAAAACCCTAAAACAAAAACACAAGAGAATAGGAAATTTTCACCTATGTGTCACTCCAAGCTGAGATTTTCCTCTCCCAAATGCTCCTCCAAGCTCCAAGCTTCATCCATGGCCTCCTCCCCCTTCCAAAGCCCTAGAAAAAACTCAAAACCCCCAAAAAAACACTTCTGGCCGAGAGCTACAGCCAAAAAAACCAAAAACTGCCTGTCAATTTCGCACCCCAGGCCTGTTATAACACATTGCGGGTCTCAGCAAAAATTTCTGCCAAGAGGGGGGCGGAATGTAATTTTCCACCCAAAAAAATGGGCCTGCATGAGAAAATGGGGGGCCCAGCGTAAAATTTTTGCAACCTGGGGGCGGGATGTAATTATCCAGCTATTTTTTCTATTTTCGTCTTTCCAGAATTTACAGAAATGCCATTCTAGCTCTAAAAATCTCCAAAAAATAGCCCGAAATTCCGGAAAATTCTGAAAAAATTCCAGAAAAACTAGAAAAATTCCAGGAGTATCTAAAAATAGGGGAAACAAAAATTAGCTCACAAAAACCACATTTTATGTATAAAATAGAGATAGGCTTAAATAAATCACGATATCACAAATACGCCCGTATCAAGCCACAATAAACACAATATACACATAAAATGACCGAAAATGGGGGAAAATATGCAATTTATATCCCGAATCACACCCCCAACTAGCTTTTTGCTAGTCCCTAGCAAAATACGTGATAAATTCGGATTAAATTGAAAAACATGCACCAAACTCAAATATCTTCATGGCACACCCAAAATGGTATTTCCAATTGATTTCAAAGCCAATATACCAAATGTATGAAAGTAACAACAAATGAAACTCCCATCAATCCAATTCAAAGAAAAGTAAGGAAATAAGCACCGTATCACACGTATCGGGAAAATATCACGATGTCAAAATTTCCAATTTTCATGAAAGTGGCCAAAACAAAAGAAATTCATCTAAGCTGTGGGAGATGAGATTGCATCACTCATGTTGCTTATTCTATCATATATACTTTCATTTTTTTTCATTTTTTTTTCTTTTTTTTCGTTTTTGATGTTTATGTTTTTCTTTCACGTGATAACGCCATAAATGCAAACACGACCTCCTTTGCATACACGCGATAACGCTATATAGGCAAAGGGATGGAATGATCCCCTAAATCTCATCTTTGGCGTCCTCCCCAATGTTTCGTGGGGGCACCGGCTACTCAATTTGATTAGAAAGAAACATTCACTTATACTAACTCTCTTTTTCATTCTCCAACATGAATTATCAACTCATCCACCCACTTCTAAGAAGAAAACAAAGCATGCACAATTGGCCAAATCCAATCCAATTAGAAACTACACCATTCATCCCAATTCATGCAAATACTTACACCAAACTATTCCCGAATTGTTTCAAAGAGAAATCACGATGTATAAAATAGTTCATACATGGCATATTCGCATATGAATCCAAAATGGAAAAGGAATGAAAACGTGCCAATCAAACATCGAGAAATCGATACCAAAATAATAATCCGAAAATAGCATGACATGAAAGCATGTAGGGACAACACAAAGCTAATGGCGTAGGGACAAGGAGGCCAAAATATGATATGCAATGAAGTGCAATGGGATGAGGCGAAGCATGGAGGGATCTCAAAAAAAAATTTAGCTCACAATCCTAACAAACCTAAAGATTCTAACACTCTCCCCCCAACATAAAATAAACATTGTCCTCAATGTTGGGAGAGTATTAGATCTTGGCAAAAGATCCTAGAAAAGAAAAAACACACACGAAAGCAAACATGCAAAAGCAAACTAACTAACTTTTTATTTATTTACACTATTTAAATTAAAGAATACACCTTAGCAAAAGGCGGATCTCGAATGTATAACGGCGGTGGCAACTGCTCGATCATATCCTTTCGCTCCTCCGCGAGTGTCGCCACGTCCAATGCCCTACCTCCATTGTGGGCATTAATGGAAAACAACACAACCCCGAGCATCTCCTTATGATGGATTCCTGCAAAATGGGGGAGATAGGTCGTGTCAAAAATAATTGGGTGAAAGCGCCCATCCAAGTGAAAAGCTTGCCAAAATGGGTCGTCGAAATGAATAAATGAATTTACGATCAAATGACGACAATCCGAATCATTATAATATGGAAGTAAATAATTTGATTCGGGGGTGGAGGAAAAAGAAAGATGGGAACTTCCCTGAAATGTGATGCTAGGCTCGGGGTGATGCACGGCCTCAGGAGGATGTGGAAGTGGCTGCAGAGAGAAAACTGGAGTAAGAGGGAGCTCGGGCTCAATATATACCATCTCGCAATCCCCGTCGCTATCCTCTTCCTCGACATCAATATCAACACCAATGATCTCTACGGCACTACCCACAACTGGTAACTGCTCCTGACAAACCACCTCGATGACTGGCAAGTGCGCATCCTGAGGCGAGGGAAGTGACATCTGTGATAGGACTGGAGGTAGACTCGTCTCGGGCAAATCCAAGCACGCATCATCCTTGTCATCCCTGAAATAGTTCATCTCGGTCGTCCTCCCTAAGTACTCAACCGCCTCGACCAGTGAAGCTAACTCTGAAGTGGATCGTGGCTCAGGCTCCATGGTGTCCTCAATCTGCTCTCGGCCATCATGCACATCCGCTTCATCCTCAACCTCAAAGTGAAAATCCATCGTGTCACCGTCGTGGTCGACACGCACTCCATCATCCATTTCCTCTGACTCATCCAAATGTATATATTCAAATTCCTCTACTTGGCCCCAATGCACCCTCTTCATTGGTTTCTCTAGGTATTCCATAGGGTCGCATTGGAATGAGCCCTCAGCTGGCTCCTCAGGCTGGTACTGGTCCTGTTGCTCCGCATCCTGAAATGGAAACTGGGACTGACCATCATCCTCATATCCAAGTGACGGCTCTCCAGATGGCACAGTCTGCTCCCACGCTGCAAGGTCCCTCAGGTAACACCAGGAATCCTCGGTCGAATAATCAAAGAACTCTCCACCACAGCTCATCTGCACCAAATCTCGCCCAGATGGCGATAACCCTGTGTAGAAAATCTGCATAAGATAATCCTTGTGAAAGCTCTGGTGTGGACACGCAAGCACCAAATCAGTGAACCTCTGCCAAGCCTGATGGTAGGCCTCCCATTCAGCCTGGCTAAAGCTCGCTATATGCTACTACATGGCCTGCCGCCCCTGTACCTGCTCCAAAAAGATAGGCAAAAACACTCGGAGAAATTCAGCCTGAAACGACAACCAAGTAAAATGTGAGTCGAAAGACAAAGAATCAAATCACAATCTAGCATCATCTTGTAAAGAAGAGGGAAAAAATCTAAAGTATATGCAATCATCGCTAATATTCCCACCAAGACATGCATACATCCATTCTTCAAATTTTTTAATATGTAAATAAGGGTTCTCCCACTCCGAGCCATGAAAGAATGGAGGAAGTGGGATATCCTCCAAATCAATGTCCGAAAAATCTGAAGATGATGCCATGTTTTTAAAAAAATTCAAAGAAAATGAAAAAAAACCAAAAGACTCAATAAGTGGAAAATAAATAAATAGAAAGACACACACTAAGAGATAGAAGTATCAAAATAAAGCTTTCAAAATCAATCAAAAAAATGCTAATAATAGAAACTGTTGTCCCCGGTAACGGCGCCAATTGGTTGACTGCAGAAGGACGCGCACGTGGCACGCCTTCTACTCCCAAGCGTAGGAGTGCCAATGCAATATATAAATAACCGGTGAGTACCGGGTCGGATCACAGAGACAATTCGTTCTATGTTCACAAGTTTGATGGACAAAGAAAAATAAAGTGTGAAATAACAACCTCAATTAACGGTGGGTGGAAGTGTGGAAGAAAAAGTGGTGAAAACTAAAATCTAACCTAAGTGGCTAGGGGTGGAAAGCCGAATTGGCAAGCAACGAGGAGGACGCATGTGGTGTGTGTGAATGAGGCCGTGGGCGTGAGAATTCATCTCAAATATAACTCAATTGATCTCCTGGCTAAGGGAGCTCAATCGAAAAATACGGCATTTCATCGAACGTGTTGGGTGCAATAAAAGTAATGAATGAAACTCATGCGAGTAATAGGCAATAAGCGCATTAGAGAGGGTCCGCTATGATAATCCTCTTCTTGGATTTCCCCTTAGGGTTCCAAATATCAAAGTTTACTCAAGTTTCATACACAAATTTAGAAGATAAAATACATGCTAGAGATGCAATTCACAACCCAACAACAACAACAAGCACAACACAACCACACAAGATAGATTCAGACTTTCATAATGAAAAGGTGAAGCTTTCTCTCAAAATCAATCATCCAATTACAATACAAAACCCTAAAACAAAAACACAAGAGAATAGGAAAATTTCCTCCTACTTATGCCTTTACTAATGATAAATTAAACTATTTAACTCGATTGACTTTCCGGAGTGCCTTCTTTCTTTTCTAAATCACATTTAGATATTAAATAGCCCAACATAAATGAATAGCTATGCAAGCATCTCATAAGTTGCTTGTCTCAAGATCCGGTTGGGATACATAGTCTTGCACCGCTCATGCACTCGTATTCAACTCAAACGGATTGATCGAATTCTCGAACTTTGCGGATCAAAATTGTTTATCCATACAACCTTGAGTGTAGCTCGACAAGTTGTAGGAAGAAACATACTTCGAATATCCTATATGTTCAAGCTGCCCTATATAGAGGCGAGTGACATGTAGCGTAAATTTATTTGTTGGACCCAGAACTTAATGAAATCATATTTCTTAAGTCTATTCTTTAGAAGGTCATTTTTTATGTCAACGAGAATATAGTTTAATCCTATCTATTAGAATTTAACTTGATATTCAATTAATCAACCTATTTGACCAGTTAACTTTATTCCATTAAAATATTATATGTTGATTCCTTCAGTAAACATAGTCTTGCCCTAGTTCAGCATATGTTCAATATTAAATATAGGTAGAAATGCTTTTATCTATCTATATCCTGCCACTATTTTTACGATCATTTTTAAGCCTTATCAATGAACGATTTAATCGAATTAAATAAATGGGTAAGAGATCCAATCACCCTGAGCCTAACAACCTTGAGTGTAGCTCAACAAGTTGCTTGTCTCAACGATCGAAAGATGACTCTTCATCGATCATATCAGATATGACCCTCTTGTCGGTTTTTACACCTAGCCATTTGTGATCATGAGTGTGCTCATCCAAAGCACAATGTCTTGTCTAGTCGGACCCTTGTTTTCGTGTCTAGCCTGACTTGCCCCGGTGCTCGGTGTATTCACAACACGTCGGTTTGGGTCAGATCTTAGACTACATCTTCCCGGACTACATCATTGACTTAACTTACGCCGGCGCTCGGTGTATTCACGACACGACGGTTTGGGTCAAGTCAAGATTTCATCTTATGTATTTAAGGAGTTGGCTTCTATAAGGTTGTCATGTCACAGCTTGAGTGTAGCTCAACAACTGGAACACGGGTCCTATAGTTCCCAACCCCTAAAACAAGGAGGGATACGGCTAATCTTGAAGAAGATTATTAACGTATTCGACTTAGATATAGTCCAGGGTGTCATACAATCATGATTCGCGTCATTGCGGTCCAGCGGAACACAGCCAGGGAATTGACTAAGCCAGGATCACTATCCCTTATTGGGTGATCCAGCAAATTTAGCCAAGCACATTGACTGGATCATGGTCCATTGAATGAATCTTGTCATTTTTTATATGCGTGCCATAGACTAAAAGCTTTTATTAACAACTAATTAATCATATCAACTAGTTGAATCCTAAAATTCAAAATTTTAGGATTTGTTTAATAACTTTTATAAATCCTTATCAACTATAAGGTTCACGTGCTATCCTAATCGTTATTAGGATTTTAATAAATTTATTAACAACGCTAAAAGCGAAGTCCTTTAATGTAAATTAATATCATAACAATTAGAGTTAAAATTTCATTAAAGGGACTACCCTATTCAAGAATTAGGTCTTAAAGTGTTGTTAATGTTTTATTAAAACATAGCATGTAATTAGAATTTATCTCATAAATTTTAACGAGTTCTTTAATGGCTAACCTAAGAGGTTGTCTTGTGTTATCAAATAAGGGACAAGATGTCATAGCCATTATCATAAAGTTACACTAATTTTATCGCATAAAATAAAAGTGTACAACTATTAAAAATTAAATAGACTAATGTTTATCAAATAAACAAGTTTAGCATGCATACTTAAATTTAACATTTAAATTTAAAATTGTTATTTTTAAAACATTTTATTTTATCTCATAAAAATAATAACTTGTTTTTAAAAGATCACTAAATTTGCATGCTACTAATATTTATCGCATAAAAATTTTAAACTTTTAAAATCAGTTTCAAAATTATCACATAAATTTAAAACATCATTTTAAAAATTTCATGTTTAAAATTTTATCATATAAAATATTTAAATATCTAAAATCTTTTTAAACTTATCGCATAAATTTAAAGACACATTTTTCAAACGGGCTTCTAAAACATTTTAAAAATTATCTTATAACTCTAAAACATTTTATAAGGAATCTAAAAATATTTTAAAATTATCTCATAACTTTAAAACATTTTAAAAGTATTTTAAAAAGCATTTCAATGTTTAATAAAATCGCAGTGCTAGATCGTTATGCAAACCTACGCTCTGATACCACTGAAGCGTTTTCTAGGACCCTTAGGGCACAAAAACTCTATTACCGTCCAAAGTTGGACGGAACATAGACATAAAAATATGCAGCGGAAGAATAAACAAGTTAATCTAATTAACATACAGTTAAACAATTTAACTTAGCCCTAAGGTAAAAGACCCTTAGCCAAGATCTATGCCGACTCGGGATGGTTTTGACCATCCCAAGAAGGATCTAACCTACTGCGATTAAATTAAACTAATGCTTAAAACACATACCCCGAATCTCAACCCTGGGGCAGGCGAGATGTTCTGCATCGTCTTTCGAGCCGCTCCCAATCCCACGCCGAGCCGCTCCTCGAATCACTCCTCGAACCACTCCGCATCCTAAGGCAAGCAATCCTCGTGTCGCCGAGCCAACCACGCGCTGAAGAAAGTTTCACACGAGTGAAAGCCTTCGCCAAGATTTCGGATCCGAATCCGAACTCCTTTGCGGCTTTGCTAGGGCCCTCAGGAGTAAGGCAAGAAATATAGGGAGATAGATAATATTAATTTAAGCCTAGATCTGAGCGAGATCCAACATTTACGGGAGCCGCTCAGATCTGGAGCTTGGGACAAGTTTTGAGGAGGGGAGCAGATCCCTATTTATATATGCGGCTAACTGCTCCCCTTTACTCAAAATCCGATGTGGGACTAAATTTGGAGTTAATCAATTCAATTTAGTTTGTCTTTCACAAAGGCTAAACTTCCGTGAATTTTAACTCCCTCATCGTTGAGCTTCATGATTGATACAACCTATCAATACGAAGGGCGTTCAACGGTGAACGCATAGGAAAAAAACGACGAGTCAATCGGAGTCCGTTTGACCCTCCAATTGATCGCCCAAAGTTCAGCCCAAGGCTAGATTTTCGACTAAAATCAGCCGTCAAAACTGCCCATTCAACTTAGGGTTCTGCACCCAATGGTGGGGCCCAACAAGTGGGCCCCACAGCTCAAAAATGCTGACAGGGCGCCTGGCCCAGACCTGGGCCGGGCACCCAGGGCGCCCGTCCCAGGGCGCCTGGGCCCTGGCGGGCCCAGGGCGACCGCCCTGGGTGCCTGGGCAGGCGCCCAAGGCGCCTGGTGCCTTGTGCACCCAGGCCCAGGGCAGGCCCTTGGCTGGCCACTGACCCAGACCAGATCAGAATGGTCTGGCCTGGGTCAGTCTGGTCTAGCCTGAACTGACCTGACCCATTGAGCTGTTTTGGGCATAAATTGGGCATCTGGCGTCCGATTTGGACGCCGTTCGAACCTGGGTTTAAACCGGGACATTCCCGTCTTACTCGTAAACTTTTTCTTGTGTTTATATTATTAAATGTGGTCTAAAACTATTTAAAACACATTTAATCTCATTTTGCTTCATATGCAAATAAGTCCATATATTAGCTTAATTTGTCATTTGCATCAAATTGCAATATTCTCTTCCTTTGCATCAAATGCAAATTATTCTCCCTAACTAATTTCTACATATTACTAGACGAAGGTCGCACTCTGTGTGAGACCCTACAGCCTGACCCTTACAACAGGTTGGGCTCGAAGCCCTATACGGTAGTGACCACGAGCAGTGGTTGCCGTCCCTGCTTCAGAATCATCATAATGTGGTTGACTCATCGACATGAGTATTGTCGGGATCACCCTGACTGTGTCCGTGATGAATTCTGCAGTTTTAGTCTCTTCGTCTAAACTATGTCGTGTAGATCAAGTCTAGGGTACGGTCTAACTGTCAACCCCAATAACTTGACTCTGGTTAGTTTCTATCGATCTTTAGTCAACTAATGTTGGACTTCTTCCAACATACTCTGCGCAGAGATTTTACTAAAGACCGAACTAACTCTACGACACTAACTCCAATTGACCGGGAGAGACTATTCCTCTCTTGGTCATTACTCTCCTCGTACGCTTCAAGTGACACCCAATCAAAGACCTTTCGACAGGCCTAGCCTCGAAGCTAGATCAATGATCTAAGTGACACTGTTCACACACATGTTCGTAAATTGACCTCAAGTCAAAAGACCAACTTGCCTATCATCACTTAGAGTTATCATTGAGAGATTGGTCAATATAACCATATGATAACTCTTGTGGATCGTTCAGTGAACTCATTCTCTAATGAGCACCTGTGTCTCGTCTTTGACTTCGCCAAGTCAAACGATCATGAGATCATCGCCACTGCTAAACGGTGAAGACTTAAGACACAATGGTCTATCCGATGTTTCGATATCCTTCTCTCGAAACATCTACGACCACGAACCATTTTAGACTTATGCTATAGATGGTCAAACATTTCTCCATGATCGAGATACTCATCTCGATACGTGTTTGACCTTGCATAAAGTCTCAGGACTTTACCTAAGTTAATATCTAATGTTTACTACATTATTACTTAGATAAATTATTACCAAACAGCTTACTATTATTTTGAACAAGATGTTTTGCTATTCACATAGATAAATAGCCTCCAGGGCATCATTCCTCTACAACGTTTTCGTCATCTTTTCGGAAGACGCTGTGATTATGACCGGTTGGAAAAGCCTGTGTCGATATGACTTGACACTGTTCCTTTCTGAGGCCGATCAGGCTGCGGTCAGGCTTTTATCGTCGTTGCCGCTGGTGGATAGGTCGGTCTGGCCTTTCCTGGACGACCCCATCCTCAAGAATGTCATATGGTCCCCTGGTAGGAGATTTTTTCCTTCTGCCCTTCTCCTTTGCTTACCCTGATCTTCCTTTCTTCTGTAGAGATGGCGGGTCGAGAGTTCATCCGTGACGTGCACGAGCTCATTCGTCGAGGAGCCTCTAGCGGTCGCGAAAATCCTTTTGGCCACGTGCCTAGGTGCACGGTGGAAGAAGAGATCTGTGTGGCCGACATCACGGTGGGGATGCAGGAGCTGGTGATCATTCCTGCGCCACCGCCCTAGGTTATCGTCGATTCCCACGCGGCAGGAAACTTGACCGACGATAACACTGGTCCCGTTCGTGTCGAGGGGACCGCAGGGGGCACCAGGCATGGCTCCCGAACACCGGCCGAGGGCCGCAGGGGAGAAAAGAAGCGCCCTCATTCGGAGTCTGGAGGACCCGAAGAGAAGAAGAAGAAGACGGGGGAGAGCAGACTCTTGACGGTGCCTGACTCGTCGATCGTCTCTGGGGTGATCCTCCCGGTGGTGGAGGTGGCCATCTCTCTCTGCCATGCTGAGCAGACTCCGATTGGCACGAGGGGCATCATGTCTATGTTTGAGGCCGGCCTGGAGGTCCCATCCAGAGGATCGGTCTTCACCGACCGAGAAGTGGTCGTCCAGCTGGCGCAGGGCTCCGTCCTTCCGAGGGACCGCTCTTTGTTGGAAAGGGTCCACTCCGATCGCTTAGGGGACTTCCTGGTATGGCAGATCCAGTAGGTCGGTCTTTTCCTTACCTCCAACTCTGTTTTGCTGTGGTATTTGCTTATCCCTTCTGTCCTACAGGATGCCACGATGGCCGTAGAGGCGCAGTGCCGCTCGGAGCGGGTGGATGGTCTCGAGGCGGCCCTGGCACATGAGCACCTGAGGGCTGAGGCTGACGAGAAGGCAGCTAAAGAGGCCTGTTCAGAGGCTCGTTGTTTGCGGCGTCGGGTCGAGGAGCTCACCTCGGAGGTGATGAGCTTGAGGGAGGCTCAGGCGGCTGCCGAGAGGTCCGCTCAGGAGGCAGAGGAGGCGTTCCACCGGGAGAGGAATGAGCTCTGGGCCGAGCTAGGTGCCCTGCGGTAAGTGATCCCTGTTCGACTCATCGAGGAGGTGGAGATGTGTTACGAGGAGGTCCCGGTGCCGAGGATCGCAGAATCCCAATGTGGGGTGTTCCAGGCCTATGAGGACATCCTGGCCCGGAGGATCGTGGGGGCCTTTCGGGATGGGTTCCTGAGTTTCGAGGAGGGGGTCCGACAGATGCTTCACCGTCCTCTGGCTGGTCCCGAGGAGACCGTTCGATCGGGGGAAGGCGAGGCCCCGGGGGATGACTCTTCCTGGGCCTCTGCACTACAGGCGATGTATCCCCGTTTTGTCCCCCTCCTTGTAAAAAAGAACTTTTTTGAATGCAAGAGATAATTCCTTTTCTTCGAATCTTTTACATTTTTGTGTGTTGTTGTACTTTTGCCAAATGTTTTCTCAGATTATGCCTCTGATTCGGTGTTGCCCCCTCTCGCTGTTCACACCGAGGTAGTTCGTCAGTTTGAGTAGCAGGAGGTTTTCTTTTTGTCGACGGAGTCATTGGCCTATCTATGTGATCAGCCTGCTGGGGGGGTACCCCCAGCCTCACCGTCGGTCGTAGTGTTTGGCCAGCTGGAGGAGTTGCCCCTAGCCTTACGGATGATCGTTGTGATCGGCCTGTTGGGGAGTTACCCCCAGCCATACGGTCGGTCGTTGTGATCGGCCTGCTGGGGGAGTTGCCCCCAGCCTTACGGTCGGTCGTTGTGATCGGCCTGCTGGGGGAGTTTCCCCCAGCCTTACGATCGGTCATTGTGATCGGCCTGTTGGGGAGTTTCCCCAGCCTTACAGTCGGTCATTATGATCGGCCTGTTGGTGGAGTTGCCCACAGCCTTACGGTCGATCGAAACATTCGGCATGCGATGGGAGTTGCCCCCAGCCTTATGGACGATCATGGTGATCGGCCTGCTGGGTGAGTTGCCCCCAGCCTTACGGACGATCATTGTGATCGGCCCGCTGGGGGAGTTGCCCACAGCCTTACGGATGATTATGGTGATCGGCCTGCTGGGGGAGTTGCCCCCAGCCTTACGGACGGTCGTTGTGATTGGCCTGCCAGGGGAGTTACCCCCAGCCATATGGGCGAACGTAACGTTTGGCCTGCTGGGGGAGTTGCCCCCAGCATTACGAACGATCGTAGTGATCGGCCTGCTGGGGGAGTTGCCCCAGCCTTACGGACGATCGTGGTGATCGACCGACCCGCTAGTAGAGTTGCCCCAGCCTTACGGACGATCGTTGTGATCAGCCTACTGGGGGAGTTGCCCCCAGCCTTACGGATGATCGTGGTGATCGGCTTACTGGGAGAGTTGCCCCAGCCTTACGGACGGTCGTTATGATTGGCCTGCTAGAGGAGTTGCCCCCAGCCTTACGGACGGTCGTTGTGATCGGCCTGCTGGGGGAGTTGCCCCAGCCTTATGGTCGATCGAAACATTCGGCCTACTGGGGGAGTTACCCCAAGCCTTACGAACGATCATGGTGATCGGCTTGCTGTGGGAGTTGCCTCCAGCCTTATGGATGATCGTAATGATCGGCCTGCTGGGGGAGTTGGCCCCAGCCTTACGGATGATCGTGGTGATCGGCCCGCTGAGGAGTTGCCCACAGCCTTACGGACGGTCATGGTGATCGGTCCGCCGGGGGAGTTGCCCCCAGCCTTACGGATGATCGTGGTGATCGGCCCGCTGGGGGAGTTGCCCCAGCCTTACGAAAGATCGTGGTGATCGGCCTACTGGGGGGGTTGCCCCAGCCTTACAGAAGATCGTTGTGATCAGCCTACTAGGAAAGTTGCCCCCAGCCTTACGGTCAATCGGAAAGATCGACCTGCTGGGTCAGTTCCCTCCAGCCTTACGGTCGATCGTTGTGATCAGCCTGCTGGGGAAGTTACCCCCAGCCTTACGAATGATCGTAGTGATCGGCCCACTGGGGGAGTTACCCCCAGCCTTACGCATAATTGTGGTGATCGGCCTGCTGGGGGAGTTTCCCCCAGCCTTACGGATGGTCGTCGTGATCGTCTCGCTGGGGGAGTTACCCCATCCTTACGGACGATCGTGTTGATCGGCCTGCTGGGGGAGTTGCCCATAGCCTTACGGACGATCGTTGTGATCGGCCTGCTGGAGGGGTTGCCCTCAGCCTCACGGCCAATCTGAACGATCGACCTGCTGGAGGAGTTGCCCCAGCCTTACGGTCGATCGTTATGATCGGCATACTGGGGGAGTTACCACCAGCCTTACGGACGATCGAAATGATCGACCTGCTGGGGGTGTAGCCCCCAGCCTTACGGTCGATCATGAGGTTTGGCATGGTGGAACAGGAAGAAACATGGTTGCTCTATGTGAACTTGCATTTCATTTTCTGAACTAGGACAACATTTGAAAGCAAAAAAAAACAGGGAAGATAATGACGATCTAGTCTCGCCTTTGGGGAGGAGTTGCGGCGAATTGTCCCCCCTTCTCACTCGATGATGCGCAGAGCTGTCTGGACGACGTTCACCTTCTTCCCTTTGTCCATCTATTTGGACGTCCTTTCTCCGTGGGTTGCCTTTGGGGTGTCGACAAAGTTCTTATGGTGACCGCGACTGATCAACTGGTCGATATCTTTCTTCAGGTGCCAGCATTCGTTAGTGTCGTGACCATTGTCCTTGTGGTACCTGCAATACTTTTCCTCGTCCCTTCTGCCACCCTTCATCTTCGGGGGTGGCTTGCCGATGTGGCCCTCTTTCTGAGCCTGCATTAGGACGGCGTCCTGAGTTGCATTCAGCCTGGGGGGTCGCGCTTCCTCCTTGCATTGCTTTCTCCTTGCCTTCTTCTCCCGCTTGTGGTCTTCCGGCTCGCGACGCTCGCTTTCATCTCGTTTAGAGGCCTGCTTGGCTCCAGTGGGGATACCTTCTTCCTCCACTGCCAAAGCTTCTTCTGTCAGCATGTAACGCTCCGTCTGGGCTATTACATCAGTGAGGTCCTTCGTGGGTTCATTGTGCAGTGACTTCTTTAGGCCCCTGTGTAGGAGTCCTTTCTTCAGGGCCATTTTCACGACCATCTCAGGGTAGCTCTCCACATTTAGCCTCTCGCCATTGAAGCGTAGCATATATCTGCTCAGGGTTTCACCTGGCCTCTGGATAACGTTGAACAGAAGCTCTAAGTCTGGCTTTATCTGTTGGCCGACCATAAATTACTTATAGAATTTCTGGGTGAGGTCCTGGAAGTTGCGTATGGACCAGTTGGTGATGATGTTGTACCAATTCCTAGCGTACTTCCGGAGGGTGGAGTAGAAGCCACGACAGAGCAGGGCGTCGTCGGGCCCCTATAATGCCATGATCCCTTCGTAGTCCATTGATTCAGGGTATAAATTGCATATCCCTCCCCCCCATTTCTGGGCATTATATGTGTATATCATGATTATATTGGCTTTGATACGCGCGCATTCGTGATATTGTGAATTATTAAAGCCTATTCTTATTTTATATATATAATACATTTTTATGGACTAATCTTTGATTCTCTTATTTTTCAGTTACTCTTGGAAATTTTATGGATTTTCTGGCATTTTCCACAATTTTTTGGAGCTTGGAGCGATTTTTGGGAATTCTGCAAGCAAGGAAGCTATTCTAGAAATTTAAAAAGAAAAATAAAATCATATTAATGTTCTATGGGCCGACCCGCCTAGCCGGCCCAGTTGTTTGAAACCAGCAGCCCGTAGTAGGCAGGCTGCTACAGGCCCACTTCCCAGCAGCGGGCGGGGCACGCGTCGCGCGCGTGCCCCCGGCCAGGCAATGGGCGGGGCACGTGCCCCGCCCGTGCCCCCGCCCCTTGATGCTAGGACAGGCACGCGCCCATGGGTCGGGAGCACCCAGCGCCAAACCCGCAACCTATTTGAGTTACATGGATGGTTTTTATGCGGGTTTTGGGTCAAGAATTTGATCCGATTACCCCAAAACAGACCTGAAACGCTGGAAATGGGTTTTTAGTGGTTTTTGGTGCTGTTTTTCAGCCCAATATTTTTCCTATCTAAAATCCTAAGGCTTGGAGGCCATGGGGGAGGTTAGAAGCTTGGAGGAGGAGCAAATATGTGGAGGCAAGGGTTCATTTGGGAGACATCTTGGGCGAAAGCTTTCCTCTCTCTTTTGTATTTTTTGCCATTCCTATTTTGTATTGAACTTGAGATGATATTTTTGTATAAAGATTCTATCGTTTTCATGATGATTGAGTAATGGTGAATGCTTGGGTTGTGATTCATGATGGTTGGTTGTTAACCCTAGTTATAAATGTCTCTTACATATTATCTTGAGTATATTGGATGAATTGTTAGGGCACACTTTTATTGGTTAAGTCCTAAGAGGGTACACTTTGAGAAAACCCCATGTTTCTATTTTGATTAGTGCTATGATGATGCATCCATACTTATTGCAAATTATTGTGTTCATGAATGCTAAATATTTCGATTGAGCATGTCATAGCCGGAGGTCCAATTGAGTTACTTTTGAGGTATTTGAGCTTGATTGGCACCCATCTTGGTGAACCCACAACCCATGCTCTCATCCTAGCTATCCTAACTCCACATTTGGTTCTCTAACCCTACATACTTAGGTTAGGATTGTAGATTTACCACACATTTTCCCACTACCATTCACTTAGTGCGGTGGTTGTATCACGCTTTACATTTCTTTATCGATCAAACTTGCGAGTGTAGAACGATTTGTCCCCGTGATCCAACCCGGTACTCACCGGTTATAATTTTATATTGCATTGACGCTCCTACACTTGGAAGTGGAAGGCGCACTTTCCTTGCGCGTTTTTTGGTTCAATCAGTTGGCACAGTTGCCGGGGACAATGGTTTCTATTATTTGCATTTTTGATTGATTTTGAAAGTTTTAGTGTGATACTTCTATCTCTTAGTACTGTGTCTTTTAATTTTATTTATTTTCCACTTATTAAGTCTTTTGGTTGTTTGTTTTCATTTTCTTGAATTTTTTTAAAAAATGGCATCATTTTCTGACTTTTCTGACATTGAACTGGAGGATATTCCACTCCCGCCATACTTTCATGGTTCGAAATGGGAGAACCCTCATTTACATTTGAAACGTTTTGAAGAATAGATGTATTCTTGTCTTGGTGGTAACATTTGTGATGATTGCATATATTTTAGATTCTTCCCCTATTCTTTACAAGATAATGCTAGAATGTGGTTTGATTCATTGTCTCTTGACCGACATTTTACTTGGTTGTCATTTTAGGTTGAATTTCTCTGAGTGTTTTTGCCTATTT
Organism: Scilla litardierei; assembly: GCA_030789695.1. Lineage (NCBI taxonomy): Eukaryota > Viridiplantae > Streptophyta > Magnoliopsida > Asparagales > Asparagaceae > Scilla > Scilla litardierei. The sequence goes on along the minus strand of CM061142.1, from coordinate 165,588,618 downwards.
TGTTGGAGCAGGTACATGGGTGGTAGGCCATGGAGTAGCATATAGCGTGCTTTACCCAAGCTGGTGGAGAGGCCTATCATCAGGCTTGGCAGAGGTTCAGTGATTTGATGTTTGCATGCCCACATCATCATTTCCACGAGGATCATCTCCTGCAGATATTTTATACAGGGTTACTACCATCTGGGCGAGACTTCGTGCAGATGAGCTGCGGTGGAGAATTCTTTGATTATTCGACCGAGGATTCATGGTGTTACCAAGGGACCTTTCAGAGTATGAGCACGCAGTCCAGCAGGTTCAGGACTAGCATGAGGAGCCAGCTGTGGGCTCATTCCAATGTGACCCTATGGAAGAACAAGAAGTACATGATGATGGGGTGCATTGGAACCAAGTGGAAGGAGCTAAATATACATATCTTGGTGAGCATGATGAGATGGATGATGGTGTGTGTGTCGACCATGTTGAGGACACGATGCATTTTTATGTTAGTGGTGATGTTGTGGTGGATGCATGTGAAGGCACATGCGATATGGATGATATTAGAGAGCCTGAGTTCTGTTTCCCGACTACTGCATCCGCCGATTATGAGGTGTACGAGTGCATGTGATGGATTGCTGAGAGAGCTTTCGTTGATAATGACGAGGATGATATGTGTGAGGGAGTGAGTTTACAAACCATAACGGAGCCCGAGCCAGACCTTCCTCCTACTACAATGCCTATACAGCCCAGGGATGACTGCAGAGCCTATACTTCTTGACAGTAAGGATAAGGAGAGCGAAGGCGAATGCGAAATGATTTATATCGAGCCTGAGTTTTCTTTTCTCCAGGTTTGTCTCTGCAGCCAGTTCCCTCTCCTCCTGAGATCGTGCATCAACCACATCCTTGTGCCATTATTCAGGGAAGTTTCTACCATATCATGCATTGCATTTCTGAATCCCAATTTGTACTTCTGCACATTTTGATTCAGATTGTCGTCTTTTACATTTAAATTCTTTTTCTGACGAACCATTTTGGAATGCTTTTGTTGTATGGCAAGAGGACACGATTGGATTGATGCAGCTCGTCTCCCACATGACACATATTATCCAAAGGGTACGCTGGGAGTAGCATTGCTGGAATCCAAGGAGGCCGGTGGAGGCCTAGCTCCAAAGCAGCTGGTGGAGAAGCGAAAGGAGCTGACGGATCAGTTACCTCCACCATTATATATCTGAGATCTGCCCTTCGATCACGGTGGTTTCTATACATTAGTGTAAAAATAAAATAAGTGTTTTAGTTTTATTTGCTTTAGTAACGTGTCTTTCCTTTCTTTTTTTATATATACTTTTGTTCTAGGATCTTTTGTGAGATCTAATACTCTCCCAACATTGAGGACAATGTTTATTTTAAGTTGGGGGGAGAGTGTTGGGGGATGTATGCCCTCAGATCATGTGTATCTGATGAAAATGATATTTTAAGCTTAGATAGGGGACTATTTTGCATGTAATGCAAAAGGAGTTAAATGTGTCTTAAATTGTTTAAGACCATATTTAATAAAATAAACGCGTTGAAAAGGTTACCTGGATTACGGGATCGTCCCGCTCTAAACGCAGGTTCAAAATGCGTCAAAAACGGAGTCCAAATGCACAAGTTAGAGCCAAAACAAGTCAGCCCAAACTGTTGGGCTGAACCCAGCAAAAATGGAGGCCCACCAAGACCGAAGTTTCTGGTTAGGGTTTTTGAAACCCGAGATTTTTTTGATGGCTGGATTTTCCATCTTTAAATAGTTTTTGGCTAACTTTGAGACGACGTTTGAGGGGCCAAACGACGTCGGATTGACTCGCCGTTTTTTCCTACGTGTTCACCATTCAACCCTCTTCGATTTAATAGGTTGTATCAAGATTGAAGCTCAATGGCAAGGGAGTTAAAATTCATGGAAGTTTGGACTTTATGAAAGGCAAACTAACTTGAATTGATAAACTCTAAAAACATAGTCCCACATCGGAAGTGAAGTAATGGGGAGGGGTCAGCCGCCTATATAAATAGGGGCCTACCCCCTCCTCTAAACTCGTCCCAAGCTCTACATCTGAGCGGCTCCCAAAAATGTTGGAGCCCGCTCGGATATAAGCTTAAATTAATATTCTCTTCTCCCTAATTTTCCGCCTTGCTTCTGAAGGGCTCTAGCAAAGCCACGAAGGAGTTCAGATCCGATCCGGAGAATTGGCAAAGGTTCACATTCAGGTGAAAATTTCTTCGTCGCGTGGTTGGCTTGGCGACAAGGGGATTGCTCGCCTCGGGATGCAGAGCAGGTCGAGGATCGTTTCGACGCGGTACGGAGAGTGGCTTGGAAGACGGTGCGGTACACCTTACCTGTACTAAGGCAATGTTCCGGTATGTAATTTAGAAGCTTTCTTTTAATTATGCCGCAGTAGCTTAGATCCTTCTTAGGAGTGGTCAGATCCACCTCAAGTTGGCAGAGATCCTGGCTAAGGGTCTTGATTTTCCTTAGGGCTTCGTTAAAAAGTTTAACGATTTTCTTCCGATGTGCTTTCTTTTGCCACTATTGTTCGTCCGACTTAAGACGGGCATAGAGATTTGTGCCCTGAGGGTCCATCAAAACCCAACATTGGTATCAGAGCTTAATCTGCATGATGATTTAGGACTGCGATGTTTTTAAAATGAATGCCTTTTAAATGGATGCTAAAATTTTTAACTTTATGCGATATTGTTAAAAATGAAACCGTTTTCATTTGAGATGTTTTTTTAAAATTCTTTTATGCGATAAAATTATTTTTTGAAACATGGAAATTTTTTGAAAATTTTAAAATATAGTTTATGTAATGAAAATTATATGATAATTTTTATGAAACTGTTTTAAGTTTTAAAATCATGCATTTAAATTTAAGTTGTAAATTTATTTGCACATTAATTATTTATAGGATAAATTTTTTAATGTACTGATGCATGTTTAATAATTATGTGATAATTGTTAAATAGTTATAAATCTTTTATGTGATATTTAGGTTTATAATTGCATGCTAATTTTATAGTTGATAAAGTTAGATTATGTTTTAATGGACATGCTTCATTATGTGATAATTGTTGAAACCTTTTAGGTTAGCCATTAAAACCTATTTGAAATGTATAAGATAAATTTTAAATGACATGCTATGTTTTAATAATCATTACAACCTTTTAAAACCTAATTCCTGATTAGGGTAGTCCTTTAACGACGATTATTATTTTAATCGTTATTATAATATTCTCATTAAAAGACTACACTTTAAAGTGTTGTAAATGATTTATTAAAATCCTAATAGCGATTAGGATCGCACGTGAACCTTATAGTTGATAAGGATTTAATAAAAGTTATTAACAAATCCTAAAGTTTTGAATTTTAAGGATTCAACTAGTTGATAGGATTAATTAGTTGTTAATAAAAGCCGTTTTAGTCTATGGCACGCATATAAAAATGACAAGCTTCATTCAATGGACCATGATCCGGTCAATGTGCTTGGCTAAGTTTGTTGGATCACCCTAGCTAATCTAATGGATAAGTGATCCTGGCTTAGTCAATTCCATGTCCGTCAATTCCCTGTCTGTATTCTGCTGGACCGCAATGACGCGAATCATGATTATATGACACCCTGGACTATATCTAAATCAAATACGTTAATAATCCTCTTCATGATTAGCCGTAGCTATCCTTGTTTTAGAGGTTGGTAACTATAGGTTCTTTGATATAGTTATTCAGTAAACTCAAGTTATGTCATAAACACTTTATGGAAACCAACTTCTCAATACATGAGATGTAGTCTAGACTTGACCCAAACCATCGTGTCGTGAATACACCGAGCGCCGGCGTAAGTTAGGCTAGACACGAAAACGAGGGTCCGACTAGACTAGTCTTTATGATTTGTTGAGTCAACTTAAGGTCATAAGTGACTAGGGGTAAAAACTGGTAAGGGAATCACATTCGATGTGATTGATGAAGAGTCATCTACTGATCGCAGAGTTAAGCAACTTGTTGAGTCAACTCAAGGTTGTGAGACTCAGGGTGGTCGGGTCCCTTTCTCATTATATTCAATTTGATTAAATCGTTCATTATTATGGCTTAAAATGATCGCTAATAATAGTGGAAGGATATAGTTAGATAAAATCCATTCTATCTATATTTAAAAACTTGAACATATGCTAAACTAGGGTAAGTCTATGTTTACCGATGGAATCAAAAACATAATATTCTAAGAGAATAAGTTAACTGGTCAAAAAGGCCGTTTAATGGAATATCAAGTTAAATTCTAATTGATAGAATAAACTATATTCTCGTTGACATTAAAATGACCTTCTTAAGGACGGACTTAAGGATATGATTTCATTAAGTTCTGAGTCCAACAAAATAAATACACGCTACATGTTACTCGCCTCTATATTGGGAAGCTAGAACATTGACGTGCACGCAATCTACACCTAGGATCCACCTGGCGGTGTCACGATCGCCTGGCGTGATATGGTCCTAGGCTACGACTTCGGGTTCAATCCGCAAGCGGACGATGTCGAGTTATAGTATAAAAGATAGTCGAATCCCACAGGGACGGTGATAGTGTCCGTGGTAATCTCAGTCTATTTCTAAATCTAGAAGTAATGTAGCAGTCAGAGTGAGAATGAATTGGGTTGGTTATTGTTGTTGTGTAATATAATAAAAGGAACTAGGGCTTTAGGGATCGCCGCTAGGATCGTTGGGGTTGATGTTGAATAGGTTCCTCACATCGCATTAGGGCTAGTGAATTAATCCCCCAATTCGTACCACTCTCGTGGGTTAGAATTGTGGGGTATTTCGGTGGCTCTCGTCAATGCAATGGCGGTAGCCATCGACATAGCGATATAGTTTGTCGATGGATCCCCTCAAGGCGCGAGCCAGGCATGGTCACGTGCCTTGATTGGATCCACCGATTTCCATATTCGAATCCTTAGATACCCCTTAAGAACATCAATTCCACAGACCGTGGGCATGATCTCAGTACGGGTTATCTACGGATTCGGTAGGATCTACCGAAATACAACCATAGATCCCCAATTTGATGTAAGGATCCAGATCTACATTTTTCCCTAAAATCATAAGGTTCACCCATCAGCCCTAGAATGGATCTACTCACTCATGGTGATCGAAACGCACAAAAATATCAATTTCACGTAGGAAAACATTTTTGCAATAAAAGAAATTAGGGCTAAAAATTACTTGCAGCGAGAACGAACGAAGAACAAATCCAGAAAAGAGCAGAAAGCAATAATCTTCAATTAACGATCCAGAATTTCACTACAAAAATTAATCCCAAAAGATTCCTACAAAAATCGCCTAAAATCTCCTCCAAATATCCCTAAGAAAAACTCAGAATAGAACCCCCTACGCTGAGCCCGCAGTCGCGAGCTTCAGCTGCCCCAAATCGCACGCATCGCGCGTTCAAAAAAAATCTTCCAAAAATGCCCCAGGAAGTGTCGGCCGAGTAGGTGACTCGGCTCGAGTCGGAGCTACTCGGCCAGTGGTTCGGGCCGCGTCGTAAGTTGCTCGTCCTCGGAATGGATGACTCAGTCGGCTGCTCGGGGTATGCTCGGGGTATGCTCGGGGCCTACTCGGGGCGTGCCATCAGCTGAGTAGCTGAGCTGCTCGGCTCGAGTCCGCCGTATCCGCTGCTTCTCAACATGTCACAGCTCGACCGGAGTAATAATCTGCTCGGGCCGAGCATTTTCTGGGATACTGAATTGCTGTAGCAGCTCTCCCTCTCTTTGCTCTCTTTCTCATTCTTCTCTTCCTTCTCTCCTCCAACAGCTCCGAGAACACGGCGAACTCCTCCAGAGCCCTGCCAACAGGCTCATGAGCAAGTCGGATGTGTCCATACCCAAGCGGGGGTCCAAATCGCTCCAAAATCCCTGAAAACTCAAAATATACTATGAAACTCGAAATATCGTCAGAAATACCAAAATCGCAGTAAAAAGTGGGATTTGGACGCGGGGATGACATGCAATGCGATGGGAATATAATATGAAAATGATGTAAAATATGGACACATCAAAATCCCCCAAGCTTACCTCTTACTCGTCCACGAGGAAGACGAATAATCGGTACACCGGGAGGAAAATAAAATGAAAATAAGAAAATGAAAACAAAAAGAAGTGAAAAACAAAAAGAGAGAAATAAGAGAGAAGTGCTAAGGATGATCGGTCAGATCTCAGGCCTAAAAAGTCTATCACGATGCTCTGAGTGCTAAACATGCATGCTATTGGTAATTTCAAGTTTTATATATAATATGTCATGCAATGCACGCAAAGAATAGGGATCTACTGAAATAACACCGTCAAATCCTATCAATCTCTTGCAATCCCTAGAGTCTAGTATAAAATAGTTGACAACGCCCTTTCAATCATTGATACACAAGGAGCACAAAAGATTCACGCAACATGCAATAGAGAATAGAAAGATCATGCCATTCAGATATTCAAATTGATACGTGAAAAATCCCCAAAACTAAAGTAATTCGTAAAGTTTGGGTTTTATTAAATCTCCCCGACGCGCACTGTCTCCACTCTAATGTCAAGCTCACTCATATAATCAGTTGGTTTACCCCCCCCCCCAACCTTAACTTGAGGCATCGCATCAATGAAAATTATATGGAATTTAATTTTTCTTCCCAGAATGAGATATAGCTTCTTAGTGAAATAACACAGAACGGTATTTATTCATTTTTCTTTTCTTCTCCTTCTTTTTTTATTTCTTTTTCTTTTATTTTCTCCTCCTTTTTGTGTGTGTGAAGAAGCTATACTTTTTATTTTTATACGTGGGAAGTGAGATGCAATAAAGTAGCTATAGGGGTGTAACCAACTGATATGTAGAGAAAAAAATAGATATGTGGAGAAGGAAGATAATGGGACACTCAGTTCACTCATAAGAGGGTACACATCAGTTCGAAAAAATAAAACTCTAACTAAACTCATATATAACATGGGTATTTCACTTCTCTAAATGAATACTGAAAATAGCATGCGGTAAGAATCACGATGTCAACAGGCATGCAAACAGAAGTGAATAAGATAATAAAAACAGGTGCTCCAAGTGTTCAGTGATGCGTGAACCTGGGTGCGTTTACCAACATAAATCATACTAGATACTAATTCATGCAGTTGATTTCAATTCATATCAGGTATTAAATCAGACAGATCATCAAAAGAAATACATGCATATAGACAATAAAGCTGAAATTAATCCTAATAGCATGCCAAAGAGATAAGCATCGCTAAAAACTAATAAAGCCTAGAGAGATATCATCATTTAGACCATCCTCAGCAGAAATAAAAAGAAACAGAGAAAAAGGGGAAATAGATAAAAAGAAGATGCATGCATGGGGAAAAACAGAAGATATGATGCAAAATGAGAAAAATAAAATGGGGCGGTAAAGTGGCAAAAAAGTGAAATAAAAACTGAAAATAAGAGAAGAAAATGGGAAAATAAAAATAAAAATAAAAATAAAGCGGGAGCGCTCATCCTCCAAGCTAAACCTAGCAGTGTCCTTACTGCTAAGAAATCGCTCGTGAGCGGGAGATGAGGCTAAAGGGGTGGGATGGGCTGGAAAATAAGATATAAACTATGTGAATAAAGGAAAAAGGAAATAAAAATAAATATGTGACATGATGCAATGCAAATGGAATGATGCATGTGTGGGTCCTCTCCCAAGCTGTGGTAAAGCAGGGCCCCGAAAAGACAGATGGGCACAAATAAATGGGGGGAGGAAAAAACTGAATATGACTATATCAAGCAGAGGCACCACCCTCTCGGGGTGGTGATGGTCCCTCTGCTGTGGACCCGGGGTGGTGGGGGGCGACAGGTTAAGTGGCTGAGACACGTGGGGAGGGCTAGCTGTAAGGTCTATGGTGGAGGAGGAAGGACCAGCAATGTATAGGACCATAGCAGTGAGAGGGTCGACTGTGGCTGACAGCTCAAATGTGGAAGAAGCAGACTCTGCAGAAGCCTGCTGAAGTGAGTAACTGAGCTGTGCAGAGTCAGCCACAGTAGACGGCCTAGGCGGGGGAGGGTGAGCAAGTATCACCGTAGGCAGGCCACGGTGTCTCAAAAGGTAGAGAATGGATGTGAGATCCGACTCTACCCTAGATTTGTGTGTCCTAGACTCATGGCGAAAGTCGTCGAAATCCCGCTGTAGGCGGGAGGTCAACTCCTCGAGGGCGGTCAAGCGAGAGTCGGAGGATCGAGGCTCGGTGGGGGCACGGGTGGCATGTCGGTAGGTCACTACTCTTGATAAGCGGCCCGATGCAGGCGAGGCACCAGGCCGAGCGTGGAATGTGGGTGAGGGTGAGCTGGTGAGAAAATCTGGAGCTGTCGTCGACACAGAAGTGTGGACAGTCGTCGCGACAAACTCCGTGAAAATGACCGACGGTGAGGAGGAGGAGGTGCCAAGAAGTGGGGATGAAGCCATAAGCTCCGAAAGAGGTGGGAGAGTGGGGATAGTGTCGAGGGAGGGAGAATCTAAATCTACCACATCGTCAGAAAAAAGTAGATCTGTGCCCTCAGGCACAGATACAGCAGCAGAAGTGATATGAGTGTCGGGGCAGGAAGTGAGGACAGTCCCCGACGACTCAACGACCGTAGAAACTGAGGAAACAGGGGTGGTGGAGGCGGCTCCTGAAGATGTGTGAGCGGGAGGGACAGGGAGACCGACAACCAGGCTACTATATCGAGGAGCTTGAACTCAGAGGAGCGGGGGCCGGGGTCATCGGTGGCAGCCTCGACCGGTGCCCTAGGGGGCTCAAGGTCGTGAATCTGAGGGAGTGGGAAAATCGGAGGAATAAGCCAGACAAGCAGGACTGCAGGAATATGCGTCAGGTGAGGGGCTGGAAGGATCATATGGGTGGCGTGGCAGGTGCCGACAAGGTAGCGCCAGTGATGAGCACCGTAAGGGCGGAGAATCTGCATGTGCTCGAGCACACCAGTGGTAAGGCGTGTCGGGCTAAGAGGGCGGTGCAAGTCATCGGGGAGGGGGATACCTAGCATCCTAGCGAAGATGGTAAAGAAACCACCGAAGCAAATATCTGTGGCATGGTAAGAGGTGGCTGTCTGGTAGAGTCTTTGACACGGCCAGGAGGCAGCGTTAGACAGTATGAATGGTCGCACGGAGCCATCCGGGTGGAGTCTATGCGGTCGGGTCATACCCCAAAGATGGGTAAGCTCAGGGAGGGACATAGTCCCGACCTCAGGTCTGCAAAATAGTGTGCACGCCAGGTGCCTCTGGGCGTAGCGAAGGCACGGGTGCACAATGCACAATGCCTCCGATCGACTAGGGCGGTACTTGGGCAGTCCAGAAATACGCTGCCAAAAGGTGCGAGCGTGAAAGTCGTCTAGGTCGTGGGCAGGAGAAAAAGTTGCCCTAGGAGCCGAAAAGCAATGGCGTGAGTGCGGACCATGGCGACGCGAGCAGAAAAATAATACGGTACGAAAAATAGAGCAAGGAAAGAGTGTACCGAGTGTGCGGGTGATGCGGACGCGCGAAAGATCCCCCAAGCTGATCCACGCTACTGCTACTACCGTAAGAATAGAGAACCTGCAAAATGAAACCGTCAAAACGTCAGAAAATCGAATTGAAATGGGAATATTGAGAATTCAATATGACTCGGGGCGAGCAGGGTACTGCTCGGCCTGAGTCATGCACTCAGGCTCAGGGGGAATTCGGGCCGGATCGATGAACGAGTCGATCGACTCGGGGCGGATGTGGGGGAACGAGTCGATCGACTCGGGGCGTGTCGTTGAACGAGCCATGCCCTAGGGCATAGCTCGAGGGGGAATTCAGGGGGAAGGCTGATCGCTGTCGGGGTTTGGGGGGTTTTGGTTCGGCGGCGGGGGATTAGTTGGTGGCGAAGGGGACCGTCGATGCGGTGGGGGTGATGGCCGGCGGCGGTGGCACCGTCGACGGTGCCGTCGTCCCAGTGGGGCAGAAATGGGGGACGGGGGGGCTTTGGGGCAGAGGTTGATGGCGGGAGATGGAGCAAGGGAGGGGGGTTTGATGGGGAGGGGGTTGTGGACGGCGGCGGCGCCGTCGACGGCACCCTCCGTTGCGTAGGGTGGCATGGGGGGGAAGAAGGGGAGGCGGGGGGTAAAGATGGGGGAAGTGGAAGAGAGAGGGGGAGGGGTGTTTACCGACGAGCGGCGGCGAGCGGCGGCCAGACGGAGGGGATAGGCGACGGGGGGGTTGATTGAATGAGGGAATCAAGGGGCAATTTAGGGGGGAGTGAGATAATTTTTAGGGTAAAAATTGTTTTAACCACGGTTAATAAGAAGTTGGGTAATGGGTGCTGGATCCGACCCGACTCGGTCCGAGCATCTAGGCTGCTCGGCCGAGTCATGTGATGAGAAATTTTAAATAAAACGATGCGACTCGGGCCGAGTAGATGTAAAAATTTTAAACGAAATACTCCCTCTGAATCATTTGATGCTCGGGCCGAGCCAATATTTCTCCACCCGGGTCAACAGAGTGACGTTTTCGCTCCAACTTGGGCTCCCTGTAGAACTCGACCGAGCATGGCGGTACTCGGGGCGAGTCATATCCTACTCGGGCCGAGTCAATAATGCTCTTCCCAGGTTGGCAGAGTGACGTTTTTCACTAAATTCTTTAGCCTGTAAAACTCGACCGAGTAAGACGCTGCTCGGGCCGAGCCTAAGTATCCGTGTCTGCTTGACTCGACCGAGCAACTGAGCTGCTCGGTCCGAGTTTCATGTAGCTCCTTTTGCCTTCTTTCCCTTTCATTTCCATCTCAAATCTTCAACTTCATTATCTTCCTCCGGCTTTCTTCCGTTTATAATGTCCATGCGCATGCCCCCGATGTTCCATCCTACACGAAACACAAACTCGTCAAAATTTTTATAATTTTTGCGATTTTACCTAAAAACACGAAATAAAAATAGGAAAATAAGAAAATGGGAAAGAAATTTCAAAAACTACGGAATTGGGTTGCCTCCCAATAAGCGCTCGTTTTCAGTCATGAGCTCGACTCCCTATGATATATCAATTCTCGTTTGGCACGCGCGGTGGTTGCACGTCATCCTTTGGGGTGGTGCAATTAGGTGGCGTTTGACTTCCGCTTACTCCAACACTCTCCGCCATGAAAGATGTGACCTCCGATGCTAGATGATTTGTTTGACGGTGTTGAAAGTCCTCATCCAATACTTGGATGTACGCAGCGACCGCTTTGTTGTAGGTTGGGTCACCGTCGTCGTTGATGCTTGCTTTAACCGGGTCCTTCATGACCCCTTTAGCAGAAAAGTCTCCAATCACTTCCTCCTCCAGAAGCTCCAGATAACTAGCCCCTTCCACGTGGGCTCTCTCCTTCATCGGCTTTTGCAGTCGGAACTCAGCTTCGATATTTCCCACGTTGAGGGAGAGGGTCCCTTCTCGGACGTCTATAAGCACCCTGGCCGTCGCCATGAAGGGGCAACCGAGTATTAGTTGAGAGCTTCCTCCCTCCGGCATGTCCATGATGACGAAATCAACTGGGACGCATAGTCCTGGAGGTATCTGGAGGATGACGTCCCTCGCTATCCCTACCGGGTAGGTGATAGAGTGATCGGCAAGCTAGATTGACATGCTAGTAGGTTCCAGCTTGCTTCCTGTCTGGAGTCTTTTGAAGATAGAAAGGGGCATCAGGCTGATGCTAGCCCCTAGATCAATTAGCGCTCTGCTGATTGGCATCCCTCCGATGGAGCATGTCACGGTGAAGCTCCCCGGATCCGACAGCTTCCGAGGGAGGTGGTTCTTGATAATGGAGGTGGAATCCTCCAACAGCTTGATTTCTTCCGGCCTTCGCTTCCCCATGATGAGATCCTTTAGAAATTTAGCATAAACTGGGATCTCGGTGATGGCATAAATGAATGGGATATTCAGCTGAATCCCCTTCAGTAACTCCATAAACTTGGAGTACTTCTTCTCCAATTTGGCTTGGGTAAGCCTCTGAGGATACGGAGGAGGAGGCCTGGAGGCTTTGCCCTTAGATGCATCAGCGGGTGGAGGAGTAGTAGCAAGCATGACGGGAGGTGTATCCGTCTTCTCTTCAATAGCAATAGGCCCTTCAGTGGCCTCAATTCTGACACTGTCATCGGTAGCTTCTTCAGTGGGAACCCTCTCCTTGTTTACCATCGGAACCATAACGGGGTCAGTGGCCCGTCCTCCTCGTGTGGTCACTAAAACCACGGCATTTGCTTGAGCTCTGGGGTTGGTCTCCGGCTGGGAGGGCAATCTCCCCTGGTTCTTCAGCAATTGCGACATCTGTCCCCTCAGTTTGTAACGGCCGGTACTCACTATTCGTCATACGGCTGTGCATATAGCAATTTCGAGTACCTGATTGGTTTTGTGTGAGTCGTGTCGTTGAGTTGATAAGGCCGTAGCACCTTGGTTGCATCCTTAGCAAGCCATCCCGACGTGTGCCCAACTTAGAATTACCACCGCCGGAAAACCCCCCTCGACAGGCTTCTTCCCCTCCTTCCCTTATTTCCGATCACCCATCACCCATTTTGTCCGCCGCATCACCCAATGGTCAGATCTCTGGCCATCTCCATAGATGCTGGCCACCAACACTATTACTACGGCCTCTCCTGTAGCAATCGTCGGCCACCCCCAACATGTCGTTGATCCCCCGATGCATCTGCTCCTCCCCTAGATCCGATTGGACGATGCCCCCGACTTGCAAACCACCGCTCAGCCCTAGGAGCCACCATCAATGATCTCCCGCCATCCCCCATGGCTGCCGGCCACTCTCCACCCCCACCTCCCCTATCAAACGCCTCAAACCCGGGCTACCGATCTCCCGTGCAAAAACTATCACCGGCCCTCGTTCGTCCACAGTTGCCGCAAGCTTCTTCCCCGGTTAAACTGTCGATTACCCATGAAACCGCTGCACGACCCTTCCGACAGCCTTACCCTATTGCCGGCAATCCACCCATCCGTCATCACCCACGACTGGCCGCGTCTCTACGCAAATAACCCCTCTCCCTGGACTGTCCTTCACCCACTTCCCGTGGCCCCATTGTGTTGTTGCCGTGCACAACCAGACAGCAGGCCGTAGAACGTCGTACGTCTGCCCTCTCTCTCCGTGTTGCTGTTCGGTGATCATTCCGCTACCCGGCTGGTCGTCGTTCGTTGTCACTATCATCCGCCGTTGACGTTGTTCACTGCCGCACAGTGGATCGTCGCACGCTACCGCTAATTCAACCCCTGACGTCGCTACCCGACGTCAGTGTAGCTCTCGCGTCGTGTTAAGGTATATCTGAACCGTAGGAACCCACACCGCATGTTAACAAGATAAAAACTGTGTTTTAATGCTTTGTAACTCACTAATACAACTTAATAATACGGGACTGTAGGCTGGTGGACCTGTGCACGTAGGTTATTTATGACTTTGGACTCCTCTGGACGGTGTTTTTCTGACAGCAGACTTGCAGGCAAGTGAAACTTGCCAACTTTTGATTTAGGCCATGTTTTAGGCCACTTCCTTGTTTTTAGCGTAAAAGAGACTAGACAGTGAAATGATAGCTGCCTAGACGCCCTTTTGATCTAGCTTGACAACGAAGCTAGATCCGTCACCTTTTCCTTGTTCATGTCATTCATGCATATTAAACTGTCATGTTTAAATTCCTCACCTGTACGCCTTGCTACTTGCCATGCCATGTCAGCCATGTCTTGAATGTTGCATTCGTAGCACACGCTACATACTTGTACTTGCTTGTCCAGGCTAGGTGCACCCATATGCCATCATGAAAAACACTTCCTGGCTCATGATCCAGAAGCGAGCATTCACGTTCGGGGGTAAGGCCCTGGCTCGATACACGTGGAGGGGTAGGGTTGAGCGACCACTCAGCTTAGGAGTTGGCCCGATCAGCCACTCTAGCTGTAAGGCGTGAACTCTGTGCATGACATGAAAACGTGACTTGTGAATGATAGTAGTTTTCTACTCTTGCCATGCCATGCTAGTTGCTTGTTGTACTTTACTTTACTTGTTGCACTCATACTTTAACTGCCATTTCATTGCATCATGCTAGAACTGCTAGGTTGTTCACTTTACTTTCAGTTTCCTTGCACAAGTCTCTTGTAGACTTGCTGACATGTGCCCCTTGCTCTTTTGGGTGTCACATGTTAGACCCTGAGCCAGAGACCGTAGCCGAGTACGTGGTTGTTGCTGACGCTGAGCCTGAGTCCATGTCTGTCCAGGAGGAGTTTGTGGTTACCGGTGACCATACTTAGTGACCTTGCTGAGCTTCCTTTTGTTTTAGGATTTCTGTTAGTTGTCGGTGCGTGGCACCTTTACTTTGTATGTTGTACTTTTGTTGGCCATGTTGTGGCCTTAGACTCTTTTCTTTTCAGCCTGGTGGCTTTTCTGCGATATTGGGATTTAATTTTATGGATATTCTGAGATTTCTTTTTGTCTCATTTCCTTTATTATTATCTTTGTTTCGTATCGCAATTGCAAGGACCTGCCATTTAATGTTTATCGACGCTTATCGAACTTGCAGCCTTACAGCTTCAAGTCTGAGCGGACCTCCTCACGCTTCGCCTCCATATTTTTGAGAAGCAGGGCGTGACAGGTTTTGTTGGTGGCCCATGCAGGTCCCATCTTGCAACTATGAATTATCAGAATAACGATAATAACTATGGAATGTCCATTAAATAAATTGCAACATCCGAGTCATAAGTCTTGAGCCTAGTTCTAATCGTTTTCCTATGTCACTAGGTGGTAAGAAGACTTAGTTAGACGTCTGTGCTTGCTAGTTAGAGGTCTCTGATTGTTAGTTAGACTCCCTGCTAGGAATTGATTTAATTGTCTAGGAGTTACCTTAGTGGTTCTTGTCTAACTCTGACCATAGTAGACTTCTAGAATTCCTCTAGTCGTTCGCTTGGGTTCATCGATTTCGGGCCCAACAAAACATGATCTTGCTCTGATCGCGCCCTGGATACACACCCGGGACGAGACTCGCTAGTCTTACCGCAAGCGCACGGTGTAGCAGCGAGCGGGTATCGAACACGAGGAGGGCAAATGACGGTGTCTTCTTCAATTCACCTGGCTATAAGAACAGTCGAGAAATATTCGCAATAAAGCGGTCACAGTCGTTCTATTGTATAAAGAAAATATCAAATTAATAAAAACGCCTAAGGATATGGAATCCCCGCTACAAACCGTATCTCGTCATTGTGATTCATAGGTTTCACAATTGATAGACTTGAAATTCAAGTGAACTAGTTGCAACTAAATGTAGAACCAAGCTCACGCTCTCGCGTTATTGCCGGTCTATAGCAAACCTAGGATAGGGTCCAATCTCTTGCAAACCGATTCCAGAGAAACCCAATTGTAATCCAATTCGAATTTCTAGGGCTTCCTATCGAGTTGGGATCCAATCTCTTACAAATCCCAATCGGTATGAATCCCTAGCTATTCGTATTAAATCGATCACAAACTAACCCTAATCAATTCTAGCAAGAATTTTACCAGTTCATCACAAATTAGAAATAGGGTTCGTATGGTTCATCCATACGCCCTAAGACGATAAAACTACTCACAACTCATAATGCAAATCATTAGAAATTCAATAATAAAAACAATAGAATTCATTGCAATAGACAATATATCAATAAAAATGAGGTTTTTGCTAGAAAGAGAGACAAACCAATGAAGATTCAATAGCATCCAACAAAATAGAGCTTTTTATCTCTCTCCAAAGAACTAAATCTAATCTCCTAAAAAGTAATCAAAAAGGCTGCCAAAAAGTATGAGAAAAGCTCTCTAAACTAGGTTAAAAACTGGGGTTAAATACCCCCCAAAATCGCCCAAAAGACTGTGACAAACTTGCCCCTGCGCAGCTTGAAAATCGCACTTTACGCTACAGGCAGCGTGGCGCACTCGGCCGAGTGACAAATGTCACTCGGTCGAGTGACAGACCCTGACGGATTCCAGTAACTTCGGAATTTTGGGGGTCGTCTCCTCGGGAGTCACTCGGCCGAGTGACTTTCTTCACTCGACCGATGTGATTTCTTCATTCGGCCGAGTCAGAACTCAGAAGCTGACTGACGGATTACAGTAACTTCGGGATTTTTGCTTGCCGTCGTCGAGATGCCACTCGGGTGAGTGGTGTCTCCATGCTCGGTCAAGTGGTCTGGCGATGCTTGGTCGAGTGCATGCTGATATCCAATCTGCTGCGTGTCCGATCTAGCCAGCCGAGCGGGCTGTCGATGGTCGGCCGAGTGACTCCTTCACTCGGCCGAGTGGCATGCTGAAAATACCCAATCTTCGTATTTTTGCTTCCTCGTCGCTCCTACGACGTTCTTTCTTCTTCCACTCCTCTCCAATCATAGAATTCCCCTCAAAAGAGTCACGGGTGACACTCCGGAGTGGGTGCATCTCAGAATCACTTCAAATCGCTCCAAATCTCCCGAAATTCGACAAAAACAAGAAATCGTGAAAAGCATCGCAATATTGTCGAATAATCGTGAAAAACGCGATACGAGCGATCAAAATGGCATGCAAACATGCAGAAAAAAGGTGTAAAATATGGAGTGATCATGCTCTTATTAGGACCCTTTGGAGTCTTAATGTAAAGTTTCTCTTGATCTTCGGTCGACCCGGTAATTAGAACCCTGCTTCCACATTTTTCCCCGACCATTACACTTTCGTGTTATCGACCGTAGAACTCCATCGTAGTAGTTTCACTAAATTATTTTCCTTCAGATTTACGTTTTATTTGAATCACTTCCTTCCTTTCGAATCACGTGAATCTACATGTCACCATCGTCAATCGTTGAATTTCTCCATTACTATCATGATCATTCGATAAATATTTTCAATGTTATCTATTTTGAATTTCTTTTCCAGTTTAAGTTATTTTTTGACTTCCCTTATTGAAAGTTTTTGCTAAGTTTAAATTTTATTTTAAACCCTCTATGTATATATTTAGATTTTCACTATACGATTGAGTTAAAATCCTTTCGCAAATTTTGGAGTCTATTGGTTGAAATTTTTTACTATCTCGTAGCTAATTGTTAATCGATATTTCTCGCATTTTTATTTAATTTCAAAACCTTATTACTATTTTGATAGTTCGATGTACCATCTCTTTCTAAACTACGAAAATCATTTTATCCTTTTACCATATATACTTTAGGATAAATAGAATTTCAATTATCTTTTTATATATATCCGACCTAGTTTCGTTATACACGTACTTTAAGGCCCTTGTATAAAACAGTTTCTTTTGGCAAATCCTGGTTCCTCCAAAAGTAGTTTCAATATTGATTATTTTAAATTCTTCCCTAGCTTAAAGACTTTGAAAGCATTTAACGTGAGCTTAAATTCTTCAGTTAATTTAATTTCGTTCTTTGAATTTCGAAAATTTTTGCCGAAATTATATTAAATTACTGCCGTATAATGTTTCCTAAACTACGTCCTTAATGTTCGTGTGAATGATTTACTTCCTTTTTATAATGATTTTCGATAAGCCAATAAACCATTTTCTCTTATTATATCTATTCGACTCAAACTTGTTTCGAACAACTTGTTTTATCAACCTCCAAATATTTTTATACAGACGAGGACTCCAACTTTTGAAGTACAGCAGTTTTCAAGTTTCACGTATTTTAGCTTATGTTTTTACACTATTTTCTTTCTGTATCCTATAAGAGTATCACTACATCTCCCTTTCCTCTACCTAAACATTCACAAGTGAGTCGATGTTTCATCTAACCAAGCTGTCTCCTTATAGTCATCCTATCTGAACCCGTGCTTATCGATCCTTCTCTCGTTACGCTATCGATCTCGGTCTCCTCTATTGCTTAGACTTTAGTGCTCGTCAATGACTGTGTCAACTCTAATTTGTTAGTAGGCCTTTGGACCTTTGTGACGTTGTCATGGTGCATGTACCTAAGTTGAGTGTGTGGGCTTGAATGAGTGTACTCCCCTGTAGTATATTGATGTTTGCCTATTGTGTGATATATACATACTCAGAGTTATTCATGATGTTATGAAGTTGTATGTGTGTTAGTATTTATAGATATATGTGTGGATAGCTATACCACTCTAGGGACGTCTGTGCATATAAGAATCAGTGTTGGAATATCTAATGGATTGTATGTAGTTGGAGATACTTATAATGGTTGAAATAATATGTTGGTAAAGCTATGTGTATGTTAAGTGTAATGATAATAGGTGTACGTATAGTTAAGTGAGTAGGC
This sequence comes from Scilla litardierei, assembly GCA_030789695.1. Lineage (NCBI taxonomy): Eukaryota > Viridiplantae > Streptophyta > Magnoliopsida > Asparagales > Asparagaceae > Scilla > Scilla litardierei. Next base: position 165,570,379 of record CM061142.1, on the reverse strand, counting down.
CTATTATATGACCTATATATTAGTACGTGTGAGTATGTGCCCGTACATAGATATGTATTGTGTTTAGACGTAAGTAGTTATATATTTGTTGCATGAGTATATATGTGATATACGAATGGTAGTAGGATTATAATTTTGAATGGTATTGCTTACTTTTACGAATGTTGTATGAGTGTATACCATGAGGTATACACGACTATAGCATACCTAAACTATGAATGAAGTAGATGTGTTGGTATACTAAATATAAGTAGTAGGATATAGTGTGAACAAATGTTCTACATGTGTGGGACTATGCGGTGAATGCATGTATTAGGAAGGGTATTATAATTATATGTGTGATGATGTTGTAATATTATAGAGTGATTGAGCTATGAGGGTGTTACCTGACTAAATATTAAGTGCGATGGACATATGGTATGTATATGGTTATATTGGTAGATGTGTATACATTGGAATGGTATTGGTATAGGTACAAATACCGTGTTACGTATATAGAGTATCCTGACATGTGTTTCGAGTCTCACTCAAGCTTGAGTGGGTATACTCTGAGTATATTGTTATGTATGTCTGTAGTTTGCATATAGCGATGTTTGATGTATGTATAGTGATAGGAGTGTTTGTGCCTGGTTATGTTACGCACATGATTGTGGGTCGCTATACCAGTATATAGTTATAGGTGTTAGTCGTATGTTATAGTTATATACTAAAGACCTGCCTGTGTGAACTTATGTGTGCTAGCTAAACTAGGCGTGTGGATGTGCTGAGTATATAGTGGTATGATTAGTATAGATGAATGAAAAGTTAGCGCGTGTGTGTGTGTGCACCATGCACGGGTAAGTATGTGCTTAGTTACAGTTATTGGTGACTAGTGTATGAGTGGCGTGTCGTGAGTATAGTTATAGGGCCGTGTGTGATGTGAAGTTATGGTGAAATATTTGCATGCATTCGAATGACTATATAATTGTGAAATTATAGTAGTGGTGAATGTATATTAGATATAGTAAACTTGATTTGGTAATGGTATGGTGTGACTACACGTGTTGATAAGTTGGCATTGGATGTACACTAGGAGGTATAGGGAGTAGTGTACCCTTATTCTTTTGTTCATAGGTAGTTATCTAAATGTGGCGTGAACTATTTGATTGTTTGTGAGTATGTGCACCATGGAATGTCCTAAGTATTTAATAGTTATATAAGTATGTATGTGACTATATGAATTATTGAAATACGTGTATGAATTTGACTGGCTATGATAGGTATAGGAGTATAACGTGCATGAACAAATACACGTTGGTAGTGTTAATGTTTGACTACCTAGTGCATATATAAGAACTTGTAATGACTATACCTGGTTTAAATTATAATGTGATATGATTGGGGTAGTTACTAGAGCGACTAGAAATGTTAGAAAGTCCGAGGACGGACTTTATTCTAAGGTGGGTAGGATGTAACGGCCGGTACTCGCTATTCGTCATACGGGTGTGCGTATAGCAATTTCGAGTACCTGATTGGTTTTGTGTGAGTCGTGTCGTTGAGTTGATAGGGCCGTAGCACCTTGGTTGCATCCTTAGCAAGCCACCCCGACGTGTGCCCAACTTAGAATTACCACCGGTGGAAAACCCCCCTCGACAGGCTTCTTCCCCTCCTTCCCTTATTTCCGATCACCCATCACCCATTTTGGCCGCCGCATCACCCTATGGTCGGATCTCCGGCCATCTCCATAGATGCCGGCCACCAACACTATTACTCCGACATCTCCTGTAGCAATCACCGGCCACCCCAACATGTCGTTGATCCCCCGATGCAGCTGCTCCTCCCCTAGATCCGATTGGACGACGCCCCCGACTTGCAAACCATCGCTCAGCCCTAGGATCCGCCATCAATGATCTCCCGCCATCCCCCATGGCCGCCGGCCACTCTCCACCCCCACCTCCCCTATCAAACGCCTCAAACCCGGGCTACCGATCTCCCGTGCGAAAACTATCACCGGCCCTCGTTCGTCCACAGTTGCCGCAAGCTTCTTCCCCGGTTAAACTGTCGATTACCCATGAAACCACTGCACGACCCTTCCGACAGCCTTAACCTATTGCCGGCTATCCACCCATCCGTCATCACCCACGACTGGTCGCGTCTCTACGCAAATAACCCCTCTTCCTAGACTGTCCTTCACCCACTTCCCATGGCCCCGTTGTGTCGTTGCCGTGCACAACTAGACAGCAGGCCGTAGAATGTCGTACATCTGCCCTCTCTCTCCAAGTTGCTGTTCGGTGATCATGCCGCTACCCGGCTGGTCGTCGTTCATTGTCACTGTCATCTGCCGTTGACGTTGTTCACTGCCGAGCAGTGGATCGTCGCACGCTTCCGCTAATTCAACCCCTGACGTCGCTACCCGACGTCAGTGTAGCTCTCGCGTCGTGTTAAGGTATATCTGAACCGTAGGAACCCACACCGCATGTTAACAAGATAAAAACTGTGTTTTAATGCTTTGTAACTCACTAATCCAACTTAATAATACGGGACTGTAGGCTGGTGGACCTGTGCACGTAGGTTATTTGTGACTTCGGACTCCTCTGGACGGTGTTTTTCTGACAGCAGACTTGCAGGCAAGTGAAACTTGCCAACTTTTGCTTTAGGCCATGTTTTAGGCCACTTTCTTGTTTTTAGCGTAAAAGAGACTATACAGTGAAATGATAGCTGTCTAGACGCCCTTTTGATCTAGCTTGACAACGAAGCTAGATCCGTCACCTTTTCCTTGTTTATGTCATTCATGCATATTAAACTGTCATATATAAATTCCTCACCTGTACGCCTTGCTTCTTGCCATGCCATATCATCCATGTCTTGAATGTTGAATTCGTAGCACACGCTACATACTTGTACTTGCTTGTCCAGGCTAGGTGCAGCCCTATGCCATCATGAAAAACACTTCCTGGCTCGTGATCCAGAAGCAAGCATTCACGTTCGGGGGTAAGGCCCTGGCTCGATACACATGGAGGGGTAGGGTTGAGCGACCACTCAGCTTAGGAGTTGGCCCGATTAGCCACTCTAGCTATAAGGCGTGAACTCGGTGCACGACATGAAAACATGACTTGTGAATGATAGTAGTTTGCTACTCTTGCCATGCCATGCTAGTTGCTTGTTGTACTTTACTTTACTTGTTGCACTCATACTTTAACTGCCATTTTATTGCATCATGCTAGAACTGCTAGGTTGTTCACTTTACTTTTAGTTTCCTTACACAAGTCTCTTGTAGACTTGCTGACATGTGTCTCTTGCTCTTTTGGGTGTCACATGTTAGACCCTGAGCCAGAGACCGTAGCCGAGTACGTGGTCGTTGCTGACGCTGAGCCTGAGTCCATGTCTGTCCAGGAGGAGTTTGTGGTTACCGGTGACCATACTTAGTGACCTTGCTGAGCTTCCTTTTGTTTTAGGATTTCTGTTAGTTATCTGTGCGTGGCACCTTTACTTTGTACGTTGTACTTCTGTTGGCCATGCTGGGGCCTAAGACTCTTTTCTTTTCAGCCTGGTGGCTTTTCTGCGATGTTGGGATTTATTTTTATGGATATTCTGAGATTTCTTTTTGTCTCATTTCCTTTATTATTATCTTTGTTTCGTATCGCAATTGCAAGGACCTGCCATTTAATGTTTATCGACGCTTATCGGACTTGCAGCCTTGCAGCTTCAAGTCTGAGTGGACCTCCTCACGCTTCGCCTCCATATTTTTGGGAAGCGGGGCGTGACACGGTTCATCGAGCAAAGAATTGATGCTCTTGAACTGGTTCGATTTATCTTGATTGAACCGAACCTGGCCGCTCATAAAGGTCTCCAATGTAGATTCGAGATTGGAATTTGGAGGAGCCGGCGCAAACTTTTGCTGAGGTGGCTGGTTGTACTGATATCCCGGCGGCCTATAGGGCCCAGCTGGCCTAAAGCCGCCATGCTGCTGGCTCTGCTGCTGCTGCTGCTGAGGGGGAGGTGGTCTTTGAAACTACGACGGTTGCAGCCCTCCGCTTGGGTTTCCATATGAGAAACCTGAGTTATTCCTAGCAGCAGGATGCTGCCACTGGTTCCGTCCCTCTCCCTAGACGTACTGGATAGATTCGGATGTCTCAGCACCCTCATAATGACCTTCAATGGGAATATATCCGGGATCCAAATATTCTTCCCCGGGATGATATGAAGTGTTTGGGGCTGCTGGGATGGAGTCCAGGCGCTGCTCGATCCGGGCCACCTGCTTGTACAAGGTCTCAATGTGAGAATCCAAGTGAGTGGTGGTCGACCCCCGGATATACACCCGGAGAGTTCGCCCCGGCCCAAGCCCCCCCCCCCCCCCCCCCGAGCCATCCCGAGACAAGAAGGCCCCCTGCGGGCGCATTACACGTAGCTCAATGCCCCCCTGATAGAGGTGATGACCGCGGCGACGAGAGCCGAACTGCTGCCGGAGCCGCCTCGGGAAATGAAGTCGGATCCGGCCCGGAGAGATTTCCAAAAATATTGCCGATACCACCGGGACCACAGCCATGACACCGACGACTGCTTCACCCTCAAAAGGGATATCGAGCGGCTGATCTAGGCGGGCCACCTAGGGGGCTTCGTCGGGGGCAGGAGACCAGACCGAGAGGAGGGGACCCCCGGAGGGCACGAAGAGCAAACCCTCCAACGCACGGTGAGCGGGAAGAACCTCTCCCCCCGAAACCGGTCATGCGCATAAGCACGATATGTGGCGGGCCGTCCTCCAGAGGAGCGTCGTCGTCAAGCAAAAAGGCATACACAAGGCAAGTTATGACGGCGGGTTTCGGAGGTGATCCGATGGGGAGAAGGGTAACCTACCCTCCCATTACTTTCAGCGACGAGGATCTGGAGGGAGTCGAGCTGCCCCATGATGACGTTATCGTCATCGAGGCCCAAATAGGGACGGCCATCGTCAGCCGCCTCCTGATCGACACAGGGAGCTCTTGCGACATTCTGTTTATGTCCACTATCAAAAAGATGGGGTTGAGGCCGACAGACCTGAGACCCTGCTCCGGGCCCCTCGTCGGCTTCACCGGTCACTCGACCCCTATAGTAGGAGTGATCACCTTGCCAATAACTCTTGAGGAAGAACCGCAGGTCGTCACCCGAATGACTCTGTTCGTTGTGGTCAACATTGCATCCGCAAACAACGGGATCATAGGATGACCCTACATGGCGGCCATTAGAGCGCTCCCCAGCCTGCTACACCAGATGGTCAAGTTCCAAACTCCCCGAGGGGTTGGGTCAGTGCGAGGAAGCCAGAAGCTGTCCAGGAGCTGTTACGTGGGGTCGACCAAACAGAAGGGTCCAGAGCAAAACCTGGTGGTCGACCGACCCGGGGGAAGGGACGACTCCTGCCATCAAAAACCGGCTCCTGCTGACGGCGCCGCAGAATAGGACCAGACCTGCCGCGCCCGTCTCGGCCCCCCCTGACGGGGGCGGGCTAATCCCTCCGAAGAGCACGGAACGCCAGTCGCGATGTAGTTGGAAACTGTAAGTCTCGAATGAAATATCCTTTCCCTTTTTTGCATCTTCGAATTTCGCCATTTCCACCTGAAAATTTCAGCCCAAAAAACGCAAGACTCCGGGGCAGGACCAATCCTCACCACCCAAACCGGAGAGGGGCACAGGCCGAGCTACGCGCTCGCTCCCCCCCACTAAAGAAGACCTCTGTGGCAAGCTTACGGAGCTTAGCCACCCAAACCGGAGCGCCATATGCGGGGTAGGCGACGGCTCAATACCCATCCGACTATAGAGGCTGCGGGGAGGCGACGGCCCAATACCCGCCCTCTCAAAGACTCCGGAGCAGGACCAATCCTCGCCACCCAAACCGGAGAGGGGCACTGGCCGAGCTACGCGCTCGCTCCCCCCCACTAAAGAAGACCTCCGGGGCAAGCTTACGGAGCTTAGCCACCCAAACCGGAGCTCCATATGCGGGGTAGGCGACGGCCCAATACCCGTCCGACTATAGAGGCTGCGGGGAGGCGACGGCCCAATACCCGCCCTCTCAAAGACTCCGGGGCAGGACCAATCCTCGCCACCCAAACCGGAGAGGGGCACGGGCCGAGCTACGCGATCGCTCCCCCCCACTAAAGAAGACCTCCGGGGCAAGCTTACGGAGCTTAGCCACCCAAACCGGAGCTCCATATGCGGGGTAGGCGACGGCCCAATACCCGTCCGACTATAAAGGCTGCGGGGAGGCGACGGCCCAATACCCGCCCTCTCAAAGACTCCGGGGCAGGACCAATCCTCGCCACCCAAACCGGAGAGGGGCACGGGCTGAGCTACGCGCTCGCTCCCCCACTAAAGAAGACCTCCGGGGCAAGCTTACGGAGCTTAGCCACCCAAACCGGAGCTCCATATGCGGGGTAGGCGACGGCCCAATATCCCATGGCAATGGTGTGAATGAGTTTGATGGTGAATTGTGAATACGTGAACGATATGAACAATGAAAATTCGTGAAAATAACAATGAGAAGTATGCACATGGTATGGGTTCGTTAGGACAGTGATTCGTATACATTTGTTGATCAAATATAACTCAATAAATCCCCCTTTTGGGTATTCAAGCACAATATGAATTAAATAGTCTCTAAAGTTATAATCCTACGAATACGGTATGAAACTCTCTTTTGGAGAGATCAAAACTCACCCTTTTGGGGTGATCATCAACCTAATCACTTCTTTTGGAAGATGAAGAAAGCGGATTTAATAGTAAAAATTACAACTTTAGCAACATAAACGCTTACGAACGATGATATTCAACCAAACAAATACGATTCACATCCCCTAACTACTCCATACCATGCACAAATAAGAATTAGCTACTCATAATGCAAGAATAAACTAGTTTCATAGCTAAATACTTCAAGTTCATAGCAAAATACAATAGAAAACACCCAAATACGGGGTATGAGTTTAAGAAAATATCACCAAATCTCCACTTTTAGACTCCAAACTCTATGGAAAACTGAAGAACAGCCTCTTGAAATTTACGGAATTTTTTAGAGGGGAAAATCGGCTCCTAGGTGCTCCAATACGCCAATAATACGCCCAAAAACCCTAGAATATGCTTAAATAATAGGCATTACGGGTTTAAGTTGCTAACGGGTTGAAACCCGCATCCAAATCACCCAAACCCGATCCGCACAGTCGCTGGAAGATCTTAACTGTTCATCGCAAGTCGGAGCAATTCTCGTCCGTTGATCCAAGCGGGATGGGCTGTGGACGCGACGTGTGGGCTTTAAAAGTCGTGCGAAGCCCGCTGCGTTTTCGAATTCGGGTTGGAATTGATCTGAGTCGTTGGATCGCGATCGTTCGGTGTGGAAGGTGCCGCGTCGCCCGCTCTCCGAGTTCAAATGCGGGGTTATGTGTGACCGTCGGATCTTCGATCAACGCTCGATATTGAGCCACGTCGCCCGCCTATCGGCGCTGCTGCGGATGCCGTTCGATTACGATTGTGCGGATAGGAGAAGGCCACGTGTGCGCCAATATTCGCGCCCCGACCGTATATACGTATTTCCTTGTGTATTTCTTCATTAAATTGGTATTCTGCATTCAAAAATTCATAGAAATTAGCACAGATCTCAGAAAAATACAAATAAATAATCGTTGGAATCGTGAGATCGAGACCAAGCTAGGAAAAATATAAAAAGTGCAGAAAAACTTCGTTAATTGCTGTTTTGTGCTCAAATAGAGTGTTTTCTCTAATAAATAATTGTGTACAAAATACGTATGAATTAGAGAACAATGTAGCTTCACATGAGCACAAAATAGGGCTAAATGGGGGGTTAAATATGTAATATTGAACCCGAATCACACCCCCCAACTAGCGATTTGCTAGTCTCTAGCAAAAGGAGTGACATCAAAAATACACCTAGATCACCTTATCAGATCTCAATTTACTCATCACCATACTACTACGACAAAAGAAGCTAGCCTCACACTAATGTCAATATTTCAAGCTCAAAAATAATGTTACTTGTGGGGTTAAAAATGAAAATCAAGTATCTCAAATGGTTATAAAATAGACTTAACTTCACTATTCATTACTTCTTAGCTCATAGTGTACAAAATCAATGGTCAACACCGTTCAATCAAATATTTTAACTTGGAGCGTAGATTTTTCATGCAAGGCAAGCATCAAAAATAGAATGGTATCAAGACATACACACGTCAATCTTCATTCATAGGAAATCACACCACATCTTGTGTTTTCTTTAAGCTTTGGAAGTTCTCTTGCCTTGCTAATTATGCACACTTTTTCCTTCTTTTCGTTCTCTCTTTTTTTAACAGTTCTGCGTAACGCACATCGAGCAACATTCGCAGAAAAAATGTATAACTTGGATCGCTCCATCAAATGATTGAGGTTCCAGTCAATGGCTCCCAAATCAGACGATAGTAGGGCATTAGGCCAAGACGGACCCCTCGGACTGTACTACTCGAGCCAACCAAGTTATTTCTTTAACGACACATTTATTCGTTCATTCATTTCATTTTTTTTCATTTTTTTTGTGCGTAAATAACTTAGCAAGATAGCTTCCTTTCCTTTAATCTTTCACAAGAATGGGTTATCCTAATCCTTTCAAAAGACGGTGTATACTTTTCTACCCAAAATCATACAGAGCATGCAAATAGCAATGAATACGAGATAAAAAACAATGCTCCAGTTATTTTGTGAACTTATTCGTGCATGAACTTTGGTGTGTTCCATTGAAAGCATACTACTTGCTAATTCATAATTTCTAGCTTCATTAAGTCGTCAATTAATCATACAATTGAGATATATCAACGAAAATATCACCACAAGTACTTGCATTCATATCAAATGAGACTGAAATATTCGACAATAGTGGTGGAAGAAAATAAATCACGAGTGTACGGTGGTGAATAAATAACGAGAAATTTCATCACATGAGGTTCATTTCTAGGTAAAAATAGGTATTGGTGATAGATCCTGACTCAAAAAAAAAATTTCAATGCAAAAAGGGAACTAAAAAAATAAAATCCTAAAAGAAAAAAAGGCAAAAAGGAAATAAAGAAAATCCTAAAAGTTATACCCCCCAACTTAAAATAGACATTGTCCTCAATGTTAGGAAGAGGGAATCATGGAAAGAACACACCTGATTAGTCCCCACCCGAAGGTGGGTCTGTGAGATCCATGGTGCTCGCTTCCTTGGTCCAAGGCTCGTGAAAATGCTTCAATCTTTGGCCATTCAACTTGAACTCACTTCCATCTTTTTCATTCAATAATAGCACTGCGCCATGTGGGAAAACTTCTTTGATTGTGAAAGGCCCATACCACCTAGAGCGAAGCTTCCCTGGAAAGATGTGTAGCCTGGAATTGTATAGTAGTACTTTTTGGCCTGGGGTGAACTCCCTCCGTAGGATCATCATGTCGTGGACGGCTTTCATCCTCTCTTTTGATATTTTGGCATTATCGTACGCATTTCTCCTCAGCTCCTCTGGCTCCAATAATTGTAACCTGAGAGAAGAAAAAGATGAATCAGTATCAAAATTTAATTTCTTTATAGCCCAATAAGATCTATGTTCCAATTCAACAGGTAAGTGAAAAGACTTCCCAAAAACTAGACGGTAAGGTGACATCCCCAAAATTGTTTTGTAGGCCATCCTGTAGGCCCACAATGCTTCAGGTAAGCGCAAACTCCAATCGTTTCTTGATGGATTCACCATTTTCTGTAAAATTCCTTTGATCTCTCTATTTGACAACTCTGCTTGACCATTGGTTTGGGGGTGATATGGCGTAGAAACTTTATGTGTGACCCCAAACCTCTTCATTAAAGTAGCGAACATGCGGTTGCAAAAATGAGACCCTCCATCACTGATCAAGGCCTTTGGCACTCCAAATCTAGAGAAAATGTTCTCTTTGAGGAACTTAAGCACAACGGAAGTGTCGTTCGACCTGCAAGGAATAGCTTCCATCCATTTAGAAACATAATCAATACAAACCAAAATATAAGCATATCCAAATGAAGGTGGGAAAGGTCCCATGAAGTCTATGCCCCAACAATCAAATATCTCAATTTCTAAAATGGGGTTTAAAGGCATCATGTTACGTCCAGTAATACCCCCTAATTGTTGGCATGCAACACAAGTCTTGCAATAATGAAATGTATCTTTAAACATAGTTGGCCAATAAAAGCCACATTGCGAGATTTTTGCCACAGTTTTATTCGCTGAAAAGTGTCCACCACATACTCCATCATGGCAAAATTGTATCACACTGGTTATTTCATGATCAGGAATGCATCTCCTAACAATTTGGTCACTACAATATTTATATAAGTACGGATCATCAAAGAAGAAATATTTTACCTCGTACTTGAACCTTTTAAAGTCTTGAAGAGACCAAGTGTCAGGAGTATTGCCAGTTACCAGATAATTAACGATATCAGCATACCATGGAAAGGTGGAAACGCTAAAAAGATGCTCGTCAGGAAAGGAGTCCTTCAAAGGCGCATCTGCTAAATCAAGGCCTACTGTCAATCGTGATAAGTGGTCAGCTACTAGATTCTCCACGCCTTTCTTGTCCTTGATTATGACATTGAACTCCTGCAACAATAAAATCCATCGTATCAATCGGGGTTTAGCATCTTTTTTAGACAATAAAGATTTTAAAGCAGAGTGATCAGTATAAATCAAAATAGGTGATCCCAAAATATAGCTCCTGAATTTTTCCAACGCGAATACTACCGCCAGCAACTCCTTTTCTGTGGTCGTATAATTCCTCTGAGCGTCATTTAATGTCTTGCTAGCATAGTAAATCATCACTGGAACTTTGTCTTTTCTTTGGCCTAGGACTGCACCAACTGCGTAATTGCTTGCGTCACACATTATTTCAAATGGTAGGGACCAGTCTGGTACCTGCAAAATGGGAGCAGAAATCAGCAACTTCTTTAAAGTTTCAAAAGAAATTTGACACTCAGGTGTCCAAATAAAATCCACATTTAGAGTTAGTAAGTTGCAAAGAGGGGGAGATATGGCGCTAAAATCTTTGATGAATCGCCTATAAAATCTTGCATGTCCCAAAAATGATCTGATGTCCTTCACGCATTTAGGACTTGGTAGCTTCTCAATTACTGCTACCTTGGCTCTCTCTACCTGTATACCATCTTTAGAAACCAGATGACCTAGGACAAGTCCCTCTGTGGTCATAAAATGACACTTCTTCCAATTCAATAGGAGGTTCTTTTCAATGCACCTGTCAAGAACAAGAGCCAAGTTAGCTAAACAATCATGAAAAGAGCTACCATACACTGAAAAATCATCCATAAATAACTCAACGATTTTCTCAACCATGTCATCAAAAATACTGAGCATGCATCGCTGAAAAGTAGCTGGAGCATTACATAGACTAAACGGCATTCTTTTAAAAGCAAAAGTACCAAAGGGACAGGTAAAGGTGGTCTTTTCCGGGTCCTCAGGTGCAATCTCAATCTGATAATAACCTGAATAACCATCTAGAAAGCAATAGTACTCATGTCCAGCTACCATCTCTAAAATTTGGTCAAGAAATGGAAGAGGGACATGATCTTTTCTAGTTCGGGAGTTCAATTTCCTATAGTCTATGCACATCCTCCAACCTGTGGTGGCTCTAACTGGGATTAGCTCATTATTCTCATTTTTAACCACGGTGAGGCCAGGCTTTTTAGGAACAACCAGTGTAGGGCTGACCCACTTGCTGTCAGAAATAGGATATATAATGCCTGCATTCAATAATTTTAAAACCTCGCCTTTCACCACTTCTTTTAATGTTGGATTTAACCTACGTTGCATTCCCTAGTGGGTTTGGCGTCATCCTCCAAATAAATGTGATGCATGCATACAATAGGGCTAATACCTTTTATGTCAGCGATGGACCAACCAATAGCACCTCTATGCTTTCTTAGCACATCAAGTAAAGAGCTTTCCTGTTCTAAAGAGAGTTTAGAAGATATTACCACAGGGAAGCTGTTTTCGTTTCCTAGGAAGGCATACTTGAGATATTCAGGAAGTGGCTTCAATTCGGGCTTTGGATCCTCCACCTCTGATGAAATTTGAATTGATGCATTAGGTGGCAAAGCCTCGACCCTAGGCTCCAACACTGCGTTCAGCTCCTTCACGTTCTCCTGCACAAAAGATATGTCATCAGAATCACCAATAATAGTCTCAATAATAGAAGCATCATCACAAAATTCAGAGCAAATATAATCATCCACCAATGAGTCAATCATATGCACCCTCTCAACCTCATCATCCACATGTGGCAACTTGCAAGTATTAAAAATATTCAAATCCAAAGTCATGTTGCCAAAAGTGATTTTCAGTTGACCATCCCTACAATTTATTAAAGCATTGCATGTCGCTAGGAATGGTCTACCTAGGATGATAGGAGTAGCATTGGCAGTTTGGGGTCCTTGGATGTCTAGAACTATAAAGTCCACGGGGTAGTAAAATCTGTCCACCTGAACGAGGACATCCTCAATGCATCCCTTTGGAACTTTAATAGATCTATCAGCAAGTTGCAATATAACAGATGTAGGCTTTAGCTGTCCTAACCCAAGCTGCACAAAAATAGGATATGGCAAGATATTGACACTAGAACCTAAATCCAATAAAGTATTTCCAATCTTTTTAGTGCCAATGGTGCAAGTGATGGTGGGTGATCCAGGATCTCTAAATTTAGGTGGTGTATTTTGTTACACAATAGAGCTAACCTGTTCAGTCAAAAATGCTTTCTTTTTCACATTTAATTTTCTTTTAACAGTGCACAAGTCTTTCAGAAATTTAGCATAGGCAGGTATCTGATTAATAGCATCAAGCAATGAAATATTTATCTGGCACTTCTGAAAAATTTCACGAATCTCAGTTTGATACTTATCTTTGTTTTTCTAAAGTAGCCGATGAGAGAAAGGTGCTGCAGGTACATATGCTGCGGGTTCCTTCTCTGTAATGACATTTTTGCTCAAACCCACTTCTGTGCTCTCTTCCTGCACCTCCTCTTGCTCTCGAATTTCCTCTTCTTGAGTCTGAATTCCCTCCTCTTGTTCAGTTTGTCTGCTCGGTGGGTCAGGCTTCTGAATCTCTTTTCCACTCCTCAAAGTGGACACAGCTTGGCATGGCTTCATATTATTTCCTGCAGAAGAAGATGAGCCCATATTAGGATTTGGAATTGACTAAGATGGAAGCTTACCTTTCTCCAGTGTCGCCGTAAGCCTAGCCAAGCTTTCGCTCATCTGCTGATTCTGAGCCTGCTGAGCCTGAAATTGAGCCTGTTGTTGCTGCATTTGGGCTTGTTGCAATTGAATAAGCTGCTGAAGCGCATCGCCGAATGGTTGCATCTGCTGTTGTTGCACTGGCTCATGGTCCCTCCTTTGGTTTCCACCTTGATAATTGTTGTTATATTGATTCTGTCTGAACTGAGGTGGAGCCTGCTGTTGAGATTGCTGATTGGGGCCCCAATTTAAATTAGGATTGTTGCGCCACCCCTTGTTGTTGGAATTGAAGCCCTGGTAGTTGGTGGACACTTGGTTCACCCCCGTCGGATTGCCTAGCATGCTCTTCAAGGCTGGAAGTGTGGGGCAGGCACTGGTGTCATGGCCTCCAACGTCGCAAAGTGCACAAGTCTGCTCTATCTCAACTGCTTTGGCCTCTTTCAAATTCATGGCATGAAGCTTGTTTGAGATCATGGCCTCCATCTTTGCCTCCAACGCATCCTCTTGCTTCAAATTGAATACCACTCCTCGTGTGGGCTGGGATGGTGCAGAGTGGCCTCCTCTCTCGTAGTCTGAAGTAGTGTCCCATGTCTGCGCATTTTCTGCTATCTCCTCCAGGTACATCCAAGCTTCATCTGGCTCTTTATCAAAGAATCCTCCATTGCACATCATCTCTACAAATTGCTTCATCTGCGGCTGCAGTCCATCGTAGAAGAAGCCAATAATCCTGCTTTTGTCGAAGCCATTGTGTGGACATGCAAGCAACAGCTCATTGAACCTTTCAAATGCCTAGTAGAATGTCTCCTCGCTTTTCTGGGCAAAGTTCATGATCTGCCGCTTCAGTCCCTGTGTACTGTGAATAGGAAAAAACTTCTTTAGAAATTCAGCCTGCAAATCAATCCATGTAGTAATAGAACGTGATGGCAATGCATTCAACCAATTCTTAGCTTTGTCTTTCAATGAAAATGGGAACAATTTAAGATATACCGTGTCCTCGCTAGTTTTCCCATCAAAGCATGTCAAGCACACCTCCTCAAATCCTTTAATATGAAGATATGGATTTTCCTTGTCTAACCCATGAAAGGTGGGTAAGAGTTGGATCACCCCAGGTTTAAAATTGAAAGAATTTGCATCGTTAGGTAAAACAAAGCATGAAGCAGTGCTAGTCCTAGTGGGTCTGAGTAAATCTTTTAAAGTCCTAGGCACTCCAGGTTGCACATTATTTTCGTTGTTGTTGCTAAAATTTTCATCCATATTATTATTAGCCATATCAAAACGTCGAGTCAACCTATGTGTCCTAGGAGTCATATGCCATATAAACTAGCACAAATATATATTTTTTATGAAAGCAAACAAAAATTTATATACAATAAAGTGGAAAGATCTCACCGAAGGTCCTCTGAATGAGATAAACCGTAGTAACAAACCGTTCTCCCCGGCAACGGCGCCAAAAATTTAGTGGGACCAAAAAGGTGCTTCTCTCAAGCGCAAGAGTCCGTACAAGTAGTATAATCCGGAAGTCCAGATGTCGAATCCTCGGGAGAAATCTGTTGAAACCATAAACTTAAATCAAATAGAAAATCTACGTAGAGAAACTAAACACTTTAAATGGCGATGGTGTGAATGAGTTTGATGGTGAATTGTGAATACGTGAACGATATGAACAATGAAAATTCGTGAAAATAACAATGAGAAGTATGCACATGGTATGGGTTCGTTAGGACAGTGATTCGTATACGTTGGTTGATCAAATATAACTCAATAAATCCACCTTTTGGGTATTCAAGCACAATATGAATTAAATAGTCTCTAAAGTTATAATCCTACGAATACGGTATGAAACTCTCTTTTGGAGAGATCAAAACTCACCCTTTTGGGGTGATCATCAACCTAATCACTTCTTTTGGAAGATGAAGAAAGCGGATTTAATAGTAAAAATTACAACTTTAGCAACATAAACGCTTACGAACGATGATATTCAACCAAACAAATACGATTCACATCCCCTAACTACTCCATACCATGCACAAATAAGAATTAGCTACTCATAATGCAAGAATAAACTAGTTTCATAGCCAAATACTTCAAGTTCATAGCAAAATACAATAGAAAACACCCAAATACGGGGTATGAGTTTAAGAAAATATCACCAAATTTCCACTTTTAGACTCCAAACTCTCTGGAAAACTGAAGAACAGCCTCTGGAAATTTACAGAATTTTTCAGAGGGGAAAATCGGCTCCTAGGTGCTCCAATACGCCAATAATACGCCCAAAACCCCTAGAATACGCTTAAATAATAGGCATTGCGGGTTTAAGTTGCTAACGGGTTGAAACCCGCATCCAAATCACCCAAACCCAATCCGCACAGTCGCTGGAAGATCTTAACCGTTCATCGCAAGTCGGAGCAATTCTCGTCCGTTGATCCAAGCGGGATGGACTGTGGACGCGACGCGTGGGCTTTAAAAGTCGTGCGAAGCCCGCTGCGTTTTCGAATTCGGGTTGGAATTGATCTGAGCCGTCGGATCGCGATCGTTTGGTGTGGAAGGTGCCGCGTTGCCCGCTCTCCGAGTTCAAATGCGGGGTTATGTGTGACCGTCGGATCTTCGATCAACGCTCGATATTGAGCCACGTCGCCCGCCTATCGGCGCTACTGCGGATGCCGTTCGATTACGATCGTGCGGATACGAGAAGGCCACGTGTGCGCCAATATTCGCGCCCCGATCGTATATACGTATTTCCTTGCGTATTTCTTCATTAAATTGGTATTCTACATTCAAAAATTCATAGAAATTAGCACAGATCTCGGAAAAATACAAATAAATAGTCGTTGGAATCGTGAGATCGAGACAAAGCTAGGAAAAATATAAAAAGTGCAGAAATACTTCGTTAATTGCTGTTTTGTGCTCAAATAGAGTGTTTTCTCTAATAAATAATTGTGTACAAAATACGTTTGAATTAGAGAACAATGTAGCATCACATGAGCACAAAATAGGGCTAAATGGGGGGTTAAATATGTAATATTGAACCCGAATCACTTGGCCGAGTGGCATAAGCGACTCGGCAGAGTGACGTGCTGTTTTCTGCATCGGCTCTCCGTATTTGCTCTGGTCTCTGTTTTTCTTCCTCCAGTCTGTTTCTTCCTCCTCCTAAGGCCTGAATGCATTCCTGGAGCGCTCTTCCTTGCCTCTATCATCCTCCATATGATTGATCTCCCTTTCTCCTTCTCCTGTCATGAAAAATAGGACCCGTTGTCATGATTTTCATGGACAAAAGACTCTAAAAACTAATAAAAGGCTAAACCAGAAATGAAAATCAAATTAAAATAATGCAAAAACCGTTGGGTTGCCTCCCGACAAGCGCTTGTTTAAGGTCGTGAGCTCGACCCCTTAAGATATTCGTTTAGCTCGCGATATTGGGTGCATACGAGATGCACCCGTCAAACTTGTCGGGAAGGCCGCTTGGTTTCGGGTCTTGGTGATCATCGGTCTTCCTCGACGCCTCCTCATCATGGGCAATGTTGGGGGATAAGTCCCCCAAGCTAGAGCTTCTTCCTATCTTCTTCTTGGCCGGTGACACCGATTTTTTGTTCGGTGGAGCTTTCTTCAAATTCTTGGCCTTTGAGAGCTTGCAAAGCTCTCGTATTCTTGCGACATCAGCGTCGCCCTCGTCACCATCCGTGGAGCTATTTGGAGGGTCCTCCAACTTCTCTTCTTCACCCGAAGCTTGTCCTTCTTCGAAGCCATCGTCATGGAGAGCACCAATAGAGTGGGGAATTGCTTCTTCAATCACTTCATCGAGGAGATCCACATAATCTAACTCCTCGTGATATGGCATATGTTTCATGGCCTTGGGTATGTGAAGCTCGACTTCTATGTTCCCGACATTCAAGGATAGAGTTCCTTCACGCACATCGACGATAACACCGGCGGTTGCGAGGAACGGGCGTCCAAGTATGAGCGAAGTGTCGCCCTCTTCCTTGATGTCCATTATGACAAAATCACAAGGCAAGCATATACCTCCCGATACTTGGAGTGGAATATTCTCTGCGATCCCTACTGGCCTAGTAATCCGACCGTCCGCAAGTTGAATCCTCATGTCGGTCGGCTTCAAGTCGGTGCCCGTGTTCAATCTCCGGAACATACTAAAGGGCATAAGGCTCACACTAGCGCCCAAGTCAACTAGAGCTTTTTGCAAGGGGACGCCTCCTAGTGTGCAAGGGATGTGGAAACTCCCTGGGTCCTTTAATTTCGTCTGCTCCTTCTCCTTCCGGGTAAACCAAGTTCCTTGATCCACAAGCATGATTTTTTCCTTCCTTTTCTTTCCCGAAATCAAGTCCTTCAAGAACTTCGCGTAAGACGGGATCTCAACAATTGCATCTAAGAAAGGAATATTGAGGCTTACTCCCCTCAAGTATTCTAGGAACTTGACGAGCCTTTTCTCCATCTTGGCTCTAGCTAGCCATTGTGGAAACGGCACCGGTGGCATGTAGCGGCGCTTATCAAGTGGCTCCACCACTTTAGAATTTTCTCTTTCAATTGGCTCCTTTTTGCTCTCTTCTTCAATCGCCGTCTCTTTTTCTTCCAAAATTTCAACCACGGGTTGCTTGCTTTGGGTTATAGCAGGAGTGGTATCCTTCCCGCCCCTTGTTGTAACCGCAACCACCGCATTGATGTGTCCGGTGTTGCTCCGTGGATTGGGCTCGGATTGAGCCGACAATTGTTGGGGGTTCTTGTTAAGCAACGCAAGTTGCTCCGCAAGTTGAGCGACGACGGTACTTAGTGACTCTTGCCCCGCCGTCAACCTAGCATTTATCTTTCTTTGCTCGGCCATAAATTCCTCCACCCTAGCTTTGTGGTCCGATCGTGGTTAAGCTTGAGGTGGGTTGGGAGCTCTACAACCTTGGTTGTACCCGGGGGTCTATATGGTCCCGCTTGTTGCCTCGGCGGGTAATTTTGTTGCGGTGGCCTCCTCGGTTGATATTGAGGTTGTGGTGGTGGTGGCCGAACTTGAGGAAGTTGTTGTGGCGGCGGGTTCAAAGCACCATCATTATTTGCATATGAAAAGCCCGTATGGTTTCTAGCGGCCGGGTTGGCCCAATATCCGGAGCTCCCCGCGACATATTGTACTTGCTCCAAGGCTCCTTCTCCATTGTCCCCTCCTACATACATGGCTTGGGATTGGTCTTGCCAATCACTCATATTGCTTATCAGCGTAGATGTAGAGGGTGCTCTATGGGGCTCGGTGATATATTTCTCCAATCTCTCCACCACCTTGTGGAGAGAGTCAAATTTGGTTGAAAGCTCTGACACGGCCTTGGCCTCATAAATGCTAGTGGGCTTCAAAGAGGACGAAGAATGTCCTCGCTCGTCCCCTCATTGTTGGTTATTAGAGGCCATCTCCTCTAACAAGGCCGTAGCTTCATCCGGGGTCTTTGATAGTATGGCTCCATTGGCGGTTGCGTCGATAATTTGCTTCGTGCCCGGTTGGAGTCCATTGTAGAAACTGTGAACTAGCTCCCAATCTTCTATACTGTGATGGGGGCATTGGTGTTGTAAGTCCTTGAAGCCCTCCCATGCTTCATAGAGGGCTTCTTGCGGTCCTTGCTTAAAGGACATGAGAGCACTCCGTATCTTCACCGTCTTGAAAGGAGGGTAAAATTTGTCAACGAAGGCGCTCGCCAACTCATCCCAAGTGGTGAATGTCCCTTCCGCTTGCGTCCTCAACCAATATAAAGCTTTATCCTTGAGTGTGAAGGGGAAGAGTCGCAGTCGGATTGCATCAACGGAAACGCCCGGCATTTGGAAAGTGGCGCACTTGGACAAGAAAAGTTGGATGTGGTAATGCGGATTTTCATGGGCATTCCCATGAAACGGGTCTTGTTGCATCAATACTACCAATCCCGTCTTTAGCTCAAAATTCTTGTCCGCCGCTAGTTCCGACATGGCGATGGATGATGTGGTGGAAGAAGTCTTAGGCCGAAGCCTATCTCTAATGGATATGATCCTCGCCATTCGTGCGGCTAGCTCCTTCGGTGTCTCCACACGGTTCATACGACCGTCCTCCGTAGCGTGCCTTCTCTCGGCTCTGATCCTCCTCACGGTACGCTCGATCTCCGGATCAAAAGTAATATCGTCTGGATCCGCCGTCGATCTCGTGTTCATGCAAGAGAAACAGAGTTTCAAAGGAAATGTTAGCACGCGAAAGGAGTAAGAATATTAAAATAATGAAACAAAAAGAAAATACTAAGTAAAGAGAATAAACCACTGTCGCCTCCCCGGCAACGGCGCCAAAAACTTGGTCGACCCCCGGATATACACCCGGAGAACGATTGTAGTTTTACCGCAAGCGCATGGCGTAGTGGCGAGCGGGTATCGAACTCAGGGAGGAACAATGACAGTGTCTTCTTCTAATCACCTAGCTATCGAAATGGTCAAGAATAATTTGAGGTAAAATTTTCACAATCATTCGTATATCGATAGAAATATCAATGAAATAAAGCGCCTAGGGATAGGGAATCCCCGCTACGAACCGTATCTCATCGTTGTGATTCGTAGGTTACATCATTGCTAGACTTGAATTTTAGGTGAACTAGTCGCAACTAAATGTAGAACCAAGCTCACGCTCTCGCACTATTGCCGGTCTATAGCAAACCTAGGTTAGGGCCCAATCTCTTGCAAACCTTAACCTAAGCTGCTAGCATTAGGATCGACATCATCGTTCAATCATATCTCGAGTCCACTCTCGTGCAAACTCGAGCTACGACCTAGGTTGAGATAGTTCCTACCCGTCCAATCTCTTGCAAACGGGTATTGGTATGGAAGCACGATTAAAAACCCTAGCTTTGGTCCAATCTCTTGCAAACCAATTCTAGGGGAGTCCAATCGTAAATCTAAATCGAATCTCTAGGGCTTACTATCAATTGGGATCCAATCTCTTGCAAATCCCAATCAATATGAGTCCCCAGCTATCCGTAATAAATCAATCCCAACCTAACCCTAATCAATTCTCGCAAGAATTTCACCAATTCATCACAATTCAGAAATAGGGTTCATAGGGTTCATCCCTATGCCCTAGGACAATAGAACTACTCAACAATCATCATGCAATTCATAAGAAATTCAATAGAAAATATAGCACAAATCATTGCAATAGAGAAATTATCAATAAAAATAGATTTTTTGACAAGAAAGGAGACAAACCAATGAGAATCCAATAGCATCCAACAAAAATCCCATTTCTAATCTCTCAAAAAGCCTAAATCTAATTCCCTAAAAAGCTCTCTAAAAAGGCTGCAAAAAGTATCAAAAAGTTCTCGTTAACTAGGGTAAAAACTGGGTTTAAATATCCCTCAAAATCGCCCAGAAATTCGTGACAAAAATGCCCCTGCGCAGCCCAGAAATCGTAGTTTACGCAGCAGGCGGGGCGGCTCATTCAGCCGAGTGACAAATGTCACTCGGCCGAGTGACAAATGTCACTCGGCCGAGTGACAAATGTCACTCGGCCGAGTGACAAACCCTATAAAATTACAGTAAGTTGGGACTTTTCGGGGGTCTGTCTTCGGGAGTGACTCGTCCGAGTGGCTTTACTCACTCGGCCGAGGGGCAATTCTTGCTCGGCCGAGTCGGAATCGTCAAAAGCCTGTACATTTACAGTAAGTCGGCCGTTTTTGAAGTGGATTTTCTCATGCCACTCGGGCGAGGGGATTTCCATGCTCGGCCGAGTGGACTATCGTCACTCGACCGAGTGCACGCCCAATTCCTTCTATTGATCCGTGTCCGGTCTGGTCGGCCGAGTGGTCTTCTTGCTCGGCCGAGTGGGTGGTTCACTCGGCCGAGTGAGATGCTGCAGATGCCCAATCTTCATCTTTTCGCTTCCTCGTCGCTCCTACAACGTTCCTTCTTCTCCCACTTGTCTTCCATCGCCGAATATCCCTCAAAAGAGCTTTGGGTGATACTCCGGAGTGGGTGCAAATCCTCTTGATCTCAAAATCACTCCGAATCGCTCCATATCTCCTGAAATACGACAAAAACAAGAAATCGTGAAAAGCATCGCAATATTGTCGAATAATCGTGAAAAATGCGATATGAGCGATCAAAGTGGCATGCAAACATGCAGAAAAAGGGTGTAAAATACAGAGCGATCAAGTGTCGACCTTGACCTCGGGAGTCCGGGTCACAATGGTCCGCTCATCGGTCCACTGCTGGGTGTTGGCTGCTATGTGCTCCAACAGATCTATAGCCTCCTCAGGAGACTTATCCAATAGGGCACCCTGCGCCGCAGCATCAATAATCATTTTAGTGCTAGGTTGGAGCCTGTTGTAGAAGCTCTGCACTAAATCCCAAGGCTCGATCCCATGGTAGGGGCATTGGTGTTGGAGGCCCTTGAACCTCTCCCAAGCCTCGTAAAGTGACTCCTGGGGGAGCTGCTTGAAATTGGATATGGCCCCACGGATCTGGACCGTCTTCGATGGTGGATAAAACTTATCCACAAATGCGAGCGTGAGCTTCTCCCATGTAGTGAAGTGGTTGGGAGGGTGAGCTCGGAGCCAGTAGAAGGCCTTGTCCCTCAAAGTGAATGGGAACAGCCGCAGCTTCACCGCATCATCACTGACATCCTTCGCCTTGAATGTATCGCACTTGGCCAAGAAGGAGTCAATGTGATGGTTGGGGTTCTCGTGAGGATGCCCATGGAAGGGATCCTGCTGCATCAGATTTATCAACCCTGTCTTAAGCTCGAAGGTTGCCGCCGTCAGCTGTGGTCTCAAAATCGAGGAATTATTCCCAAAGGTCGGTTTCATATGGTCCCTGATGGACCCAGTGCGAAGAGGAGGAGGAGGATTCTCTCCCATCTGAGCAGATGGAGATGAACTTCTGCTAGAAGCTCTCAAGGCTCTGGCTGTCTTTTCGATCTCAGGATCGAACAATAATTCTCTGGTAGACCCCTTGAAACGGGTGTTCATGCACCAATAAAGCTCAGAAAAATACCGTCAGTAGCACCGAAATAATTAAAGAGAATAAAATGATGGGTAGGTAAGGGATGATAAGAATGCTAGCCAACTTCACAACATAAAAACAAACTGAGATAAGATCACTATTGCCGTCCCCAGCAACGGCGCTAAAAACTTGACGCACCTACAATCTACACCTAGGATCCACCTAGCGGTGTCACGATCGCCAGGCGTGATATGGTTCCTAGGCTACGACTTCGGGTTCAATCAGCAAGCGGATGGTGTCGAGTTATAGTATAAAAGATAGTCGAATCCCACAGGGACGGTGATAGTGTCCATGGTAATCTCGGTCTATTTCTAAATCTAGAAGTAATGTAGCAGTCGGAGTGAGAATGAATTGGGTTGGTTGTTGTTGCTGTGTAATATAATAAAAGGAACTAGGGCTTTAGGGATCGCAGCTAGGATCGTTGGGGTTGATGTTGAATAGGTTCATCACATCGCATTAGGGCTAGGGAATTAATCCCCCAATTTGTACCACTCTCGTGGGTTAGAATTGCAGGGTATTTCGGTGGCTCTCGTCGATGCAATGGCGGTAGCCATCGACATAGCGATATAGTTCGTCGATGGATCCCCTCAAGGCGCGAGCCGGGCATGGTCACGTGCCTTGATTGGATCCACCGATTTCCCTATTCGAATCCCTAGATACCCCTTAAGAACATCAATTCCATAGACTGTGGGCATGATCTCAGTACGGGTTATCTACGGATTCGGTTTATTTATCAGCTGGTAATTTTGTTGTGAATTTAATATCTAAATGAGATTTAGTAAAGGAATAAGGAACTCAGGAAAGTCAATTGAGAAAGATAGTTTTATTTATCATTAGTAAAGGCATAAGTATGAGGAACTGAAAACGTGACATATTTGATGTCACGATTTCATAATAATTGTTATACAAAAGACGACTAACACATTTTGGACGAATGTCGTCACCTTGCTTCTGCAGCAACGTTTTGTATGAGTAACTTGTAATAACTATAATATATTAAATGTTAATATATGAATACGCAAGATAGTAATAAACTTATATGGTAAAATGGACTAGGCTGTATCAAAGAGACTAAGCTTCACAAGTCACATAAAGAGGGGTCTGACCTCTCGTATTATGAAGTCTACGGACACGTGTGAATCTTATTCTCAAAGGTATGATGGCCGAAACCCATCTGTAAGACAGTGTGAGAATGAGTTGTTGAACTCACAGTCTCGTACATACTGATGTACCCGGACACGAGTCTAAGTTAGCCAGGATAAGTTGTTCTTATTATTATTACGACACGTGTTCTTGATGAAACACAAATCTGATAAATTAGAGAACAAAATGACAGAAGTATTTGAACTGATTCGATTAGGTCGAAAGTCGAATACTTAGCTGTATAAACATTGCGTAAATAAAATAAAATGTGATTTTCTCTCAGGTCAAGTCTCTTAACATATTAGATGTGTTTGAGAGCATGAATCGCATTTTGTTAGACATAGTGCGATTCATGGCAAGTTGACTCTGAGTTACGATCCTCCCTCTGGGTTAAGTCCCAGATTATAATGCATTGGTTCTTGATAAGGTTCTATGAGGACCTTATCAATAAGATATTCATTACATCAATTTTTAGGAAGTTAAAGGATTACTCAAGTCTCGTGAGACGAAGAGTCGAGTTAGACATCATATTCGATGATGGCTTAGTCAACTTCCAGGATAAAATTCGGAGTAGTGACTCTGATTAACAACTTGATGCAATAGGTTCGTGCACGTAAATAAAGTATGGACTTTAGTTTATGTGCCCAAAGAAAATGTTTCTTATTTTCTGCCAAAAAAATCTTCAAGTTAGAAGATTGGTGCAGAAGAAAGTAGTGAAGTACAACTTACGTTGGTTGAGAACGGTTTTCATCCTAACTCCCATAAATGGATTACAATGAAACTGTCTTGCCAACAGATTTGTACAGATCTACTCGAATCGATCTCGATGTAAATGCTCATGATGACCATGAAAACTGGAGCATTCATTTATAGTCCGTTATCTAAATATGATTTAGAAAAACAAACTTGTGTGAATTGGCCAGAGAGTTTTCAAGGTCAGTGGGAGTGAATAAAGCACATGCGAGGCATTAAGGGGATGGAACATATTTTTGACAAAGTGGTCAAAAGAGTTTGACACTTTTGAATATGAACCATCTAACATGACCAGTAACTTATTTAAAATTATTATCGTAAGGTACGATGAGCTGAATGTGATCCAGGAAAATTAAATGGATTCCGAAGGACCAAAGGAATTATTTGGATGAGATTCAAATGGTTGGTCTAGCATGAACATAAAAACCCCCTTAAGTCTATACAGTAGACGGTTTAGCAGATCCACTCTCGAAGGCTCTACCACATGAAGTCTAGAAAGATTTATGTGTAAAATACGGTATGAGATACCGAGATAAATGGGCCCAAGTGCAAGTGGAAGATGTAGCGAGATAGGTATGCCCTCGAGGCAATTATCTCTGTGTAATTATACAAACATCTTGTTTGAAATAACAATAAGCTGTTTGGAATAAATTTATCTAAGTTAATCATAATGTAGTTATCATTAGATATTAACTTAGGTGAAGTCCTGAGACTTAATGCAAGGTCAAACATGTATCGAGATGAGTATCTCTATCATGGAGAAATGTTTGACCGTCTGTAGCATAAGTCTAAAAGGGTTCGTGGTCATAGATGTTTCGAGAAAAGGATATCGAAACATCAGATAGACCATCGTGTCTTAGTCTTCACCGTATAGCGGTGACGATGATCTCATGATCGTTTGACTTGACGAAGTCGAAGATGAGACACAGGTGCTCATTGGATAATGAGTTCACTGAACGACCCATCAAGAGTTGTCATATGGTTATGATTGACCAATCTGTTAATGACAAACTCTTAGTGATGATAGGCAAGTTGTTCTTATGCCTTGAGGTCATTGTATGAACTTGTGTGTGAACGATGTTACTTAGATCACTGACCTAGTTTCGAGGCTAGGCCTGTCGAAAGGTCTTTGGTTGGGTGACATTTGAAGCATGTGAGGAGAGTAATGACTAAGAGAGGATTCGTCTCTCCCGGTGAATAGGAGTTAATGTTGTAGAGTTAGTTCGGTCTTTAGTGAAATCTCTGGCCAGATTATGTTGGAAGAAGTCCAACATTATTTGACTAAAGATCGATGGTTCGAGCTATTGGGGTCGACAGTTTGACCGTACCCTAGGCTTGAACTAAACGACATAGTTTAGACGAAGAGACTATAACAGTGGAATTCATCACGGACACAGTCAGGGTGGTCCCGAAAATACTCATGTCGATGAGTTAACCACATAAGTATGATATTGAAACAGGGACGTCAACTGCTGCTCGTGGTCACTGCCGTCTGGGGCTTCGAGTCCTACCTGTAGTAGGGTCTCACACAGAGTGCGACCTTCGTATAGTAATAGGTAGAAACATTAGGGAGAATATGCATTTGATGCAAGGGATAGAACACTGCAAAGAGTTTGCAGTTATCTTCTGCATTCGGGATAAATGACCCTGAGTGCTAGTGGGAGATGTTGGGAAAGGTACGCCCTCAAATCATTTGTATCTGATGCAAATGATATTTTAAGCTTATATAGGGGACTATTTTGCATGTGATGCAAAAGGAGTTAAATGTGTCTTAAATTGTTTAAGACCATATTTAATAAAATAAATGCGTTGAAAAGGTTACCTGGATGACGGGATCGTTCTGCTCTAAACGCAGGTTCAAACCGCGTCAAAAACGTAGTCCAAATGCACAAGTTAGAGCCAAAACAAGTCTGCCCAAACTGTTGAGCTGAACCAAACGAAAATGGAGGCCCACCAAGCCCGAATTTTCTAGTTAGGGTTTTTGAAACCTGGGATTTTTTTGACGACTGGATTTTCCATCTTTGAATGGTTTTTGGCTAACTTTGAGACGACGTTTGAGGGGTCAAACGACATCGGATTGACTCACCGTTTTTTCCTACACGTTCATCGTTCAACCCTCTTCTATTTGATAGGTTGTATCAAGAAGCTCAACGGTGAGGGATTTAAAATTCATGGAAGTTTGGCCTTTATGAAAGGCAAACTAACTTGAATTATTAAACTCTAATAACATAGTCCTACATCGGAAGTGGAGTAAAGGAGAGGGGTCAGCCGCCTATATAAATAGGGGCCTACCCCCCTCCTCTAAACTCGTCCCAAGCTCTAGATCTGAGCAGCTCCCAAAAATATTGGAGCATGCTCGGATCTAAGCTTAAATTAATATTCTCTTCTTCCTAATTTTCTGCCTTGCTCCTGAAGGGCTCTAGCAAAGCCACGAAGGAGTTCGGATCCGATCCGGAGTCTTGGCGAAGGTTCATATTCAGGTGAAACTTTCTTCGATGCGTGGTTGGCTCGGTGACAAGGGAATTGCTCGCCTCTGGACGTAAAGCGGTTCGAGGATTGTTTCGGCGCGGGACGTGGAGTGGCTCAGAAGACGGTGTGGTACACCTTGCCTGTACCAAGGCAAGGTTCCGGGTATGTAATTTAGAAGCTTTCTGTTAATTATGCCGCAGTAGCTTAGATCCTTCTTAGGGGTGGTCAGATCCACCTCAAGTTGACAGAGATCCTGGCTAAGGGTCTTGATTTTCCTTAGGGCTTCGTTAAAAAGTTTAACGATTTTCTTCCGATGTGCTTTCTTTTGCCTCTATTGTTCATTCGACTTAGGACGGGCATAGATATTTATGCCCTGAGGGTCCATCAAAACCCAACAGAGAGTGTTAGCATATTTAGGATTGTTAGGATTTTGATTTTAGCTTAGATTTTTTTAGAGATACCTTCTCTATTTTGCCATCACCTATTTGTCTTTATTGCATATCATATTTATCCTCCTTATCCCTACGCCACTAGCTTTATGCTTAATCCCTTACATGCTTCATATTCATGCATACATTTGGATTCAAATCTTATGTTCAAACTCCTAAATTGTGATTGGCATGTATTTTATTGATTTTTCTTCTTGGGATCAATTTTAATATGATATTCATAAAAATAGTGCAAAATTCGATGAATTTTGGCTTCGGTGTGGGTTGGATTAGCTTCGTGCAAACTTTGTGATGCACGAGTTGGATTAAGTCATTAATGTAGACTGGTTTTCAATTTGATGGGATTTGGCCTTGGATATATGCTTGGTTTATGCTTGAGGAGTGGTTGATTGGTGTGTTGGAAAAAAAAAGTAAGAAAGAAAAAACGAAAAAAAGAGAATAAGTGAATCGTTCTTCTAGTTTTGTCAAGTAGCCGGGTCCTCACGAAACATTGGGGATTCGCGTCGAAAGAGAGGATTTAGGGGAGTGCACAAGAGAAACATAAATGAATCTTAGGTGATTTGAGTTATTAGGTCCACGTGGTCCTTTTTGGTCCAATGCCCCAAAATCTTCTGATTTGGAAGTCATTGACCGAACCGTCGTTACATGGGTCATCCTAAGTTTCATATATAAAAATATGAATAAACATGATCCACATATCAAACTTCAATGAATTAGGAATGCTAAGTGTTGTTTTTGGTCAAGTTCTTGAAGATTGTGATACTATGACACGCTTATGTTTTAATCTCAATGAATGCAAACTTTGCTTGTGCTTTGTTGGTTTGAGCCATATTGACGTATTGCTCTTGGATTTGCTCTCTTTTATAAGTTGGTATATTGAAATTGAGATTATGTTGAAAATTTTCCCTTTGCCATGAATATTGTGGAATTTGATGTGTGCTATGTGGTGAATTCAAATATATCGCTTGTTTTGATTGGGACTAGCAAAAAGCTTGTTGGACGGTGTGATTCGGGGTATAAATTGCATATTTTCTCCCCCCATTTCTGGGCATTTTATGTGCATATCATGATTATATTGCCTTTGATACGTGCGTATTTGTGATATTGTGAATTATTAAAGCATATTTTTATTTTATACATAAAATGCATTTTTAAGGACTAATCTTTACTTCTCTTATTTTTAGGTACTCCTGTAAATTTTCTGGATTTTCTGGAATTTTTTCAGGATTTTTTGGAGCTTGGATCTATTTTTTGGGAATTTTGCAAGCCAAGGAAGCTATTCTGGAAATTTAAAAAGAAAACAAAAAATCATATTAATGTTCTGTGGGCCGGCCCGCCGGCCGGCCCACTTGTTTAAAACCATCAGCCCACATGAGGCGGGCTGCTACAGGCCAGCTTCCTAGCAGCAGGCGGGGCACGCGCCCCGCGCATGCCCCAGCCCCCTGATGCGAGCGTGCCTAGCGCCCACGGGTCGGTGCACCCAGCGCCCGACCAGCAACCTATTTGAGTTATTTGAGGCTTTTTGTGCAGGTTTTGGGTCCGGAATTCGACCCGATTGCCCCCAAAACAGACCCAAAACGCTGGAAATGGGGTTTTAGGGGGTTTCGGTGCTGTTTTTCAGCCTAATATTTTTCCTATCTAAAATTCTAAGGCTTGGAGGCCATGGGGGAGGTTAGAAGCTTGGAGGAGGAGCAAATAAGTGGAGGCAACGGCTCATTTGGGAGACATCTTGGTTGAAAGCTTTCCTCTCTCTTTTGTTTTTTTGCCATTCATATTTTGTATTGAACTTGAGATGATATTTTTGTATAAAGATTCTATCTTTTTCATGATGATTGAGTAATGGTGAATGCTTGGGTTGTGATTCATGATGGTTGGTTGTTAACCCTAGTTATAAATGTCTCCTGCATATTATCTTGAGTATATTGGATGAATTGTTAGGGCACACTTTTATTGGTTAAGTCCCAAGAGGGCATACTTTGAGAAAAGCCCATGTTTCTATTTTGATTAGTGCTATGATGATGCATCCATACTTATTGCAAATTATTGTGTTTATGAATGCTAAATATTCCGATTGAGCATGCCATAGCCAGAGGCCCAATTGAGTTAGAGCTTTATTGGCACCCATCTTGGTGAAACCACAACCCATGCTTTCCTCCTAGCTATCCTAACTCCCCATTTGGTTCTCTAACCCTACATACTTAGGTTAGGGTTGTAGATTTGGCACTCACCGGTTATGATTTTATATTGCATTGACGCTCCTACACGTGGAAGTGGAAGGCGCACTTTCCTTGCACATTTTTCGGTTCAATCATCCATCACGTGATCCTCTGGGTCTCCCGTGCCGTCGTATTTCTCTAAGGTCGGCACCTTGAACCTGGAGGGTACCCGTGCATCGGTGATGCTCCTTGCTAACGGGCAGCGGCCATCCCTGGGGCCTCCCAGGTCCCTTTGGCCCGCCGGTGTTTCGACGCGAGGGCCGGTTTGCCCCGACAGGTTGACGGGGGTTCAGGGAGAGTCTGTTCGACGGGCATCCCGACTGGGGATAGGCCTTGGTCACCAAGCGCTCCTCCTTCTGTGGCGATCTTCTCGATCTCTATGCCTCCTATGACGGGGCTCCCGCTTCGACCCTGCCGATCATCAGCAGTTCGAGGCTCCCGCTTCGACCCTGCCGATCATCAGCAGTTCGACGGCTAGGTGATAGTCGACGCGCTGAGCATGGTCGCCTGGACGATGCCGTGGTCGATTCGCCTCTGGTCCATTCGGCACTTCCATCCGCCTCATTCTGGAGTGAGGTGGGGGGTGTGAGATCGCACTGGGATGAAGTTCGACTTGGTGAATCGTCGCTCCGGGTTGGCGTCCTTGCCATTGTAGTCAACAACCACGGTGAGCGTAGCGAGGGACGGAGCTCCTGTCGGTCGAGGGTGGCCGCTGAGCCCCCCTCCGGGAGACATGGATGGCTCACGAGTTATTGGATGGATGTGCCAGTTTTCGAAAGTGGGCGTTGGTATCTTGGGCGAAGAGACGTCGTTGTTCTTGGGTCACCAAGCGTGAGTCGCTGGTGCCCTCAGTAGTGTGGCTGTGCCCGTTTTCGGGCGGGATGTAGTCGCCCTCCTCATAGATTGGGAGCACACGTCATATCCCAATGCAAGCTAATTCCATCTTGGTGATGTGGTTGTTTCATGTGGGTGCTTCTTCGATTCCCACAGATGGCACCAGATGTTTCAGGGTGTTTTCTCACCACAGATTGGTTGACTGGAGGGCTGGAGGTCAACGCGATCACGCAGAGCGTGCGTGGCCTCCGGGAGACAGGTGCAGCTGGTTCGGCTCGGCAAAGAGCGCACGAGTCTGAGCATCGGTGTACCGAAGGGGATCCTCGGTAAAGCGACAATCTCCGTAGGGGTGGAGATGAACAGGCTCGGGGGCGAGCGCGTTCGACTCCAGACTGGTTGGGAGCCGAAGGGAAGCCTCTGTAACGGCCTGTTTTTATCAACGCAGCTATTTACGTATTTAACCTATTTTTAAATTTTTAAAAAATAATTTTATAATGGTTCGTCATGAGTTTTACGATTTCAAAAAATTTCTTATAAAAATATTTTGAAGTATCAGACTAGTTATGAAGTATTTTAGTAAGTTCGGGTTTCATCCAATACCTCTAAATGATCTAATAAAAATTCATTTTGAAATATTATTGTTTTGACTTAATGAATTAATTTTCCATGCAAATGACATCAAAACATTTACAAACTTCTATGGTATCATCCTATGATCATTTAGGGCTTCCCACATTAATTTCGTAATTTTCTGAAATCAAATCAATAGAGAACCTGCAAACCCGCTTCCTACACATTTTGGCCTGAAACTAGTATCTTCGTAGCTCAACCCCTAAAACGGATCTCGTATTCACGATCCTCGCGA
This sequence comes from Scilla litardierei, assembly GCA_030789695.1. Classification (NCBI taxonomy): domain Eukaryota; kingdom Viridiplantae; phylum Streptophyta; class Magnoliopsida; order Asparagales; family Asparagaceae; genus Scilla; species Scilla litardierei. Next base: position 165,539,428 of record CM061142.1, on the reverse strand, counting down.
TGATACGATTCCGTGGGTATGTTTTCGTAATTTTTCGGACACGTTTACTAGTTGGGGCAAAATCGTAATTTTGTATTTTTGACATTATCTACTAATTACGTTTTAACCTTTTTACTTAACTCTAATTATTTTAACTAAGCCGATTAGGATACCATGTGTTTCATACCTATACAATTTCCACGGTTAGTCAATACTAACCACCTACCAACATTAATCATCCACCTAATCTTTAATTACCCATTGACTAATACCAAATCTAAACACTATAAATACCCCCTAAGCTTCTCCCTCACAAAAAACGCAGTAAACCCATGCTAAGCCTCTCCCTTAACCCAAAACAAACATCACATCCTCCCCCTTACTTTCGTTCTAAGCAAACCCAACTCCCCATGCCTATCTCTTCTCTTCCCCCAAGCCCGCATCAAACACCCATATACAATTTCATACCTATACAATTTCCACGGTTAGTCAATACTAACCACCTACCAACATTAATCATCCACATAATCTTTAATTATCCATTGACTAATACCTAATCTAAACACCATAAATACCCCCTAAGCTTCTCCCTCACAAAAAACGCAGCAAACCCAGCCCTTAACCCAAAACAAACATCACACCCTCCCCCTTACTTTCATTCTCAGCAAAAGCCAACTCCTCAGGCCTATCTCTACTCTTCCTCAAGCCCGCATCAAACACCCCCCAATCCTTACACACACAGGATCGCTCTCTCACTCTATCCCTCTTCCTCAATCACCCAGACCCAAGCCCCTCTCTCGTTCGAAAGCCCAACTCCCCGGAGCAAACCCAAGTCGACCACATCGCAGCTCTCCATGGTCACTGCTCCGTCAACAGCACCAAGCCACCGGAGCTCCGCCCTCCTAGCACGCTGTCAGCCGCGCCAAACACCCCTCGAAGCCCTGCCCTTTTTCCACGCCTGCTGCACCACCCACGACTTTGCCCCACACCATCGCACTCACTGCCACCGTCGATCGACATCTCTGAGCACACCGCCCGCCTCCCGGTTGTCCGAGAGCCCTGCAGTAGTCACAACCTCGGACGCAAACCCACTCCCCTTTGTCGATGACTCAAGGGCGCTCGACCACACCCTCCTCTGCCTTCCGTCGATCACCGGAGTGCTGTCTGCTCTTCTCTCCGATCACCTCAAACCCACCAGCTCCCCGCCTCGTCGACCCAAGCAACAACAGCTGCTCACCGTCCACCTTCCAATCTCCCCGCTTCCACCGCTCTCTCCCCGATGCCGGCTCCGACGAAGCCCGATGATCCTTTGCCTCCGCCTGCATCCGTCGTTGCTCCGAGAAGCTCGCCGCTCCGCCGAAACAGCCCCCGAAACTTCCCCTCCGCCACGGTGACACAACCCCCTCCTCTCCTCACCTTGTCAGAAAGCGCCGCCGTTGCAAACACCTCGCTGTCGCCCCGGGCCCCCCGCCACCGGCAGCCGCCGTGCAACCCGCAAACGAAACCCCTACTGCTCCATGCAGCGTAAAAACGAGAGAAAGGGTGAGTAAATTTTAAAAAATGTATTTTTTTATAAATATGTATCTGTTTAAACCCGTATACAAGGGATATATATATTTATAAATAGGTATTATTGGTTTTAAATTAATAGTAAATAATATAAGGGTCGGAAAATTACAAGGCCATCTTCAGAAAATCAGAAATGACGTTCTGGACCCAATGGCGCTGGTTTCATCGCAATAAGACACTTAGTTTTTCCAGAATAAATTTTTAAGTCTAAATTTTAAATACGTTGATTTCACTTAAACATCCGTGACCGGTTATTTTCACGTACACTGATACGTGAAAAAAATATATGTTGTAGTACTCTTCGAGACGGTCATTTTGACAGGTAATTTGCAACTTTCCGATGCAGATTGCGTCCAGAATAAATTGTTGAATAATTACGTTACTAATTGAAAAATAGTTTTTTAAAGTTATTTTTGAGCTTTTAAAAATTATAAAAATTACCAGGAGCTTCTGAAAAATATTTCTGCTGCAGTAAAATTACTTTCATCATATTTAGCATATAGAAAAATTTAGAATGATTTTCGGCGCCGTTTTAATCTGTTATGAAAATCAAAGCGATTAGGTTAATAAATAGAAATGGTGTATTCTTTAACCAATTGTTTCTTGTGTTCATAAGTATCAATTCTCGTGCACCAGCACTAGATCCAGTCCCGGCTCACTACCATCACCTCGAGATCTGTAAGTCACTTTAATTCTAATCTTAGAAACTAAGTGTATAAGTATGAACTTAGGATTCTTAACTTGGGTAAATTGTGTGCTAATGAAACTACCACCATTAAAACCAACAATTTTTATATTCCATGTTTGTTGGACTTGTCTTTATCCTCAAATTTCTCAGCATTCACTTTGTTTTGTTTTCTGGTTTTCAATAAGAAGGTCAACCAGTGGTCCTGGTTTAACTATCATCGTAAACAAGGAATTGATAACAGCATGTGATATGTCTCGTGGAATATCTCGTAGAATGACTTGTGGAACAACTTGTGGAATATCTCGTGAAATGACTTATGGAATAACTTGTGGAATATCTCGTGGAATATCTCGTGAAATGTTTAAAGGAATATCTCCTAAGAAACATGAAATTAACACACATGACACGGGGGTTTGGGGTAACTCATTGTAGAGAAAGTGTAGGAGCTATGACCGGAGTCACTCTCTCTCGTCTCATCTCGTCTCGTTTTAAAAGTATGTTGTGGTTGACGCCCGGGATTGGCCCCCCGTGGCAACGGAGGTGACCCATGGTTGCATATCATACTTTCCTACATGACTCACATCACATAGTTTAGGGCGTCTTATTCAGTACTTTGCATGTTTTAATTGCTTATAGTTCATGCCTTCTAGTCTTACCATTGCTATCACCATGATTGCTCTTATACGTTACTTTTTGTACTCTCCGACTTGAGTCACGTAGTTTAGTGTAAAAGACTTTTAGTTGATGACACGCATATAAATGATAAGATTCCTTCAATGGACCATGATCCGGTCAATGTGCTTGGCTAAGTTTGTTGGATCGTCCTAGCTAGACTGGGGGTAAGTGATTCTGACTTAGTCACTTCCCTGGTCATGTCCATTGGACCGCAAGGACGTGAATCATGATTATGTAACACCATCGATCTTCATCACTATCACACTTTCTTTAGCTAATACAGTCACCTTTACTTTATACGTTCCATGCACGTTACTTACTACACTTGTGCAGTAACAGTACTTTACTTGTCGTATCTTTAGCTACTGCTGTGGCATGTTTCACTTGCTTAGCCTGCTTTACACTTGCTCTACCACAATACAGTTGTTTCCCCTTCTGGTTCGATTTACTTTTACTACTCAGTTGTGTACAGTTATTGCTCAGTACTTTACTTTTCACTCTGGTTTGCTCGTACGTAGTTAATTTTTGTCATACTTGTGCACTTCTTCATTTCTATATTTAGAATTATTGTGATTAACCTTCGGTTCCATTTATGGCATCAACAGTCGACGACCAGATCACAGAAGAGGCCCCTGAGTTTTGAGGAGCCAGAGTTCGACCCGAAGACTGCAGAGTTTTAGCTGCTTGTGTTGGTCAGTGTGTGCTATGTATTTCCTTTCCGCATTCCTTTCTGTATTTCCTTTATGTATTTGGTGAGAGAGTGATGTTTGCTGTTGTACTTTAAATTATTGACTGTAATAATGTACGCTGGTTTGAGTGTTATTGTACATCTCTGTATCGTGGCTATATTGATTTCACTGGTTAACTGTAGGACCTTTACAAATATCAAATAAGTAACGCCCCCCGAGAGCGGGTCCTTACAAGTTTGGTGGCACATGCAGGTCTGCACTAACTACTATGTATGCAGGTGCGACTTTCAAACGATGGACGGAAACACTTCGGAGAGTTTCAATGGAGCAGACCTATCTGGAGCTAGCAACCAGACCAACAACTGACCACCTCCTACTGTGCATCAAATTTCTGATATCGCATTGAGAGAGATGGTTCAAGCTATCTGAGGAGAACAACATCACGAAGGAGGCATTCAACAATTTCGGTCACTTTGCCCAAAGACATGGAATGGCGTAGATGGCCCTCTGAAGGCCAAAGAATGGCTGTAAAGCCCCGAAGATAATTTGAGAGCCGCTCAGATCGGAGAACATGCTTGGGTAGATACTGCCAAATCCCAACTGACTGGTGGAGCTAGAATCTGGTGGAGCTCCGCTGAAAGTCGTCTGCAATGACCAATCGACTGGGCGATGTTCATTGAACATTTTAACACCCAGTAATTCTCACCCGAAGCTCAGATGGAACTACAAGCTTAATTCGTTGGGTTGAAGCAAGGTTCCATGATAGTGGAACAATATGCTGCCCAATTTACAATGCTTAGCCGGTTTGCTCCAGGGATGGTTGCCACCCCTCTGACCCGAGCTCAACGCTTCAAGCAAGTGCTGAACATAGAGATACGATGAAGATTGGTCAGACGCGTACTCTGTACTCATATTGAGGTCCTCGCAGCAGCTCGCAAGTACGAATTCATCGAAAGAGAAGAGAAGCGAGAACAACCTTTAGCTGCCCCTCCCCGAAGGCCACCACCTCCTACACCTGCTGCTGGATCCAGTCATCGACCTCCATCCAATCTGCATTTTTCCAGTCCAGCAGACTTAGTTCAAGAGGCCAACACTGCAGCAACATCGAGAGTGCTTCTATTGTGGTAAAACTGGACACATCAAAGCAGAATGTCGATCGTACCTGAACCTTTACTTGATTTGTGGATCCAATGACCATGGGGCAAGGGATTGCCCAGAATATAGATATAGAGATGCTGTTGATGTCCCTGTGTGGAACGCTCTGCAACGACCACCACTTCCCCCTCAACAGAAGGTGTTCCAACAAGCGCAACCACAGGCTCCACCACCGAGACGACATGCCTACACCATGATCGCAGAAGATGTCGAAGTCATCAACTAGGCGATTGGAGGTATGAATTATCACTTTTAATATTATACTCGTTCATTGCAATCAGTATCCCATACCATTATATCATCATAGCTCTTATGATAATACTAGTCTCGGGACTAGTTGCGGAAGATATGGTGATATCAATAGTATGTATTCACAAACATCCCCTCTTGTTTTCTTGATGCTATGATATCACATTATATTTTATATTATTTACAACCTAATTTATTAGATCATTATCATCATTTATTTGCTTGAGCTTCTTCATAACAAAAAAATTATCTGTTTATGAAATTCCGAGGACAGAGTTATTTTTAAGGAGGGTAGGATGTAACAGCCTGTTTTCATCAACACATCTATTTACGTATTTAACCTATTTTCAAATTTTTTAAAAACTATTTTATAATGGTTCGTCAGGAGTTTTACGATGTCAAAAAATTTCTTATAAAAATATTTTGAAGTATCAGACTAGTTATGAAGTATTTTAGTAAGTTCGGGTTTCATCCAATACCTCTAAATGATCTGATAAAAATTCATTTTCAAATATTACTGTTTTGGCTTAATGAATTAATTTTCTATACAAATGACATCAAAACGTTTTCAAACTTCTACGGTATAATCCTATGATCATGTAGGGCTTTCCACATTAATTTCGTAATTTTCTGAAATCAAATCAATAGAGAACCCGCAAATCCACTTTCTACACATTTTGGCCTAAAACTAGTATCTCCGTAGCTCAAACCCCAAAACGGATCTCGTATTCGCGATCCTCGCGATGATACGATTCCATGGGTATGTTTTCGTAATTTTTCGGACACGTTTACTAGTAGGGGCAAAATCGTAATTTTGTATTTTTAACATTATCTACTAATTACATTTTAACTTTTTTACTTAACCCTAATTATTTTAACTAAGCCGATTACACTACTACAGATTTGGGCTTGGATAACGTCACTTAGATAGCGCTTTTTAAAAGCGCTATCTAAGTGAGCTCTTGTATAGCGCTTCTGCACTTATAGAAAAAAAAAAAAATTAAAATTAAGGTAAAAATAACTTTGATAGCGCTTTTTGTTAAAGCGCTATCCAAGTAATACCTTACATAGCGCCTTTTCTTAGCGCTATAGTACTAATTGTTACTTAAGCACTTTTATTAAAAAATATACATATATATGTTGTAAACCATGGCGGCTGCGGAACCCCGTAGCCCTGTATTTATAGTAATATGGTTACATAATGGGTGGATACCCACTAATGGGTTGGGCCTCCAAAAGCCCGTTTATAACACTTCCCCTTATCCATCCATTATTGTAAGCAGTGATGAACGCTTCAAGGTTCATAAAGCTTATCTGATCATGGGTCTATGGATACTTCTGGATCCCAAATTTAAGAGTACTTGCCTCGTTAAAACCTTTGCCAAGGAAAACCCAGTGGGAAAAACCAATGGCTAGGGGAAAAGAGTACAAGTCTTTGTAACTTCCCCTGATCGATGGATATCACTAGAGGTGGATACTTCTGGATCCTAAGTTAGGGATAACTACCTCGTTAAAACCTTTAGCTATGGAAAACCCAGTGGGAAAAACCAATAGCCAAGGAAAAAGAGTACAATTTCCGTAACTTCCCCTGATTAGTGGAAGTATTTAGGGGGTGGATACTTCTAGATCCAGAGTCAATGAGGTTGCCTCGTTAAAACCTTGAGCTATGGAAAAACCAGTGGGAAAAACCAATAGCCAAGGGAAAAGAGTACAACACTACATTTGACTCCCCCTGATCTGTACAAGCTACAGGCTTGCAGATCTCCTAGGCAGCTATACATCAATCTCTTACAGTGTTCCGATAATAAGTACAAAGTACAAGGCATCGCTCACCTATACAAGATATCGCTCATCTATACAAGTATCGCTCATCTATGGAAGCTACTGAATCTGAGGGATCTCTTCTGAAGAGGAGTGGTCTGCAGACTCATTAGGTAGCACCACGTCTCTGACCCAGTCGTCACTGTGTATGCGAGGTACTGCAGGACCTGGCTGTGCGTACTTATGATTTTCTTCTTAGATTGATGAGCCTCTCGGGATGGTGGGATTGATGTTTCCTTGGAAGCATGCTTTGCTGGTCTCCAGGAGTTGGTCGCTTCTTTGTTGTAGTCATCGCGATGATCTGTAACCTGTATCTGCAAATACATTTAACATGTTGGATAATCCTTGACCCTTGGAGGTAGCGCAGAAGCTACATATCATTGGTCCAGTGGTGCGCTGCAGGCGCTGCACTGTATCTGGTTAAAGGGTTTACTGCCAGATAAAGGAGAGTACAAAAGACACTTGAGTAAGGCACTTCAGGACCTAGGATATCCTTCCCCTCTTCCAGCGAACAGAAGGGGTCTTAATGTGCATCCATACAACCAGCAAGTGTATTGGTGGATTGCAATTTTCCATGTTTCTTCATCGACTGGATGATAATTTCATCTTCTAGATGGTAATTCATCTGCTGGATGATTATTCATCTGCTGGACGATTATTCATCTTCAGGATGATGGTTTCATCTTCGGGGTGATTATTCATCTTCGGGATGATGGTTTCATCTTCAGGATGAAGGTTTCATCTTCGGGATGAAGGTTTCATCTTCGGGATGATTATTCATAAGGGTATGTTGTCACATCATCCATAGCAACATAGCCTAAAATTATCTCTGCAATCGTATGGTTTTCGCAACTATGACCAAAGAGCCTGATGCATCAGTTCAAATAATTTTGTAAGTGAGTTAAGCTCATCTTACATGGTTACTTCCTGGTTTCTGCGAAATAAACCTCTAAGCTCTAAGCTATAGCGTTTTGCTTATAGCATACGATTTTATTTATTTATACAATACTCGGTAACCCACAGGTTTGATATCTTTTGATATCAGGACTTCGGTCCAAACACTTCATATTTCATAAGTGAGTCCAGCTCAACTTATTATTGCATCATTCCGCATAATTTGGCCAAATTTCTGCGTTTGCTTCAGGAAACGGAGATTGTGAACGATATCAATGACAAAATGAAATGTGAGTAATTGTCGACAAGTGTGTTTTATCCAAATACCTCTCAGTGTACGTACATTATTCAATTTGTTCCAGATTCATCTCTTCTGGAGGTTCTGGAAAGGGAGAGGATATGGAGATGAGCTCACTTTCCTGTGGTGGTATTGTTTTAGGGTCTCCAGGAGTTATTTCTCGCTTTGGAGCCTCGTGGTATGTCCTCTCATCTATTGAGGATATCCACTTCTGCTACTGGTGGATTGCATCCATTATATTTTGTATGTCAATCCTAGCTGGATTTTTAGTAGCAGGGATGTGTGAATTTGACAATATTTATATTGTCAGTGGCTATGTCTGATAACTGTTTAACAGTTTCATAAGTGTGGATCTTCAGGATCTCATCACTATTCATGATAATCAGATCATAGGTATTAATGTTTTAAATGGTCAATAGTGGTGATATGGGGATATATACTCATCATGGCTCCATCGATAAGATGTGCACTAAACGCTTCCCCCGTTAGGGGTTCTCGGAAACTGTTTATATGAGGTGATCAGGCTCATATAAATAGTTTCTAAGGAGGCATTCTGATGGTTTGCATGTTCCCACATGGTCACTTACAACTGGATTTCTAGTGGACAAGTAATCCGTTTAAATGATTTTAATGATTTACATATAACCCATTCCTGGGTGTGAACACAAAGCTTCAGGGTGTTCAATTTTCTTCCAGTTGTTAAATATAATTGATTTCCCAGTGTTATCAAAAAAAATCCGCAATAAGCTCAACTTCAATGAAGTTGAGCATAGAACTAGGGATATGAACCCGTCAAGCCTCCATCTATAAGATGTGCTCTAATGCCTCCCCCGTTTGGGGATCTCGGAATATATTCATCTAGGATGGTTAGTCCCGATGAATAAGTTCCACTGCAGCATTTTTGAGGGTGGTATGTGTTGGATATGGAAGACGTTTGTACACCCTTGTGGGGGATGTACGAGGGAATACGGACCTCGAATGTCGCGTACACAAAGTCGTGTGCAAAGGGAATCTGCTCCCTTGCGGAGAGGATCTCTGGATGAGTAGGAAAGTCGCTTTATATATGCATAAGTGCATGCGACATATGGCTAATAAAGGGGGAATATCTTAAGCTTATGGTGTACCATGCATATGGTACAACTTAAGCTTATAATGTGCCATGTATCATGGTACACCTTAATTAAGTTGTTCCAAAGGAACAACTTACCCTAAAATAACTACCTTGGGGGCTATAAATAAGACCCAAGGGTAAGCCATTTCTTACACCTTTTGCATGGCATTCATGCATGCAACTTCATTCTAGCGAAGCTCTGCAGAAATCCTTTCTCTTCCTCTATCCAAGTTCTTAATCTAAAATAGAGATTTAGATTGTGGATTAGTAGCCTTACTCCGTTCGTGAGAAGACTCGATCCGTCGTGGCGAATCCGAAGGCAAAGTTCCGAGACTACCGTTCCGCATACGCAAGCGTAAGTCTCAACTTTAATTATCGATCCTAACTCTGTTTTGGTAGGATCCTACATTGGTATCAGAGCCATATGGGTTCGCCCCGGTCAAACCGTCGTCCAGTCGAAACTATGAACGAGTCGTTGTCTTTTTCACGAATGGGTCTCCTACCATTACGGATATGGTAGGAACGCTTCGTGACGGAGAGAACGCAGCGGTTGTTCTTTTCACGTTAGGGTCTCCTATCATTACGGATATGGTAGGAACTCTCCGTGACGGGAAGAACCGACCGTTCACGTAGTATGTTATTCATTTTTGGCACATGGCCATTAGGAAATAACTAATTTCTCGACGAACGGATGCTTCATCGACGAACGGGTGCTTCATCGAGGAAGATGATGGTAGTTATTTCCATCGGGTAAGAAGAAATTTGGTGCATGTGCACCATGGCCAAATGGGCTATGAAGGCCATGCACCCCCCCCTCCCCATGCGGAGGGGGTTGGCTACGGTCAATAACCACCACGGCCACCCCTCCGGCGGGGTGTGCGGCAACCCCATTCAAAGGGGGTGGCCGGCCATGGCCAAAGGGGCCATGGCCGGCCAATGCCAAATGGCCTTGGCCATGACCGGCCATGGCCAAGCCATGACCGGCCATGGCCAGGCTGGCAGTGGCCGGCCAAGGCCTAGCCGGCCCTGGCAGTGGCCATGGCCGGCGCCCTGGCCACTGCCAGGGCCTGGCCGACCCTGGCAGAGGCCAGGGCCAATGCCCTGGCCTCAGCCAGGGCATGGCCGGCCCTGGCCGGCCTCGGCCAGGGCAGAGGCCCTGGCCGAGGGGCCAGGGCCCCTGGCCGGCCAGGGCAGAGGCCCTGGCCGGCCCTTGGCCAAGCCCCGGCCAGGGCAGAGGCCCTGGCCGGGAAGAAGTTGCAGACCAAAATTGGTCGACCAATTTGGTGTTTTTGGTCGACCAATCCGACAGAAGGTCTGGGTCGATTGCAAACTTGCCTACTGACCCATACGGGGTGACAAAAGGTCTTGGCCAAACTCGAATGTGCCGATTAGCCCATACGGGGCTAACCATAGTGCCGACTAGCCCATACGGGGCTAACGTTTTAATGAAGTTTTTTCATTGGGCTCTACTCCTTGAAGATTAGCCATAGTGCTCTACTTCACGCGAGATTAGCCGTAGTGCTCTACTCCTTGAAGATTAGCCGTAATGCTCTACTTCATGCGAGATTAGCCATGTCATTGTGCTCTACTCTACGGAGATTAGCCAATGAACTTATAACGTTGTGCTCTACTCTACGGAGATTAGCCAATGTGTTTTCAAATTTTTGAAAAAGGTATTTTCAAATAGGTTATGTCCCGTCCTTAATCGGGATAGCGCAATTTAGAATTCCAAGTCCTACCACGATCCGGCCATGGTTATCTAACCCATGGGTGTGTAGAACAGGTCTCGTGGCTTGGCAATTGTTGCGCTAAAATTCTTTGCACTAACTCTCACCTATTCTATTTTTGAAAGATATGTTTTTCAAAAGTATTTTTTCGCTGCTGGTACCATACGGGTATCATTTCTGATTTCTTTTTACTTGAGATAAGTAAGAGGGATGCTTTGAAAGTTACTTCTAGATGGTAGTTGGGAACGTAGTGAACTTCTCGATTCTAGAGTAACTTTTCAACGCATCCAAGGAACTTATCAAGTGTTTAAAGAATCGAAACTTTATGCATAGAATTTTGATCGTGTTTTTCATTTTCTTTGCAGTTTTTTGAATCGAATATGTCTACCGCTTCTAAGAACATAGTCGCAGAGCTTAACAAAGGTGAAAAGCTCAACGGCGACAATTATAAACTTTGGTCAATAAAAATCCAATATGTTTTGGAGGAGCAAGATGTGCTCGAAACACTCCAAAACATAATGGAAGAACCTGAGTTGGGCAATACAGCCCAACACAAGAGGGACCGGGAAGCTTATGATACTTGGACTCGAAAGAACAAAATAGCACGTATTACGTTATTGTCCGCCATGGACAATGACATAATGCGTCTATTTCGGGAATTCGACCTAGCCAAAGACATATGGTCTGAGCTAGAGATAAAGTTTGGTGGAACTTCAGTTACCAAACTCCGCTCCTTAAATATTCAATTTGATTCGTACAAGATGCGGCGAGATCATTCTATGAAAAAGCATCTCCGCCACATGGCGAATCTTATATCCGAATTAAAGGATGCGGGTGTTATGCTGTCTGATGAACAGCAGATCCAAGCAGTCATTCGTTCACTCCCAGATAGCTGGGATAACATGAAAATGCATCTCACTCATAATGAGTGCATTAAAACTTTAAGCGATGTATCGAAACACCTCGAACTCGAGGAAGAGCGGATTCAAGCCGCAAAACCAAGTGCAGAAGTGCACGTGGCCGCTAGTTCCTCACATGGAGGAAATAAGCGGAAGAATAAACGCTTAAGGTTTGTGAACGAACGAAAGCAAGAACCGGAAACCTCAAAGAAGACTAAGAACAAAAAGTGGCAAAAGAATGTGCACTCAAAGAAGAAAAACTTGAAGAAGATCAAGTGCTTTAAGTGCAACAAGTACGGTCACTTCGCCCGTAAGTGTACGGATGGAAGTGATAAGGTAACTTGTAGGGCTAGTTACATATGTGTTTCTAGTTCCATGTTTCTTGCTGAATCTAACTATTTTTGGTTGATTGATTCAGGGGCCACAGACCACGTAGCGAAGGACAGAAGGTTCTTCGTAGAGTATCGAAAGATAACTCAAGGAACAAAGTGGATATATGTCGGCAACAACACTCGCGTTGAAGTCAAAGGCGTCGGAACATGCAAGCTAGTTCTCGACAACGGCCGGACTTTATTATTGCACGACGTCCTCTTTGCTCCAGATATTAGAAGGAATATCGTATCCGTGGTCATGTTAATGTCTTTAGATTATGAGTGGAGGTTCTATAAACAATATGTTGACCTTGTTTGTAATAATTCTTTGATTGGTTCTGGTAATGTTTGTAATGGATTAATTGTTTTAAACACAATGTATGATGATTCTTCTTCCATTAATGAAAGTTTTCATTTGACAAATGCTTCTAACTCTGAATCTGAGATCATTTGTTGGCATGCAAGACTTGGTCATATTGGACCAACTAGAATGGATAGACTTGCCAAAAGTGGCTTGCTATCTAATGTTTCAAAAGTTGAAATGTCAACTTGCAAACATTGTCTTGTAGGGAAAACTTGTCGCAAGTCGTTTGGAACTGGCACAAGGGCCGAAGTTCCATTACAGCTTATCCATTCGGACATTTGCGGTCCAATGAATGTTAAGACAAGACGCGGGAAGTCATATTTCATCACCTTCATTGATGATTTCACTCGTTTCGGTCACATCTATTTGATTTCCCACAAACATGAAGCTTTAACTTGCTTCAAAAACTATATGAGTTTAGTGGAAAATCAACTAGATCGCAAGATAAAGGTCTTGCGAACCGATCGGGGGTGGAGAATATCAATCAACAAGTTTTAAGGAACTCTGTGATGAAAAAGGCATAGTTCATCAAATAACTATGCCTTATACTCCGCAACAAAACGGTGTTGCGGAAAGAAGAAATAGGACATTGATGGAAATGGTCCGATCAATGATGTCTCAGGCAAATTTGCCTATCACCTTTTGGGGTGATGCATTATTGACGGCAGCGTTCATCTTAAACCGTGTACCCTCGAAGTCGGTAAGTTCTACTCCTTATGAGTTGTGGAACAATAGAACTCCAGACTTAAGCATTCTAAAACCTTGGGGTTGTGCCTCTTACGCACATTTATCCTCTCACAAATATGGCAAACTAGGGCCACGTGGGAGGAAATGTATCTTCATCCGATACGCTGAAAACTCCAAAGGATATGCTTTCGTCGGTCAAGAGGACAATGGGGGTCTTATAGAATTCGAATCGAGGGATGTTGTCTTCTTGGAAAATGAGTTTCCAAGACAGGGTGAGATAAGTCAAGACTTATCCTTGTTTGAGACTTGGGATCAAGAAGGATCGGAACGTTCGAGTGGGAGAATTCTTGGTGAAGAAGAAAATACGTTTCAAACTTCACCAATGGATGATACGAACGATACCAATCCTATTCCGAGTGGGAGTGATATTATTCCAAGTGGGAGTAATGTCATTCCAAGTGGGAGTGATCAAACTCAAGCAAGACGTAGTAATCGAACGAGGCTAACACCTCTGAGATTTGAGGATGAATTTCCTCAAACATTCATGACATTACTACAAGATGATGACGAACCTGCAAATTTCAAACAGGCCGTCACATGCCCTGCTAAAGATAAATGGATAGCGGCAATGGAAGAAGAACTTCAATCCATGAAAACAAACCAAGTCTGGGACTTGGTTGATTTACCTAAGGGACGTAGAGCCATTGGGAACAAGTGGGTTCTCAAAATCAAGCATAAGGCTGATGGCTCCATCGAGAAATATAAAGCTCGCCTTGTTGCGAAAGGTTTCACGCAACAGGAAGGAATAGACTACGAAGAGACTTTCTCTCCTGTCGTGCGTTTTACCTCCATTCGCTTAATTCTGGCAATGGTGGCTTGTTTGGACCTCGAGTTACATCAGATGGATGTAAAGACTGCTTTTCTTAACGGAGAACTAGATGAGGAGATCTACATGGAACAACCAAACGGGTTTGTACAAGAAGAAAACAAACATAAGGTTTGTAAACTTCGTAAATCCATATATGGTCTTAAACAATCCTCAAGGCAGTGGTATATGCGCTTTCAAGAAGTTGTTTTGTCGTATGGTTTCTCCATGCTCGACGAAGACAACTGCGTATATATTAAGAGGATTAAAAACAAGTATGTAATTATGTCTCTTTATCTAGATGACATACTTATAGCCGGAAATGATAAGCATCTTATCATGGATATCAAAGCTTGGCTTTCATCCGTCTTTGAGATGAAAGACATGGGTGAAGCTGCATATATCCTTGGGGTTAAGATCTCAAGGAATCGTTCCAAGAAACTTCTTTCTCTCTCTCAAGAGACATATATAAAGAAAGTTTTAGAACGGTTTAATATGCAGGACTGCAAGCCAATTGATACCCCAATAAGCAAAGGCGAGGGTTTATGTTTGGAAATGTGTCCCAAAGATCCAAAAGAAAAGAAAGCTATGGAAAAAGTTCCATACTCCAGTGCTGTCGGGAGTCTGATGTACGCCATGATGTGTCCCAGACCGGACATTTGCTATGCTGTTGGTATGGTAAGCCGTTACCAATCCAACCCAGGACAAGCACACTGGAAAGCGGTTAAGAGGATATTAAGATACCTCAAAGGGACTGTGGACTATGCGTTATGCTATCAAGGCAATACCTTGAGACTCGAAGGCTATACCGATGCTGATTGGGCGGGTGATCTCGACGAGTGAAGATCTACCTCAGGCTTTGTTTACTTGCTCGGGAATGGTGCAATATCCTGGAGCAGCAAGAAGCAAACCTGCATCGCCTTATCAACCATGGAAGCCGAATTCGTAGCATTCAACATGGCGGTCCAAGAAGCTGTTTGGCTTAGGAAATTCTTAGACAGGCTGACGAATGCTTCTGACTCGAGCACTGTTCCCATATACAGTGATAGTCAAGCTTCGATTGCTTACGTCAAAGATCCTAAATTTCATTGTAAGACCAAACACATTGACATTCGATTCAAGTTTGCGAAGGACTATGACAAACGGAAGGAAGTAGACATAGGATACATATCCACGCATGAGATGATAGCGGATCCCCTTACTAAGGCGATCCCCAGAGATGTGTTTTTTAAACACTTATCATCTATGGGAATGTGTAGGTGCTGAGCTGTATCATGTAATATTTCCCATGTCTATAGAAGATCAAAGTTTAATTTGCATACAAGTTTCTTACAAATGATTTTATGTACATTTGTGTTTAAGTCTCAGCTATTTTATTGTGTGTATGTCGGACAGATAAAGGTTGGCTCTCTCACATGAGCAACCGCCTTATCTTATCAGATGGATAAGATAGAGATGAGACTAGTTTAAAGTCAAAATCATTAAATGATTTAGAGTCGTGACTTAAATAAGATAGTCGAATGAAAGATCTGCATCATATGGATGCTTACAAAAGATCTGAGATCTGTATCACAAGGATATTTGAAAGAGATCTCGTAGGATTTTAAATCCTATCTGTCTTATGCAGGATGAGAGTCCGTGAATATTTCACGAGTAGTAAGGGGACTCAAAAAGATAGGCACTGTGGTGTCTGATCTTTTCATCCGTACAACATCATTAAGACATACTCTCCCTGGGAAAGGAGTGATGTTGTAATACGTGTTCATACCACGTATGCATTTCGACCACTGAGTTAGTAGCAATAGTGTTTGCTATTATGTGAGACTCAAAGGCCATACGGGTCTTAACTCTTACCCTCAAGGACTCCAATTGGTTCCTTTAGATTTGACAAGATGATCGCTATCTTAGCGTGTTGCTAATGGGCTATGATAATTCGGCTCGGCGGGGCACGTTAGAAAAGCGAATCAAGTCAAGATCAGAAGGTTCGCAAGAAGAGGAAGATTGATTTCTTATTCGCATTTGGACTTTAATAATTCAAAGCTGGCCAGCCAATTGTAATCCAGATGGGATTCAATTGTTGAATATAAAGTACAAGAAATGTGAAGAAATAATCTAGGGTAAAGCATGCGTTGAACTACTCAACTTTGCACCTTCGAGGTCGTTGTGTATCTCTAACAAGTGCACAACAACAGACTCTACGCGCATGACGGTCGCACGGTCTATTTCTCGGTATGATAGATGAAAGAACTAAGGGAAAGACGTTCTCTTACAATCCCCTCAAGTGTGAGTGGGAGATGTTGGATATGGAAGACGTTTGTACACCCTTGTGGGGGATGTACGAGGGAATACCGACCTCGAACGTCGCGTACACGAAGTCGTGTGCAAAGGGAATTTGTTCCCTTGCGGAGAGGATCTCTGGATGAGTAGGAAAGTCGCTTTATATATGCATAAGTGCATGCGACATATGGCTAATAAAGGGGGAATATCTTAAGCTTATGTTGTACCATGCATATGGTACAACTTAAGCTTATAATGTGCCATGTATCATGGTACACCTTAATTAAGTTGTTCCAAAGGAACAACTTACCCTAAAATAACTACCTTGGGGGCTATAAATAAGACCCAAGGGTAAGCCATTTCTTACACCTTTTGCATGGCATTCATGCATGCAACTTCATTCTAGCGAAGCTCTGCAGAAATCCTTTCTCTTCCTCTATCCAAGTTCTTAATCTAAAATAGAGATTTAGATTGTGGATTAGTAGCCTTACTCCGTTCGTGAGAAGACTCGATCCGTCGTGGCGAATCCGAAGGCAAAGTTCCGAGACTACCGTTCCGCATACGCAAGCGTAAGTCTCAACTTTAATTATCAATCCTAACTCTGTTTTGGCAGGATCCTACAGTATGAGGGTAAGTAAAAGCCCAACTAATATCCCAGTAAGGTAGTATGTCCGTTGTGATTAATAATAATCTGGACTGCGGTTGGATAACAAGGTATTGATTATGACCATTTTAAGAGGATATATAGATGAGTACTCTAAGGTACATCATCAGCCATATGTAGGGAGTGTGTGAGTCAACTTTTATCCCTCAAATACTCTCAAGAGGCCTAAAGGTCTCATTCTTCTAATGATAGTATATCATCTTAAATTCGTTTAAGGAAGTGAGGAGAGTCAATGTCCACGTGAATGGATATGATCTCGTAATCATTTTTCCCTTTTGAATGGGATAATGAGAGTTTCACCCTTTTTTTGAAGAATCTTCGGGTTCGTCTGGTTAATGATGTCTTGCATCATCAATACAGGGTGACATCGATCCAAAGTTGGTCGATTCTGGACACTTCTGGTGTTCCAAATTAATTCCTCTGTTCGAATTTATGTGGGACTTTTGAACGTCCATTAAAATGCTCAAGTTAATTTTGTCTGGTAATAGGTGAACACCATTCAAACTGTGAAGGATTACATCTTCACAATGACTATTATGCGGATCATAGTTTGATAAAGCTTCAGACTTTATTGGTTTCTTGAGTCATTAGGGATTTCATTTTGACGAAAATCCTTTGAAACTTTATGAGTTTCAGAGAGTACATGGCATCCTCATTTTAGGAGTATTCAGGATGACAAATCATTTACAGTAAAAAAATGCGTAAAAAGCACATATATACTGCAAGAGAATACTAATAATAATAATGTTAGAGTAACAAGTTTCATAGTATGATGTGGGTTCTATAAAATATACGTCCACAATTGTGCTCATTTTAGACTCATATTATGACAACAGATCAAAATTATTTTCAAAATTTATTTGTCCTCGGGGAATAGCGAAATATATATACAGTCAATTTGACTTTCGTCGTTTAGACTAGATATGTATATATTTTTATATGGCATAGGTTAATGCCCATTCATTTTGCAAAAAGCATTATGGGTCTTGTCAGAACTTCTGGTCTGATATTGGGTTGCCATCGCATACTCCATATCGAGGTACATCATATCTTCCCTTTCTCATTTAATATAAGACTTCCCCTGTTTTCAGTCTTCCTCATTGACATTCATAAGGAAAATGAATATTGGTCTTACGAAGTAGATATATACAAGGAAAATGAGTTAGTTTCTATATTTCCACTTTTCCAATTTATAAGAGACTTTTAAAAGTCTATTTGAAAACTCAATTATGGTCTTCAGGCCATTTTTATTGAGTCATTCAAGTATTGTGTGGATATAGAATCATGCTCTAGGGGAAACAATTACGTGGGTACGAATTTTATAATTTCTCACTTATCTATTAAGCCACGACTTCGGGCGTACGCTTAAAAAATAAGGTTAGATTCAAGAATCATACCTTGTAAAGTGAGATTACTCTAAAAGAGTTTATCGGTCTTGTGACAACTGCTGGTGTCAATATTGGTTTATATAAACCATAGATCTAAGCGATCTATTTACCGCAAAATGCGTATCTCTAAAAGAAATCGCATAAATGTTTTTCGCATAATCCATCGTAATTGTTAATATTTTATTAGGGTGAAAGGGTGTTGACTTTTGATTTGATTTTGAACTTCAGGTTCATTTTGATTTTGAACTCCAGGTTCATTTTGTCAAATAGGATATGATGTTTAAACTTTTTGAAATCATTATTGGTTTGTTGTCATAAAATATCGTCATATCATGAGCACATCATACATATAATATAAAGCTAGTAAACGAAAAAAGTTGTGCTCAATTAACCTGAATTGAAACAAGTATGAAGTATTCACATGCTATTTATATGTTGCAGGCATTTAAATAATCTTATCGCAGACATACAGTTTTGCTACAGGCATTAAACTATGTCATAGTGATTTTAGCATGCTAAATAAAAATGTACATCACAGAATCATTAAATATGCGGCAGGCATATAATTTTCTACACATGCATTTAATCATCACAGAAAATTTTATAATGGAAATGAAATTTTTTCATTTAATAATTATTGGATCACTGGGCAACGTCATACACCGTTAGGTTAGTTAACTAACGGCAGAGCGGTTGCAGGATCTTCCTAATTATTAAACGCATAATAATAAGATAATCCGAATAAAGTGTGATGTATTAGAAGCATGTAATTTGTCCAGATTTTAACAAAAAAAGAAATCGTAATTTAAATCTGAAAAATAATTTTGAAGTTAGAAAAGTTTTTGGGGTCAAACCCTAGTTAGGGTTTTTGGTCCGATTTGCCGTGCAATCCCGTGCACCAAAAATTAGGGTTTCGGGCGTGTGTGGCCGCGTCTGGCGGCTAAGTTTTCGGACACGCGCGCACGGGGGGTGCCGCTGCAGGCGGCAGGGCCCGTTCGCCGCTGCTGGCGACGACGGGAGGGCCCGCCGCTACAGGCGGCGGCGGATAGCGCACCGCCGCTCAGAGCGGCGGGGGTGGCCGCCGCTTCGGGCGGCGGATCCGCCCGTCGCTCCGAGCGGCGGGGGGGGCCGCCGCGTCGGGCGGCGGTTCCGCCCGCCGCTCGAGCGGGGGGGGGCGCCGCTTCGGGCGGCGGTTCCGCCGGCCGCTCGAGCGGCGGGGGGGCCGCCGCGTCGGGCGACGGTTCCGCCCGTCGCTCTGAGCGGCGGCGGGCCGCCGCTTCGGGCGGTGGTTCCGCCCGCCGCTAGAGCGAGGGGGGGCGCCGCTTCGGGCGACGGCAACGGCGTGAATCCGGGGGGTTCGCGTGGCGGCTTCCGGCCGCGTGACGAAGGAGAATCCCCTAGGGTTTAATGGTTTGGGGGAGAAGATCATAAAAATAGGATTTTTATTTAAAAAGAACTATTTTTAGTCTTCAAAACAACGTTTTTCATCGTAAAAGTTTGATTTTTGTTGATAAAAACGTCGAGTTATCATTGAAAAAATTGATTTAGCATGTAGATCTAAGTTAAAACTCCGATCTATATTAATCAAAAATAGATCTAAGCATGTAGATCTAATCGTATGCGCATAAAAGTTTAGATCTAGGGAGAAAATTACCTCTAGATCCTACCCGCCGGATCTAGCGACGTTCGGTGAAGGAAGCCCGTTCGCGTCGCGTTCGTCCGTAGGCAGGGGTTCGGCTCAGCCTCGAGCGTGCTGATAACGTGTTGTAAACCATGACAGCTACGGAACCCTGTAGCCATGTATTTATAGTAATAGGGTTACATAATGGGTGGATACCCACTAACGGGTTGGGCCTCCAAAAGCCCGTTTATAACAATATATTATTATTAGATAGCGCTTGAAATTTCGTTCCGCCGATGTTTTTCGTTTACCCCCTTTTTATTCCAGGTCATGATGTTAAAACGGCCCGGGGGCATGCTGGCCCGCCGGCCCGGGCCCGATGGCCCGGGCCCGATGGCCCGTACCCGGGCTGGGCTCTGGCCCGGACCCGGCCCGGCCCGGGCCGGCCCGGACCGGGTTTTTTTATAAATATGCCTCAGAGAGGCTAAAATAAGGGGTGGGGGAGCCGGTTTTATAAATATGCCTCAGAGAGGCTAAAATAAGGGGTGGGGGAGCCGGGCCGGGGTTCTCCCCGGCCGGGCTGGGCCGGGGTTCTCCCCGGCCCGGCCCGGCCCGGCCCGGCCCGGATTTTCGATGGGCCCGACCGGGCCCGGGCCGGGCCGGTCCGACCGGGCCATTTTGACACCATGAATTCCAGGCCCTAATCTTCTCTCTCTGTCGGAGGGGCTCCGCCAAAACCCCGCGCTGTGGAATTTGTCCCACATCTCCTCCTCCTTCTCCTTCACCTCCGCCGACGGAGACTTCACCACCTCGCTCTGAGCCCCACCGCACTCCTTCCCCTCTAAGACCGCGCCGCCACCGCTGCAGTCCCCCTCCACCTTCTTCTTGTTCTGATCTGCCGCGGATGCGGCGGCCATGATCTTCTTGAGCCTCTTCCTCTCCCGCCGCTTCCGGTGCTTCCTCATCGTCTTCTTCCACATTCCCGTCGGCAGCTTCACCACCACCAGGATCACGATGTCGATGACCACGAGCGGGCAGCAGCAGCAGATCGCCGCGCACTCCGACGTCTTCGTCCCCACGATCTCGCCGCACCTCCCGCGCTTCCCCGCCGCCGCCGCGGCGGGCTCCGTCAGGATCGGTCAAGATCTCTCAGACCGGTTAGATCTTTGGTGCCATATTATAATAATATAACCTTTGCTAACAGCCGGGTCAAGGAAGAATTTCTTTTTTTTCAAAGATCATTTTCATCTGAGTGGTTGATGGCCCTTGAATGGTGATCGTGTTGTTTTAATTTATCGAAATTTTTTTTGATGCAATATGTTTTCATCAATTTTTGATTGTAATGGGTGGATTCATATCGGATCATGCTCAAATCTCATGTGGATTGCATTGAGATCTATGTCTCTCGTTCTAGCGATAGGTATATATCATCATATCTTGATTTCGAGATTCGTTGAGAGCTTGTTTCATGCCGAGGTTTATGATTTGAGGTCTAATCCTAAGAATGACAGGCAGGGATCTACAAAGGATGACTGGTATTCAATAAATATGACTTCTTCAGCCCCCTTGTCTTCCTAGTTTGAACGTTTTGAAGTGTTTTTATAGGTTTCAGGATTTCTTGGTTTAGATGTTCTATTAGCGTTTCAGTTTGAGTATGGTGCATTGATTAAATCCAACTTTTCTATGGATGTAGATGGGAAGAAATGGAATTCAATGTGTCAAATCATCTTATTATGAAGGATGATGATGATGTAGGCATCCTTGAGACAGAAGATGGTACTGATCTTAAGCCTCTAAATGACAGTGCTCTGATTAAGGTAACACTTCCCCCTTTTTAATCAGCTTCCCAAATTCTTATTATGTGATTCGTTTCATATTACATGGAAAATAAAGTTTAGATGGAAGGGATATGCCTCTTTTAGTTTGTTTGCTCCATGGAAACTTCTTCCCTGGTTGATCAAAAGAACTTAAAAAGATTATGTGATTGATTATGTTAATGTAATAACAGTAGTCATCCTCTGATATTTCAAATGTTAATGTAATCCTCTTTTGTTGTGTTTTTACTAAATTCGACGTTCGTTGTTTTCAAGATATGAGGCGCCAGAGTATGCGAATACTGGACTTCTTAACGAGGAGTGATATTTATAGCTTTGGTGTTGTCCTCTTGGAGGCCATTACTGGGAGAGATCCTGTGGATTATGGTCGACCAGCAAATGAGGTATATGTAAAGATTCGTCATCAAACTAAATACAGAGACTGGAATATTGCATCTTTTGCAAATTTATTCAAATGCTTTATCATTTGCAGTTTTTCATTTGACCACCCAATGCAATACTAGTGGTCTCCTTTCTTCTCTATCAAACATTGCATAGTTCTGTTATTATTTACTGCTTTCAATAGGATTCACTAGATATATATTACATAGTTGTGTTATTATATTCTCAGACATTTTCTGGTGAATTTTAGAGACTTCTGTTGTGTCATATGTGTGTTCAATTCCTGGTCTCAAATCATGGTAAATTAATTTTCACTTGTTCTCTTATTTACAATTTTTTTAGTTGAAAATTATATCCGCCGCATTTTTGGCGACTTTGTATACTTACGGTATAGAGATTATCACGTGCGGTATTTCGTTATGATTGAAGAATCAATGAACCATGTGCTTCTTTAAACTTTGACAACATAACCCAACAATAAGATTGATGACCAAAACACACAACTAAAGTGAGCGAACATTCACGGAAGGCTAAAAAGAAAGTGAACGGGTGTTTAAATTTTTTTCATCCAAATTGTGCATATCTAGTGATGATGTGGTTATCTTTGTCTAAGACTTGATACACATGTAATCAAATGCATCTTTGGCTCGCTAAATTTGAATGCAATTTCTTACAAGTAATCTACCATATTATCCTATTTCTTAAGCTCATTTTTTTTCTTGTTGATAATTTTGAAGGTTGCTTCCTTGTTGCACAAGCTTAATAGCCAACTAGCTATGATTAACATATTCATCCTTTCGATTATAGTATACTAGCCAAGAATCTACTTCCAATTTAAAGAGGGTGATGTTTTTATTGGGTCATTATACACCGCACATGACCATTCTATTTGGGAAAGTCTTTGGTGATAATGCCGATGATTTCTTTCCAATCCTAAATTGGTATGATTTGGAGACCATGGAAAGGTGTCGGCTTCACTCCGACATGGACACGGTGGCCAATTGCCTAATATCCAGACATGAAGAGGACAATGTGTATTTCTTCTGAATATATGAATATGCAAAATTAATCAAGTCGGACTTAATAATATACATATCCTCATAATCATGCATTTCTTTGGTTTATGGATATCATTTAAGATTGATCAATGATCAATTCAATTGACAATTCAATATTGTTCGTGTTCTCTTGTTCGTCATGTATTTTTATATGTGAATGTAAGATTAGGGTGATCAGATCATAAGCCCTGGTGCGGCATTAATATGGGCATGCTGATAACTTCTACAGCTAACCAGTTTATTGCAATTATGCAATCAGGGTGACAAATTTAATTTCTACATTTCCCGAGTAACAATTATAGCTATTACACATACAAATAGATATAATTGTTTGGTGACAAATTTAATTTCTACATTTCCCGAGTAACAATTTCTACATTTCCCGAGTAACAATTATAGCTATTACACATACATTTCCCGAGTAACATTTTCCCGAGTAACTAAATATTTTGTTTAGTGGCACATGTTAAAAAGATATGTATATTTTATCTATGCCACGTCCACAAGATCAATGCTTGGTTGCCCACACAAATGAGCAACTTCTATGGCACCGACGCTTTGGTCATGTCTATACAAGTATAATCTAGTTAGATATTTCACTAAACTTTCTGTTAATAAGAAAAGTTTTTGTGATTCATGACAACATGGAAAACTCCATAAATCCGCATTTAAGCTTAAGAATGTAGCTTCTACTACTAGGCTCATAGAGCAATTACATCTAGATTTATTTGGGTCTATTAAAGTTGCATTCTTAGGTAATGACTTTTATGGACTTGTTATTGTTAATAACTTCTCTAGATATAGTTGGGTAAGCATTTTAAATAGTAAAAATGAGGCTCTTGATAAATTTATTATATTTTCTAAGAAAGTTCAAAAGTTTCAAGAAACATCGATAGTCACTATTCGTAGTGATCATGGAGGTGAATTTGACAATAAACTTTTCTCTAAGTTCTGTGATGAGAATAGGATCACTCACACATTCTCCTTCCCTTGTCCCCCACATAAGTGGGTTGTGGAAAGGAAGAATTGAACCCTAATTGAGTGTACACGCACTATGCTTAGAGATAGCCGGGCTGGATCACAATTTTGGGCAGAAGCCATCTATACCGCATGCTAAATAGGGTTCTTGTGAGATCTTGTACGAACAAAATGTGATATGAATTATTTTATGATGAAATGCCTCAAGTAAATTATTTCTATGTTTTTGGTGCTAAATCTTTTATCAAAAACACACATGGTAATTTAGAAAAGTTTGATCCTTGATCCAATGAAGGGATCTTTGTTGGATATTCCACACGTATCAAGGCCTACCGGATATACAAAAAAAGAACTTCAACACTTGAGGATTCTATTCATGTTTCGTTTATGAGGATTTTGATTCTCCTGTTACTCTTATTGATGATAGTATAGAGTTTCTTGTAGATTCCATGCAAAATGTTAAGATAGATGATTCTAATGAGACAAACCTTACTAATCAAATTGTTGAGAATGTTCCAAGTAATCCAGGTATACCCAAGACTTTTGCTATGGTCATGCCTCATCCGCATGACCAAGTGATATGCATAATTAGAGATGGTGTCTGTACTAGGTCAAGGGTGGAGCACTTTATACATTGTGCATTTGTCTCTATGATTGAGCCAAATAATATTGATGAAGCGTGTGAAGATAGCTCATGGATCATGGCGGTGGAGGAAGAACTCATTAAACTTGAAGGAACGAAGTATGGAAACTTGTTCATTCTCCTGAAGACCACCAAGTCATAGGTACAAAGTGGATCTTCAAGAACAATACGGATAAGAATGAGGTCGCCACAAGGAACTAGGCATGATTAATGGCTCAATATTAACGACAAGCAGAATGTATTGATTTCGAGAAATCTTTTGCATTAGTAGGTAGATTAGAATCAATTAGATTATTATTATCATTTGCATTATTTAGGAATTTTAAACTATTTCAAACGGATGTTAAAAGCCCATTTTAAAATGGAATTGTTCATGAAGAAGTTTATGTTTCTCAACCACCCAGTTTCATTCATGAAATATTTCCAAATCATGTTTTAAACTTAATAAAGTACTTTATTGCTTAAGACAAGCTCATATGGCTTGGTATGATCACTGAAAGACTTTTCTTTTGGATTTGGGTTTCAAAATGGGTGATGTTGATTCAATGCTATTTACAAAACATTTTGATCATGACATCCGTATAATTCAAGTGTATGTAGATGATATTATATTTGGTTCTACTAACACTCTTTTATGTCAAGAATTTGATAAGTCTATGAACAATGAATTTGAGATGAGCCATATGGGAGAGCTCACATCCTTTTGGTCGTCAAATTAGTCAGTTAGAGCAATGTATCTTCATCCACCAAACGAAGTACACGGTGGAGTTAATTAAGCGCTTCGAAATGAGAATTTCTTCCTCCAAGCATACTCCAATGAGCACGATGATGCATATTGATAAAGATGAACGTGTCACGGACATCGACATACGTCAATATCGAGATATTAAAGGTAGTTTACTTTACCTTACCGCTAGTAGACATGATATCATGTTTGCCATTTGTT
Organism: Scilla litardierei; assembly: GCA_030789695.1. Classification (NCBI taxonomy): domain Eukaryota; kingdom Viridiplantae; phylum Streptophyta; class Magnoliopsida; order Asparagales; family Asparagaceae; genus Scilla; species Scilla litardierei. The sequence goes on along the minus strand of CM061142.1, from coordinate 165,513,596 downwards.
TATGTGCACGTTATTAATTACGACCAAAACAATCACATTTAATTACGGTCAAAGTATTTTTCATTATCTTAACCAAACACTTGACTACATATTATTTTTTCTAAAGTCCTGCATATATGAGCTAGTCTCATATAGCAATATCGATTTTGTTGGATGCAAATCAGATAGGAAAAGTACTAGTATCACTTGCCATTTTCTAGGAAATTTCCTTGTGTCTTAGTTTTCCAAAAAATAAAAATTCGGTATCTGTTCAGCTCTGGATTTACACTCGGAAGCGCGCTCATCGCAAGTGTATGATGGTGTAGTATAGATAAAAAGTGTCGAACTCTAGGGAGGCAATCGTTATGTATTTAGTTTATAGGGAATAGGAGAATACGTGGTCCGGGGTTGTCACGTAGAAAATCGTTGTCACGGACGATTGGTTTCAACAAGAATAAAGAAATCTAGGGCAACGGAAATCCCTGCTAGGTCGTTTGGGTTCGAACGCTAGGTTGAGAATCCTATGTTGAATTATGAGTTAGGGTGAGAGTGTCACATCCGAGAATGAGAACGAGTAGTCAACCACCGTTGAGCCTGTTTAACGTATTTCAATATGTCGCCACACTTTCATTTGACTTCTTATTTAGATACGTGCATTATGCTTGACACAATTCCCATATAACAACCTGCATATATTACCATGGACTAAGGTTGGGACACTACACTATGATTGGCTCTAGTAATCTGGCTACTCTCTTAGGGCACCGACTAGTGAATTAGGGGTTAGTAGTGACCCCTAGTGCACGTGTCACTCTCGTGAGCACGAGCCCTAGAAAGTGACTACTAAACTCTAATTAGATTCGTGGGATTTTCCCTCGATTCAGAGTCGTTCTCACAGGTCTCCAATTCTAGGGCTAATCCCCCAAAATCTGGGTTAAATCGATCATAATGTAACCCTAGGTTCATTCAATTTAGGATAGCCTAGCATTCGATCCCTAGGATCCTAGGGTTCATTCCTAAACCCTAGAAACACACTACTCAAGCATGGCGATGGAAATAATAATCAAAGCAATGTAGAAAATAGAAAGAGACATCGCAAGCATGATGAAATTAATATCAAAAGAGAGAGAATCAAAAGCAGCGTAAAAATATATAAAAATATTTAAATTCTAACCGTTCACAATAGATCGAATAATAGGAAAAGACGAGAAGTTCTTTGTTCTCTAAATTGACAAATCACTAAAAAGATATAGAAAATCCAGCCTCATTAAACCTAATTAATTGTTCACTTTTATACAAAGCCGCACAATTTCACGGATCTAAAAAAAACTAACCCAAAACCCACTTAAAACCTATAACTTAAGCCCTGGCGGCATGACGCTCGGTCAAGCGTGCCCTAGTGCTTGGCCGAGCTCCCCTTCGAATCCTCATCTGGTCATCCTTGGCTTTGAAAATGGCTTGGCCGAGTGGGATGGTCGCTCGGCCGAGCGACCCTTCACTCGATCGAGCTGAGAATTTTCGGGATTTTTCAGCCAGTCAGGGGGGAGGTCGCTCAGCCGAGCGCATTGGTCGCTTGGTCGAGCTAAGGAGACAGAGAATTTTAGGCAAAAACAGTGGGGGTCACTCGGCCCGAGCGCATGGGTCGCTCGGCTGAGCAGCTTTGGGTTACTCAGCTCCTCTTGGCCTTCATTTTCTTCTTCCTCTTCGTGACACCAGCTCGGCCGAGCGGTTCATGTCGCGCGGTCTGGAATTTCAGCACAGATAGCTCCCACTTGATCTTCTTTTTTTTTCTTTCTCCTTTTTTTCTCTTCTTGCTCATGTTCAACAGCTTCAACTCATCAAGCACGATGCCATTGATGCTTCGGCATCAGTACTCGTGTCCATCGTCCAATATAGCTCCAAATCGATCCGAAATTCCTGAAAATCCACAATTCGATATGAGAATCAATAATATCATGAAATATGCGATAAAGTACTGAAAAATGAAATTCGAGCTATTAAAATGCAATGAAATGATGCATGAAAATGATTGAAATTATGGACACATCAAAAATCTCATAAGCTTACCCCTTATTCGTCCCAAGTAAGACGAGTGAGGAGTTCACCGGGGAAAAAATTTAATAAAATTGGAAAAGAATGCAAAGACGAGAAAAGTGCTGAGCTATTCTCTCAAATCTCATGTTATTCACTGCATATCACAACAACTCTGAAAATTACTCACATGCTACCTAGAGATTTCATATCTTATAAAAGTGAAGTACTTAAGAGTTTAATATTGAATAGAATGAATCTTTCAAGGGTTTATACACTTCACTTATGTCCACACCCTATGTTTCATAGTATCGAGTATACATAACATTAGTGACACTTTTTAATCAGGTGCTATAACTAAAGCGTGGAAATTTCATACAAGGCATGCAGCATAGAATAGAATAAAAGTCAAGGCATGCACATACACATACACATTCATACGAGGATTGAGAGTCGACTATCATATATGACTATGATCCATTGGCGCGATAATCTAGATCAACCCGCATGCTTAATTTGTACTAGCAGTGATACTTAGCCTTTGGCACCTTTCTTTATTTTCATATTTCTCGTGTAATTACTCATCCTCCTTATTATTCACGTAGCTAATCAGATACATAATTAATCAACATTCATACCATTGCCTCCATGTGTTCGACTCGTAGGTTGCACAATACCGTGTGCTTGCTGTTAATATAAAGCCCATCATTTCCTATCATTACTTGAGAGTTACCATTGACATTTTGGTATGTGGATTCCACGTAGCAGCTCTCGTTGAGTCGTTCATTGAACTCATTCTTTAATGAGCACCTGTGTCTTGTCTCTGATTTCCCCAAATCAAACGATCATGATATCATTGCCACCAATACTTGGTGAAGACAGAGCACACAAAAGTATATCTGATGCACTAATGTCCTTTCTTGACGCATCTACGACTACGAATAATTTTAGACTTATGCTACAAATGATTGAAACATTTCTCTATGATTGAGATCCTCATCTCGATCTATATTTGACCTCACATTAAGTCTCAAGACTCTATCTAAGTATAAAACGTAGACAAACAATAATAATACTCAGATAAACAGTACTACCAAATAGCATACTATTATTTTGAACAAGATGTCATAATTACAAATAATTGGCCTCGAGAACATACATTTCCCAACCTCATCATCAGCTAGTGGTGATGAATGGGTTTGATTAACATAGACCGAACACATCCCGGCCTACCACTAGACAAATTCGGCTTGGCTTGTAGCGAGCAAGAGACAAGCTGAACACATCGTGTTTTGGCCCATGTGTTGAGTTAGGTTGGGTTTTTTGGAGGGTGGAACTTAATTGTCCCACCCTATCATCACCTTTACTAAACTTTTTATGATTTTAGTGATTGATGGCTACTGAGAAGTGGTTTTTGTATATATTTTTACCCCCTTTTCATGCATGTTTTACGTTATTCCATTCACCGTTTCTCACTGTTTTCCTCGTTTTTGTTTCCTTTTTACTTTTATGGTCCATTTTGTGCTTCTCATGAAATATGTATCAAATCCAAACCATAAAGCGTGGAAAAAGCCAAAAAGAGCGAAAAGATCAAAGAATAGGAGCTCAAAGTGTGCAAAGGGGGAAGAGAAGGAGAAAAGGGTAACACAAACGGACGCGTCGATTCGACACGGTCGCATCACCAGCCCAGCAGCTCAAGCTTTCAATTCCACGTGGCTGTGTGAAGACACTGCAAACAGCTGTGTCGCTGCTGAAGAGGGATGAAGAAATTTCTATCGACTCGGCCGTTTTGATCAAATCGACACGACCACTAATTCCAGAGTATTGATGCCAAACGGTCGCTTTAGACGACCGTTTCAAAGACCAAATGAGCATCAGAGCCGCAGTTAACGTGATCGCATTGCTATTACTTTCCGTGGTTCATTTACGTAATGTAAATGACGCGACCGTGTTATTTTCGACGCAGTTGCATCGAATTTGGTCCTAGGGCATTTTCTGGGCATCGCCAGAGTTAGTTAGGTGGCTTTTTGGTCTTTTGGGCAATTTATATAAAACTTTCTTCTTCCTCTGTGTAACCCAGACTTTATTCTACCCGATGCCAGAGTTAGTTAGGTGGCTTTTTGGTCCTTTGGGCAATTTATATAAAACTTTCTTCTTCCTCTGTGTAACCCAGACTTTATTCTACCCTTTTTAAGTTTTTTTCAGAGGATTTCCTTGTGTTATTCTCCCTTTATTCTATAGCTTTTAGTTTATTTCATTTATAGTTCTTGTTTTGGATTGTTAATTTGATAATAGAAATATGCTTCTTTGCTCATAGATATTATTGTGGATGGCTTGTTATTGAATTTCTTATTGAATCTATTTTAATGATCATTGAATCCATTCTTGTGATTTCCTATTTGATAATGGGTAGTGAGTAGTTTTCTATATAGGGCAATGGGTTGAACCCCATTTAAATTGATTCATGGGTTGGATTAATTGATTGATTGATTGTCGGCTAAATAGGTGATTTGGGATACGTTAAGACGTTAATTGTCAATTTATATTGGGCTCCTCCATTGTAGTTAATTAGATTGGCCGCCGGTGAGAGTTGGGACCAATCTAGGGTTTGCAATCCCTACATTGACCCATACTATTGATATAGCCGACAAGAGTCGAGTGTAGATTCGGGCTCTCCTAACGTAGATCCAAATCCCCGACCACGAGAGTGGTGTGGAGGAAGATTGTGGAAATTCTCAGACGTAATGCACCTAACGTATATCGATGTGTCGGCGAGAGTCGACATCGATATAGGTTAGGGTAGTTCTATCATAGCATCGCTAGAGGGGGGGAGGGGAAGGGGTATGCATAACATATGGGACTATCCTATCATGCACCACGAGAGTGGGGGATAGGAGAATGCCCGAAGGTTAGACCATCTTTCCCAAATCCCAATGAATCCAACTATTAGTTAACTTTAATCCAACCTTAACCATAGTTCGATGGTGGGGATACCCTAAGCCCTAGCATTTTTATCCTCTGAATTTTCCCTCATTTTCATCTAAACCACCTATCGACCGTGTAGCTATCTAACCTAGAAAGAAGTCGGTACGCAACGAATGCCTCCCTATGGAAGACCCGTATAGCGCTACGACAGCATACCAAGTTTTTGGTGCCGTTGCCGGGGAGGTACGGTTGATATTGTTTTTTATCTTTGTGGATAGACTAAGCATTCTTTTGTTACACATTCATTTTTTATCTTTCCTATTGCAGGAAAACACAGGGTTGCCTGATGATGTTGGCAACTACCAGAGCTGTTACAGCTCTTGAAAGTAAAATGGACAGTCTGATGCAGCATATAGCCCAGCTAAGGATGTGGGCAGCTTCATTCAATCCAATTGCGTCCGTAAGCTATGAGATGTATCATATGCAAGAGCACATATATGACCAACATCAATTCGAAAACTATACATGCAATCCACTTCCTCACATGCTTCACCACATTTAGGAAAACTATTCCATTCCTTATCACCAGGATTTACAAGTGTGCAAACTTTTTACCTCCTTACAATTGACGCCACTTGAGATGATTTTGAAGAATGGTCTAACCACAAGGGACCCCAGTAGTGATGAATGTTTCATGTCCTCTAAACAATTCGCTATGCAATATGAACCAATTGCACTCCAAGAGGAAGCACCGCGACTGATTGAAACATGCTACCGAATAAGCACGTGCATGTCATCATTAGAGGAAGCTTCAACTTCAAGAACTAAAGATCAACAAGAACACCAGGATCCTTGGTAGGACAGATTGGTTCATTTGGACCATACGTACGACGTCATATTACCAGAAGAATCTCATGAGATTTCAGTATGTCAAGACAATGAGCCTCCAGTAGACACACTGCGACATAAGGTAATAGAGAAAGAAGACGTCAAATCCCCTGAGGTAGAACTCAAACCTCTTCCTCCTAACTTAAAGTGTGTATTTGATATGTCCATATTTTCCATCATTTTATAGCATCATTTCATCTCATTCCATGTCATATTCGCATCCAAATCCCTTTTTTCATACATATACGCGCTTCTAACGCCATATTCGAGTCTCGTATAGCTTTTTATACTTGTAGGGATTTTGGAGCGATTTGGAGCTGATTTGATATGCGGAAACAAACAAGACGTCATAGGCAAGGATCCGCAGGAGTTCGTCGAGGTTTGGAAGCAGGTAGGATGAGAGGAGGAGAAGCGAGCGAGAGAAAGGAGCAACAGCCAAGGCCCAAGCCACTTTCTCAGGCGACTCGGCCCGAGCATCATTCTGCTGCTAGGTCGAGTTGACACGCGGATTCAGCCAGGAGATGTGCACGAACCACTCGATCGAGTAGAAAGGCAAAAACCAAACGACTGTGTGGATCCAACTTTTGAGCTTCAATTTTCTTCATGCGACGTGGTCGATATGCAGATCGATGTGACCGCGTCGAATCAACCGCGTCACATTCAATTACCCATAATTTTGGTCATCCAAACGACACAGCCGTTTCCTAAACGATGCGACCGCTTCACACGGTCGCGTCGCTGCTCTATATAACCCCCAAAACCCCCAAACAGCCGCTTCAGACTCAGAATTTTCGAACGATTCGACTTCCCTCTCTCAAATTCTCCGACTCTGACCTACTCTGACCGCCCTAATCCCCTCTCCTCTCTCCAAAATTTTCCCAAAAAGCTTCCTCCACCTTCGTCTCCCTTCCCCATCTCCATTCCCAATCGAAACGATTGAAACCCTAACCCTAAAATGGTCGTTTGGGACGTTTTTTGGTAACTACAATCGATGCACCCACCTCTCATTGCTTGGGGTCGATTGCTGAGTTCGAGAACATTTTGAGGGTCGTTGCAAGAGCTTGGTGCATCGGGAAATCAGCAAGTAATATCGTAGCTTGGGTAATCTCTTTCCTTATCTTTAATTCAAAATTTTGCATGTGTCTACACTTCACACACACTTCATCACACCCACACATCCCAAAACCATGCCTCCTAGAGAGCGCAAGAAGCGCACTGCACACACGCATTCTAGAACACCCTGAGGGAGGGGCAAGAGTAGCAAAACCTTACTCTTGCTGAGGCTCAAGCTATAACCGCTAGGGATGATGCACATGTTGCTGCCCTTCAGGTAGGTACACACCATAGAGATCACATTCGCTGACGAACGACAGTGTGATACATATCTCTCCCTTTGCCCACGAGCAATTATCTCCACTAAATTCCTGAGCGTCACCCCCCTCTATCTTCACTTGGACTCGTAGACGGTGTCGCCACACTTCTCCGTAACATTTGTTGGGATGAATTTATGGAGTGTGAGGCCAGAACCTACAAGAGACTCACCTTAGAGTGTCTTCTCCTTCAAGATCCAACCGTCAGGGTTCTCATTCCGATTACTGAACAAGGACTACGACATTTACACAATTCATTGAACCCCCTCTTCAAACGGACCTTGGCCATGGATACTGATGCATACATGTGCAATGACCCCTATCCTGATGAATAAGATTACCACACTTTCTGGAAGCAGATTACCTGCATTTCTCATTTCCCTGTCACACGGGTGATGGCCTCCAGCATTATCCATCATTTCCTTTGCATCGTGTATCGCATTGTTGTAAATTCCATCTTATTTAGATATGAGACTGGCCTGGTCTCTCAGGACGAGCTTTTCTTCCTCTGGTGTGCAACCCAACCATGTGTTTCACTTGACAATGGCATTGAAACCTCACGATACCTCCTTCATGCCGGGTCATGGTTGACCAAGAGATTTCTCCACACCCTCGCCAGCCCGCATTCTCGTATTTGCTGGGAGGGTTTATCACTATCATCGCCTTGCTTCCTCCAGTCTCATACAAGATGTCAAGTCCAGCTTCCCAAGTATGGAAGGTGAGACGTGAAGAGGTCCGCTCAGACTTGGAGCTGTGAAGCTACAGTCTGATAAGCGTCTGGTAATTTAATCCATTATCAGGTTCTTTGCATTACGACGGAACAACAACAATAATAATAAAGGATAGAAAAATAAAATTAACCAACATTCAACATCCACAGATTTTATTCTAAACATTACAGAGATAGTCATAAAAGAGGAGTATAGAGTCTGAAAAGAAGGCCTAAGCATGGCCGTAACTACAACAAGAAATGATGCTACGCACCGAACAACTTGACAACAACTACTAAGAAAGTAAACAACAACTAAAGGAAGTCACCAGCTGAGACTAAGGGAAGGACTCTAGTGTCCTCGAACTGGATGTCATCAAACCGTGTCCTCAGCAACCAATTCAGTCTCAAAACTTGACATGTGACACCCAAAGAGAAAAGGGCACATGTCAGCAAAAGTCTCCCAAGGGAAAACGGAGGACTTTTGTGCAAGGAAACATAAGAGCAAAAGTGTACAACTAGCAGTTCTAAAATAGTGGAGATGACATGACATGAATGCATCAGTTTAAACATGAACATGAATGTAGCAGTTTAAGATGAACATGAAAGGTAACATTTGCACGACACATTGTAGCAAAAGCTACAAACACGATATCACGATTCAACGATAAAAACATGCATTCACATTGTGCACATGATTTACTACTTACAGCTGAAGTGGATGTACATGCACACTTCTACGCTGCGTGATAGCTTAACCCTACCCGAATCCCAGAGTTTACGCCTTACGGCTGAAGCGGCTGTACGGGCGCACTTCTACGCTGCATGATCGCATAACCCTACCGCTCCACGTGTACATCTTCTGGATCACGAGCCAGGAAGTGTTTTTCAATATGGCATAGGGGTGCACCTAGCCTCAATCAATATGTAGGAGTCAAGATCCTACTCGCCGCAGCTTACATTTTAAAGTAGCTTGTGCTACACATTCATGATAAGATGCATGAAATGACATGGCAGGAAGCATGAGATGACATGACAATAAGCAATTAAGAGTGCGTACAGTTAATTTGAAAGTAACCGTGACATGCAACATGAAATGATAGCATGGTAAATGTGTCAGATCTAGCTTCGTTGTCAAGCTAGATCTAGTAGGGTGTCAAATCTAGTTTCATTGTTAAACTAGATCAAATATGGTCGTCTAGGCGACTATTATTTCACCGCCTAGTCTCTTTTACACAATTTTACAAAATGGCCTAAAACATGGCCTAAAACAAGTACTGTGCAAGTTTCACTTGCCTGTAAGAGACGTGCTGCAATCGTAGATCAGAGAGGTCCAGAACTTCCTATGTGCCCAATCAACGTCCAGCCTACAGTCCCGTATTCATTATCTTCAATTAGTGAGTTACCAAAGCAATGAAAACACAGTTTTTATTTTGTTAACATGCGGGTGTGGGTTCCTACGGTTCAGGTATACCTTAATACGACGCGAGAGCTACACTGACGTCGGATAGCAACGTCATGGTTGAATTAACAGAAGCGTGCGACGATCCACTGCACGACAGCGATTAGCGTCAACGGCAGACGACAGCGACCACGAACGATGATCAACCGGGTAGCAGCACGATCACCGAACAATGACGCGGAGGGGGAGGACAGCCGTACGACGGTCTACGACGTCGAGGAGACGCGGACAGCAGACATCGTGTTCTACGGCCTGCTGTCGAGTTGTGCGCGACAACGGCACAATGGAAAACTCGGCAAGTGGATGGAGAGGTTGATTGGGAGAGGGGGTTTCTGTGTATGTAAAGAGCAGTCGTGGAGATGGGAGATGGGGGATGCGTCATGAGGTTGCCATGGAGGAGATGACCGGCATGATGGGTGACATGGCAGATTACGTGCGACAGAGGGCTGCCGGATGTTGGGTTCAATGGGTGATTCGGCAGTTCATTGAGGAGTAGGAGGAGGGCTTGCGGCCTTGTGGAGGAGAAGATGGTCGTCATGGGAGATGGGGTGGCCGGACAAGGGGGTGGCAGAGGTGGCCGATGGCGCGGAAAGCTGCTGGCTGTGGGTGGTGATGCCGTTCATGGGGGATGCAGCCATGGCTTTGGAGGTGCGGTTGGGCTAGAGGAGAGCGGCAGTTTGTATAGGGGAGGAGCACCGTCGTGGGGGTCTTGCTGGGCGACGTAGGGTGCGCCGGTGGCGGCCCTGGCCATGGTGGCCGGCAATCTAAGAGGAGCAGCGGCCATGGAGGGGTTCGACAGCGTTTTGGAGAGGATGGGGAGGCCTAGGCGGCGCTGGGGTGGTTTCCGGCGGGTGTAGGCCGGAGAGTCGTTGGAGATAGAGGGGGAATGGTGGCCGGAGTCAGGGTGCGTGGGTTTGTATGCTGGCGGCGGCTGATGATATCCCTAGGGTTGGTTTCGAAAGTTAGATGACGAGTTGTTAGTTTTGCTATATGGGTATAGAAGTGGAGTATAGTTAGATGATAAGAGAGAGAGAATGTGAGAGGGAGAGAGTACACTTAGGGTGATATTTGATGGTGATTGGCTGGGAACATTTCATCACACGTATGAAATCCCAAGTGAGTTGATTAAGGTTTGAAATTAGGGATTAGCTTGGCTAATTACAAGTTGGATGTGATTAGAGTGATTGGCTAATTAAACGGTATCCGAAAAATATAATAAAAATACAGGGATGACCGTGTCGACGAGAGAATCGAGACTACGATGATTGGTCACAGTTGGCTAGGGTAATGGAGAATGGAACTAAAAATAGAAAGGTCTAACGACGAAGGTGGAAGCTACGACACCTCTTCAAACAAAGTTATTTTGTGGGAGAACGACTCGTGAAATGACGTTCAAAAATAATTCCACAACTAAGTGCTCTCTCAAAGGGTCACAACGACATATCACATCATACGGTTCAGACACAAGAAGAGGTCAAAAATAAATACGCATACGAACAAAAGCACGCGCACGAAAATCGTACGATCGAAAAGCGACCGTGACATCCTACCCACCTTAGAATAAAGTCTGTCCTCAGACTCTCTAACTATAAATATATCTAGCCACTCTAGTAACTACCCCAATCATATCACATTATAATTCAACCCAGATATAGTCACTACAAGTGCTTATATAAGAACTAGGTAGTCAAACATTAATACTACAAACATGTATATATACGCACCTTCTATACTTGTACCTATCATAGACAGACAAATTCATACACGTACTTCAATCATTCATATAGTCACGTACATCCTTATATAGCTATTACTCACTTATCACATAACCATGGTACTCATACTTACATACAAACAAATAGTTCGCACCAGCAAATACAATCGTAGTACTTCACGTAGAGATAACTACCCATGCATAAAACAAACATGGATATACTACTCCTTAATATCCCCTAGTATACATCCAACACCAAATACATCAACACATGTAATCACACCATACCATTATTAAATCAGGTTTACTATGTCTAATATACATTCACCATTACTATAATTTCACAAATATATAGTTATTCAAATGCACGCAGATACTTCATCATACATTCACATCACATACAGTCCTATAACTATATTCAAGACTCATCACACGTACCATAATCACAACACCTATAGCTAAGCACATACCTACCCGTGCATGGTGCACACCCATACACGCTAATATACCATTCATACATATAACTCATACCACTATATACTTAGCACAACTACACACCTAGTTAGCTAGCACATATACATTTAAACATATAAAACCTTAGCAAATAATTATACAACAAGACCAACACCTATAACTATATAATGGTATAGCCACCCACAACCATGTGCGTAACATAACCGGACACAACCAATCCTATCACTATACATACATCATCCATTACTACATTCATAGTACTACACATAAACCACAGACATATGTAACAATATACTTAGAGTATACCCATTCAAGCTTGAGTAAGACTCAAAGACCCATACAAGAATACTCTATATACATAACACGATATCATACCAACACCAACACACCACTCCAATATATATATATATATATATATCTATCTACAAATGTAAACACATACATATCATAATATCAATCACAACTTTATATTTAATCAAATAACACCCTATAATGCAATCACTTTACACACCATAATGATATTACATTATCATTAGACGTATACAATTAAATACATCATCCTAAGCAAGCATACATCGTATAGTTGTAGTGCCCTGGGAAGCTACTGCACATGTACTAGAGGGGGGGTGAATAGTACTTTTAAATAATAAGGAGTGTTATTCCTAATTATCGTGCAATTAACAAACAACGATGCGGAATAACTACAATCAAGAAATAATGCAAACGCAAACACAATGGTTTAATGGGTTCGGATCCACCTAAGTCTCCCCGACTTGTTCCCGGTGATCCTACGTCCCAACCACCCGGATCCCTTCCGGATACTTGAGTTAGAAACCCTAACTCAAGATTTCCAATATGAACACTTGCGAAAACCTCACAAGCGCAATCGACCTACAATCGATGACCGTGACTCCCACAACCCGGGATCACGCAAAACCTCTCACAACCGAGAGTATACAATTCAAATATAACTGAAATGAAATGCTTACCAACAAAATACCTATGCCTTGAGATTTCTTACCAAATAGGGCAAAGAGGATTTTGATGGAGGAAGAGTCACCAAACCCTAGCTTCAAGAAGATGACCAGCAATGGAAGCCTAGGGATGAGATGGATGACCTAGAATCAAGCCCTTGGCTTGGAAGGCTCACAACCAATGAATCTCTCTAGAGGAATGAGAGTGAGGGAGAGATTCTTGATAATGGGAGAGCTTGAAGATGAGAGTTGAAAGCTTCTCTTTGAATCAATAGAACTCTGGAAATAGCAGCCTTGGATCCTATGAAATAACCCCTTCAGGTATTTAAAGGATCAAGGGAAAAGGGAGAGAGAAACGTCGCTTTCAAAACTCCAACGGATCTAAATCTGAAGCAGACTAGTCGGTCAAAGAACAACCACTGACCGACTAGTTCATCAACTAGTCGGTCGGTGAAACAACATGAACCGACTAAGAGGTGAACAGTGAACAGATGAAGATTTCAGACCTAGATAACTAGTCGGTCCAAGAAGACTTTCTGACCGACTAGTTTCACAACTAGTCGGTCGGTAAATAAACTTAGACCGACTAAGAGTCAAAAATAAATAGTCTGAATACAAATGATTTAGTCGGTCCAAGAACAAATGTTGACCGACTAGATCAACAACTAGTCGGTCGCCAAACGTTCTTAGACCGACTAACGATAAACAGTAGCTTAGGAGAAATTTGGCATGTACAGTAAAGTCCAACTAGTTGGTCAAAGAAGCATCACTGACCGACTAGTTCACAAACTAGTCGGTCGGTGAGTCAACGTAGACCGACTAACTGTAAACAGTAAAGTCCAAGAAATTAAGGAATCAAACTAGTCGGTCCAAGAAGAGTTGCTGACCGACTAGATCACCATCTAGTCGGTCAGTACATCTTCTTGTACCAACTAACATGCACAAACAAGTCCGAATCGAAGCGCGATGCTTCGAGGAAGTTAGAATGGACTTGTACTAAGATCCTAGAGCTACGATATGAGTGTTATGAAGATAGAAATGTAAGAATTACTCAAGGCTTAACATTCTATAGATCGAAGCTAAAAGACTAAAAAATAAACCTTAGCGATCCGTCTTCAAAGCTTCAATCTTCATTCTTGACTTCAAAGAAGGTACAAAAGCTTCAACGAAGCTTTAGGCATGCGATCACGCGCTTTGAGAAGTCTTGAGACGTCGCTTTGGATGTTCTCGTGAATTTGGCGACGATCTCCATAACTGCGCTCACAAATTGTTAGTTCATGATATATTTATGTTTGCTCATCATCCAAAACCAAATCCGGGGAGTCCAATACTCAACATTCTCCCCCTTTTTGGTGATGACAAACCAACATAAATAATAATAAATAATAATGAACTAAATGAAATATACTTACTCCCTCTGCATTGATGACACATTAGTTCCATATGAAATAATAAGCACATACATCAAGCAGACGAGGAAAGTAAAAATGTAATCCATTTTTATATCTTAACTCCCCCTGAATCTAACATATCAAATTAGATTCATGGTAAATTATCATTTACACATGCCATTATTATTATATCTCTCCCCCTTTGGCATAATCCAAAAAGAGCGGGAGGAAGCCAATGACAATAAATCATGTCCAAATAATTCATTAAGCATGGGAGTCTAAGAATACGACCACGTTTCATATGACACCAAAATAAAATTCGAATAAAATCAAAGCGTGTCAATGAGACCATAGTCGAAAATCGAAAACTAAAATCATCAAAATATCAAATGTAAATTCACTTATTGAAGAAATGAATTTACTCTCCAATATCAACATTTATAGCTATTTTAGTGCATGGAAAACAATTCTATGTTTTCATACAACCAAGGCTATTGAATCAAAATAAATCGTCGAGCGACGAAATCAATATCAGAGACATACATAAAATGTGCACAAAGGAATGAACCATCAGAAGAGTGGTGCACATCATAGAATATCAACTGATACAATATCGATCGAAAATGAACATAAAGTAAAAGCACATCAAAACTAAGTGAAGTGTGCAATGAGAAGTGACAATGTGATAAAAGTAATACGAAAATTATCATTATAACTTTTAAAAACATGTCATGCCAAAAATAGATATGAATTTCAAAGCATTTATGGCATTCACAATTCTATCATGCTAGGAGAAACAAAATGATACCAATGTAAAGAAATAGATTCTAACCAAGCATGCATTCAACCCTCATGGATACCAAATGTAATATTATACTTACAACATTAGCTCCCCCTACATTGGTGCATTACCTAAGCACCATCAACTCCGTTTGAATGAAAGTCTTCGCAAATCGAGGAGTTGGTAGGGTTGGTATCCCACGGTGGATTGAACCTAGAAAACTTCATTTTGGTATCCAAAAACTCTTTTGGATCCAATGGGTTAGACAACAAATTTGAAATACGAAATTAAAATAATTGTAACCCATGAGTTAATGTAATCAAAATCAAATTTATAAACAAATGCCTTGGTACCCACAACATGATCATAAGCTCATGGTACCAAGCATTGAAGGGTTAAAGGAACTAACCCTTCGGAAACCAAGTCCAAGAGGAACTTGACTTTCCAACATAATCATCATTCAAAATAACATCATTAATATAGGATTGCACATAAACATTCATATCATGATTGCTAGTGTTCTTGGGACCCCAAATAGTGTAAATTTTGGGAATCCTCTTCCTAGTGGTTGCATGCACAAAAGGTTGATTTCTATGTGGTGCATGTGGCCTAGGAGCATGAGATCTAGCAATAGCATTAGGATGAGCATGAGATCCATGATGTGGTGTAGCATACATACGTGGATAAGCATGAGGTGTGTATGCATGAGGATGATTATGAGAGAAGGCATGCACATGTTGATGAGATGTTTGAACATAAGCATTAGGATGTGCATGAGCATGATTACGTGCACATGGGTGTCTCATATGAGTGTTTGCACGTGCTCGTGGGTGCGGAGTATAAAAATCATCATTAATATTTGCATGCACCGGTGGAGTAGGATGTGTGTTCCTACGTGGCATAGCATGTGAGTACAAAAATGCATGACCCCTCTTTGGAGGTCTACCCAAAGTGGGTTTCTTTCCAATCGGGGGTGTGTACGAAGTGGAAGCACTATTGGTAGGAGAACTACCAATGGGGTGTTTGCTCCCACTCGTCGAGGCATCAGATGTCGGCCTAACAAAGGTGGTAGGCGATTTGGATGAGTCTCCCATCTTATACCCCAAGCCAATGTGGTGTTTGGCCGGAAGTAAGTCATTTAGGATATTATCCAAATGGCCCTTACATTTATTGAAATCATTGATACGGCCTAACGTGCACTCATACTTCTCTTTGAGAGAATGCAAAGAAGCATCCAAAGTGGATACTTGCGATGTGAGTGCATAAACACGTGATTTGAGATTCTTATTCTCAATACTCAAAGTTGAGTTTTGAGACGTCAAATCCGCTATCACATGTTCATCCGAATCCTCAACACGAACATGCTCAAGTTGAGATTTGAGGGACTTCACCTCATTTCTCAACAAGCCATTATGAGTAAGCAAACTTGCTTTCTCATTGGCGAGTGTCTCAACAATGGTGTCATTGTTGGTGATGGTAGACTTAGGAGAGGTTTGGAGGCTAACAAGTTCATCTTTGGTCTTATTATATCTTTCTACTAATTTAGTAAATTTAGACCAAATTTCTTGGTTTGCTAACCTCATTTCATCAATAGTAGGTTCTCCGCTTTCCTCCTCGCTACCATCCTCGTTTTCATCCTCGCTTTAATCGAAGGAGGACTTTCGATCTCTTGCCTCATTCGCCATGAAGCAAAGTTTTGATTTCTCCACTCTTCCATCATCCGACTCTCCACTTGAGGAATCCTCTTCGGAGTCGGTGAATGTGCCAACAAGTCCTTTCTTGTACTTTCTCGACTTGTCGTACTTTGATGCTTTCCCCTTCTCCTTGTGTTTGTAGAGAGGACAATCCGGTTTGATGTGTCCTGGCTTGTTGCATTTATAACACACGGGAGTAGAAGCATTAGTCGAACTAACTTTAGATTTATTCAAAGATATACCTTCTCGGAGGAATCGATCGAACTTCCTTGCCATACGGGCAATGGATTCTATGTCCAATTCGTCTTCCGATTCTTCATCATCGGTAGATGGAGCGGCCTTGAAGGCAATCCCCTTTTTCTTTGGCTCGTCTTGCTTCAAGTATGCTTTCATCTTTTCCTTCATTCGGATCTTACTATCCTTGCGTACCTCGTAAGACAACAAGGTACCCATTAGTTGTACGACGGTATATTTATTCATGTCATTACCTTCCTCGATGGCGAAGATACGCTTTTCCCAACATGATGGAAGACCGTCGATAATCTTCGCGACTTTCTCCTTTTGGGTATAGACCTTCCCAAGAGCTTCCAAGTCGTTTGATATATCCACGAAGCGAGCGTAATATTTCTTCATGGTTTCGCCCTGCTCCATATGAAACAACTCAAATTCTTTATTAGCAACGACGAGTTTAGAATCTTTTACCGTACTCGATCCTTCGTGCAATATGAGGAGTTGGTTCCATATTTGATATGCACTCTTACATGTGCATATCTTGTTGAAGTCCTCGGGCTCCAACGCACAATTCAAGGCATTCATTGCCTTGGCATTTGCTACTTCCGCGGCGACCTCCGCGGGAGTCCACTTCGCAAAATCTTCTTCGGAAGGCTCGACATACACCGTCATGGTGGCTCTCCATAGTGAAGCGCTCCGGAGGAAAATTTGCATCCGGCATTTCCAGTACCCATAGTTGGTACCGTTGAAGTGTGGAGGCCTGACTGAGGATAGTCCTTCCATAACTGAAGAAGCTCCATCGCGGTTCCTGAAGACGTTGTAGTCGTTGTTCGTCATAGCTTTGAACTTAGGCTATGTGTAGCTTTGAACTTGGCTCTGATACCAATTGTAGTGCCCTGGGAAGCTACTGCACATGTACTAGAGGGGGGGGTGAATAGTACTTTTAAATAATAAGGAGTGTTATTCCTAATTATCGTGCAATTAACAAACAACGATGCGGAATAACTACAATCAAGAAATAATGCAAACGCAAACACAATGGTTTAATGGGTTCGGATCCACCCAAGTCTCCCCGACGTGTTCCCGGTGATCCTACGTCCCAACCACCCGGATCCCTTCCGGATACTTGAGTTAGAAACCCTAACTCAAGATTTCCAATATGAACACTTGCGAAAACCTCACAAGCGCAATCGACCTACAATCGATGACCGTGACTCCCACAACCCGGGATCACGCAAAACCTCTCACAACCGAGAGTATACAATTCAAATATAACTGAAATGAAATGCTTACCAACAAAATACCTATGCCTTGAGATTTCTTACCAAATAGGGCAAAGAGGATTTTGATGGAGGAAGAGTCACCAAACCCTAGCTTCAAGAAGATGACCAGCAATGGAAGCCTAGGGTAAGATGGATGACCTAGAATCAAGCCCTTGGCTTGGAAGGCTCACAACCAATGAATCTCTCTAGAGGAATGAGAGTGAGGGAGAGATTCTTGATAATGGGAGAGCTTGAAGATGAGAGTTGAAAGCTTCTCTTTGAATCAATAGAACTCTGGAAATAGCAGCCTTGGATCCTATGAAATAACCCCTTCAGGTATTTAAAGGATCAAGGGAAAAGGGAGAGAGAAACGTCGCTTTCAAAACTCCAACGGATCTAAATCTGAAGCAGACTAGTCGGTCAAAGAACAACCACTGACCGACTAGTTCATCAACTAGTCGGTCGGTGAAACAACATGAACCGACTAAGAGGTGAACAGTGAACAGATGAAGATTTCAGACCTAGATAACTAGTCGGTCCAAGAAGACTTTCTGACCGACTAGTTTCACAACTAGTCGGTCGGTCAATAAACTTAGACCGACTAAGAGTCAAAAACAAATAGTCTGAATACAAATGATTTAGTCGGTCCAAGAACAAATGTTGACCGACTAGATCAACTACTAGTCGGTCGCCAAACGTTCTTAGACCGACTAACGATAAACAGTAGCTTAGGAGAAATTTGGCATGTACAGTAAAGTCCAACTAGTCGGTCAAAGAAGCATCACTGACCGACTAGTTCACAAACTAGTCGGTCGGTGAGTCAACGTAGACCGACTAACTGTAAACAGTAAAGTCCAAGAAATTAAGGAATCAAACTAGTCGGTCCAAGAAGAGTTGCTGACCGACTAGATCACCATCTAGTCGGTCAGTCATCTTCTTGTACCAACTAACATGCACAAACAAGTCCGAATCGAAGCGCGATGCTTCGAGGAAGTTAGAATGGACTTGTACTAAGATCCTAGAGCTACGATATGAGTGTTATGAAGATAGAAATGTAAGAATTACTCAAGGCTTAACATTCTATAGATCGAAGCTAAAAGACTAAAAAATAAACCTTAGCGATCCGTCTTCAAAGCTTCAATCTTCATTCTTGACTTCAAAGAAGGTACAAAAGCTTCAACGAAGCTTTAGGCATGCGATCACGCGCTTTGAGAAGTCTTGAGACGTCGCTTTGGATGTTCTCGTGAATTTGGCGACGATCTCCATAACTGCGCTCACAAATTGTTAGTTCATGATATATTTATGTTTGCTCATCATCCAAAACCAAATCCGGGGAGTCCAATACTCAACAATAGTCACATACGTATAATATACACACCATAGCAATTTACCTATAATTAGTATACCAACACATATACTTATCCATACATAGTTTAAGACATACCATAATCGTGTATACCTCACGGTATACATGCACACGCACAACATCTCGTAAGGCAAGCAATACCAACAAATCTATAGTCCTATTACCATACATATACCACACATATTCATTTAGTAAGCACATACCTACGTACGAGCACACGCTCGCACGTACTAACATATAGATCAAATAATAGGCATGCACATTTAACAATAAGCACTCTATTATCATTACACTTAACCTGCACATGACTTACTAACATATTATTTCAAGCATTTACAAGTATCTTCTAACCATATACCACCAGTAGATATATTCCAACACTACTTCTAATATACACAGACATCCCTAAAGTGGTATAGCTATCCACACATATATAACTAATATCATTCATACTACTTCACACATATATCCTGAATAAAACTGAGTATACATACATAACACAAGAGACAATCATTAATATCCTAAGGGTAGCACACTCATACAAGTCTACACACTCTACCTAAATACATGCGCCACAATGACATCACAAAAATCAGTGGCCCACTACTAAACTAGAGTTGACACAGGGAATGACAAGCACTAACATCTAAACAATAGAAAGGAAACCGAAACCAAAAGCGTAACGAAACAAGATCGGAAAGAACAAGTTCCGTTAGGGTGAATATAAGGAGATAGCTGGTTGGGTGAAACATGATATAATTGTGAATGTTTAGGTGGGAAAAGAAAGATGTAATAATACTCTTATTGGATACAGGAAAATAGTGTGTAAATGACATAAGTTAAAATACGAAAAGTATAAAAACTGTCGTACTTCAAAAGTTGGAGTTCTCTTTTGCATAGAAAAAAATATTTGGAGGTCGATAAAATGAGTTGTTTGAAACAAGTTTGAGTCGTATATACATAATAAGAGAAAAATGATTTATTGGCTTATTGAGAAATCATTATAAGAAAGAAGTAAAACATTCACACGAACATTAAAGATATAGGTTAGAAAATATTATACGGCAGTAATTTAATAATTTCGGCAAAAGTTTCGAAATTCAAAGAATGAATTTAGATCAACTGAAGTGTAGGAAAGTTAAGCTCATGCTAAATGTTTTCAAAGTCTTTAAACTGGGGAGAAATTTAAAATAAATAATATTGAAAATACTTTTAGAGAAACCAGGATTCGCAATGGGGAAGATTCGAAAATTGACGATAAGCGTCATGAAGCGATCACGTGAAACGAGGGCAAAGAATAAGATCGCATGGTCTATACAAAATATGCCTTGGATATGATTCAAGAAGAGCTACGATGGAATTCTACGGTCCATAACACAGAAGTGCAATGATTAGGAAAATGATAATGATTAGTGGTTTTATTCACCGAGCCAACTAGAGATCAGGAAAACTTAGCGCTAGAACTCTCTAATGGACTAGACTGTAATATGGATCTCAGTGAAGGGTCCTAAGAGTATCAAAATTTCGTTCTGCTGGGCCCGAAATTGATGGACTCAACGAACGACTAAAGGAAAAGTTCTAGAAATCTAATATTGTCAGGGCTGGGTGAGAGACTACTAAGGCAACCTAAGACGAGTACAACTAAATCTTGATGAAGGCACCTGGCTATCAAACCTAGACGTCCACCTAAGTCTTCCTACCATCTAAGACAAGGAAAACCTTCAGGTTAGACTCAATTCATGACTTGAATGTTCCGAATATTTAAATGAATGTTGTTATCATTATTGTTGTTCCGATATTTCGCAGATGCAAAGAGGACCTGCATGGGCCACCACTAAAACCTGTCACGCCCTACTTTCCAAGTATGGAAGGTGAGACGTGAAGAGGTCCGCTCAGACATAGAGCTGTGAAACTACAGTCTGATAAGCATCTGGTAATTTAATCCATTATCAGGTTCTTTGCATTACGACAGAACAACAACAATAATAATAAAGGATAGACAAATAAAATTAACCAACATTCAACATCCACAGATTTTATTCCAAACATTACAGAGATAGTCATAAAAGAGGAGTACAGAGTCTGAAAAGAAGGCCTAAGCATGGCCGTAACTACAACAAGAAATGATGCTACACACCGAACAACCTGACAACAACTACTAAGAAAGTAAACAACAACTAAAGAAAGTCACCAGCTGAGACTAAGGGAAGGACTCCAGTGTCCTCAAACTGGACGTCAGCAAACTGTGTCCTTAGCAACCAATTTAGGCTCAAAACCTGACATATGACACCCAAAGAGAAAATGGCACATGTCAGTAAAAGTCTCCCAAGGGAAAACGGAGGACTTTTGTGCAAGGAAACATAAGAGCAAAAGTGTACAACTAGCAGTTCTAAAATAATGGAGATGACATGACATGAATGCAGCAATTTAAACATGAACATGAATGTAGCATTTTAAGATGAAAATGAAAGGTAACATTTGCACGACACGTTGTAGCAAAAGCTACAAACACGATATCACGATTTCACGATAAAAACAGGCATTCACATTGTGCACAGGGTTTACTCCTTACAGCTGAAGTGGCTGTACATGCACACTTATATGCTGCGTGATAGCTTAACCCTATCCCAATCCCAGAGTTTACGCCTTACAGATGAAGCGGTTGTACGAGCACACTTCTACGCTGCGTGATCGCATAACCCTACACCTCCACATGTACATCTTCTGGATTACGAGCCAGGAAGTGTTTTTCAATATGGCATATGGGTGCACCTAGCCTCAATCAATATGTAGGAGTCAAGATCCTACTCGCCGCAGCTTACATTTTAAAGTAGCGTGTGCTACACATTCATGATAAGATGCATGAGATGACATGGCAGGAAGCATGAGATGACATGGCAATAAGCAATTAAGAGTGCGTACAGTTAATTTGAAAGTAACCGTGACAGGCAGCATCAAATGATAGCATGGTAAAGGTGTCGGATTTAGCTTCGTTGTCAAGCTAGATCTAGTAGGGTGTCGGATCTAGTTTCGTTGTCAAACTAGATCAAATATGGTCGTCTAGGCAACTATCATTTCATCGCATAGTCTTTTTTACACAATTTTACAAAATGGCCTAAAACATGGACTAAAACAAGTACTGTGCAAGTTTCACTTGCCTGTAAGAGACGTGCTGTAATCGCAGATCAGAGAGGTCCAGAACTTCCTATGTGCCCAATCAACGCCCAGCCTACAGTCCTGTATTCATTATCTTCAATTAGTAAGTTACCAAAGAAATGAAAACACAGTTTTTATCTTGTTAACATGCGGGTGTGGGTTCCTACGGTTCAGGTATACCTTAACACGACGCGAGAGCTATACTGACGTCGGGTAGCGACGTCAGGGATTGAATTAACAGAAGCGTGCGACGATCCACTGCACGGCAGCGATCAGCGTCAATGGCAGACGACAGTGACCACGAACGACGATCAGCTGGGTCACGGCACGATCACCAAACAGTGACGCAGATGGGGAGGACATCCATACGACGATCTACGACGTCGGGGAGACGCAGACAGCGGACAGCGTATTCTACGGCATGCTGTCGAGTTGTGCGCGACAACGGCATAATGGAAAACACAAGTGGATGGAGAGGTTGATTGGAAGAGAGGGGGCTAGTGTGTATGTAAAGAGCATTCATGGAGATGGGAGATGGGGGTGTGTCATGAGGTTGCCGTGGAGGAGATGGCTGACATGATGAGTGACGCGGCAAATTACGTGCGGCAGAGGGTTGCCGGATGTTGGGTTCAATGGGTGATTCGGCAGTTCATTGAGGAGTAGGAGGGCTTGCGGCCTTGTGGAGGAGGAGATGGTCGTCATGGGAGATGGGGTGGCCGGACAAGGGGGCGGCAGAGGTGGCCGGCGGCGTAGAAAGCTGCTGGCCATGGGTGGTGCTGCCGTTCATAGGGGATGCGGCCATGGCTTTGGAGGTGCGGTTGGGCTAGAGGAGAGCGACAGTTTGTATAGTGGAGGAGCGCCGTCGTGGGGGTCTTGCTGGGCAATGTAGGGTGCACCGGCAGTGGCCCTGGCCATGGTGGCCGACGATCTAAGAGGAGCAGCGGCCATAGAGGAGTTCGACAACGTTTTGGAGAGGATGGGGAGTCCTAGGCGGCGCTGGGGTGGTTTCCGACGGGTGTAGGCCGGAGAGTCATCGGAGATGGAGGGGGAATGGTGGCCGGAGTCGGGGTGCATGGATTTGTATGCTGGCGGCGGCTGATGATATCCCTAGGGTTGGTTTCGAAAGTTAGATGATGAGTTGTTAGTTTTTCTGTATAGGTATAGAAGTGGGGTATCGTTAGATGATAGGAGAGAGAGAATGTGAGTGGGAGGGGGTACACTTATGGTGATATTTGATGGTGATTAGTTAGGAACATTTCATCACACGTATGAAATCCCAAGTGAGTTGATTAAGGTTTGAAATTAGGATTAGCTAGGCTAATTACAAGTTGGATGTGATTAGAGTGATTGGCCAACTAAATGGTGTCCAAAAAATATAATAAAAATACCGGGACGACCGTGTCGACGAGAGAATCGAGGCTACGATGATTGGTCAATGGCTAAGGTAATGAGAATGGAACTAAAAATAGAAATGTCTAACGACGCAGGTGGAAGCTACGATACCTCTTCAAACAAAGTTGTTTTGTGGGAGAACGACTCGTGAAATGACGTTCAAAAATAATTCCACAAATAAGTCCTCTCTCAGAGGGTCACAACGACATATTACATCATACTGTTTGGATACAAGAAGAGGTCAAAAATAAATACGCGTACGAACAAAAGTACGCGCACA
The DNA here is from genome assembly GCA_030789695.1 of Scilla litardierei. Taxonomy (NCBI): domain Eukaryota; kingdom Viridiplantae; phylum Streptophyta; class Magnoliopsida; order Asparagales; family Asparagaceae; genus Scilla; species Scilla litardierei. Next base: position 165,489,517 of record CM061142.1, on the reverse strand, counting down.
AAAATCGTACGATCGAAAAGCGACCGTGACACAAGATCCCCGTTTCCTTGCACCTAGTCCAAGGCCTCACTTCCCTAGACCTCACCGTCCTTGCCAACATGCACATGATAAAAGCTATTGGGGATGAGCGGTATTTTTGGCTTTACGAGATCAATCACACCCCTACACTAGACTCCCAAATCCCGCTCATTTTGGTACCGGAACTGCCATGCAGTGGATATTCTCAGCTGACCCCGATCTTGCACAAGATGCTCAGGCACAACCTGCTCAGCCTCAGCTTGACCTTGCACAGCCATAGCCACAGCCTCAGGCCCAGCCTCAGCTTATCCAGGATCTTGTCATCCCTCATGGTCCCACATCATCAGTCCTCGTCGGGCCCATTCTTCATCAGTTTCGTAGGAGATCACGTCAGCAGGGCAAAGCCTCTAGCAGCACTTAACCTCCACCCCTATCTCATCTCGAGCGTAGAGTGGAGGAGGAGCTTTGTGACTTCAGGACTTCCATGATTAGCACCCTGACTGGATTCAGGGACACCATGTTTGAGATGAAGACCTCGGTAGACGGTCTCACATCTGTTGTCGCGACTCTCCAGTCGCAGTTTGACTCCATCTATCGATGGCATTACTCTCAGTGTCACTATCACGCTGTTATACGCACTCTCCTTATGCCACCACCCCTTCAGCTATGGACTTCTGCACACCCTCATACTTCCAGACCTCACTTTTCTACCACTCCACCTCGCATTCCTACACCACCACCATCTCCATGTGCACCACCTTCACCTCCTCCTACCACAGTTATTCCACCCATTTCATCACCACCACTCACATCTGAAGCACCATCATCTCCCCAGCCATCCACACGTATTCCGTCACCTCATCCATTCACTGTGGCCCCATCCATTTCTTCGCCAGCACCTACTGATGCCACAGCCATACCGTCTTCTGACTCACCACCACCACCACCCCATCCCACATCTAATTCTGATCCACATACCACACCACCACCTGAGGATGTCACAGTCATTTAATCGTCTCTTGACGATTCACCCACACCCATCACACCCCCCATATACCATCACCACATCCATCTGAAGTAGTTGCATCCATTATATCTCCACCTTCTGCTGACATCACCTCCACACCATCATCTGATCCATCACTTCCACCCACATCCTCTACCCACCCACATCCTCCACCCAGCCACCACCTGACAGTGACAATATCTAATTAGATGACTTCTGAACTCCCCTTGATCACTTGGCCCATCATTTCACTCATTCTCACTTTTAGGGTACGTTTCACTTCCGCTTGGGGGAGATGCACCAGGATCTCCTTGCCCCATCAGTTTTGCCCTCACGATCTATCTTTCATGATTTTTATCGCGTTGAGTACAGTGCTCAGTTCATCTTGGGGGAGGAGCATTTTCACGCTTGTTTTTGCTTATCTTTATTTTCCTTTTATCTTTATTTCCATTCTTCATACTTCCATCACCATTTTCCTTTTTACTTTTCATTTTTCATATGTTTTTCATTTGCATCACGTTTATATCCATATATGCATCCAAAAATAAAAAAAATTTGAAAAGTTCAAAACCACCAAAAATATCTGCATTCGCATCACGCATCTTGCATCATCACGCATCTATGTGTACATATTTGCATTCGCTTCGAGAATTTTTTGAATCCAAATTTTTATATGCGTGGAATCTCGAATCGAATTTTGTTTTCTAAACTTTCATGCTCAATTTCCACAATGTCAATTTTTGTATATGAATAAGATGTGTCGCTAGCTTTGAATCCCATGTAATATCTTAGCTTTGGCCGCCCTCATGTTCCCTAAGATAGAAGCACTTGAAACCGACCTAGGTTGAGCCTTAGGAACCCACTTTATGCATGGACCGTAAGCCGATAATTGAGTATAATGGATTATAACCCCTCAAAACATGGATAACAACATATCACCTAGTACTGAGGATCTATCTTGCTAGACCTACCCTTGCTTTCGAAAGAAAAAGAGAGAAAAAAATAAAAGCTTTTGTGAATAGAAAAAATATATATGTGCACCGTTCTCCCAGTGACACCGAGTAGCCGGATCCCCACGACTCGGGAATCGTCGTGCCTCACGTCGAAAGGTTTAGCTTGGGGGAATGCATATGAATATGGATTTTGCGTGGTTTGAGTTAGTAGGTCCGAGGGGTCCTTCTTGGCCCGGTGCCCTGAGGTCGTCTGACCTGGGAGTGATCGACCCAACACTCCTTATACAAACCATTTCTAAATCCCCAAAAAAGAGATGTATATATACTTGAAAGCACGAATAAACCTAACAATTTCAAAAATCAAGGAAAATTGATGCATTGTGAGCGCCACTTTCTCGATCGACCAATAACCCATTATCCGAAGCTTATCCCATCTTCGACCATTGCATAACTTAGATTACTATTCATTCGTTCTAAGGACGGGTTACAGGAAATATCTTACGATTTGAGCATGGCCATAGTATAGTGTATTACTTGACGATTTGGGTTAGAGACAATGTCCTAGGATTATATCCTTATCGACGGAAAGAAATCGACACGTATAAGTTCCACGAATTTGAAATTTCAATTCGCCCACGTATATAAAATCGAATTTAAGAAATTCTCGAAGTTTCATGTCATTATTTGGGTGCTTGATTGCATGCCTCCAATCTACGCTCTCGCTTTTCTTCCTGAAGGATAAGGAAAAGTTTAGCTTTGGGGATTTTGATAAATGGTTTTTGTATATACTTTTTACCCCTTCTAATGCACGTTTTACGTATTCCATTCATCGTTTCTGTAACGACCCGCCTTCCAGGATACCCCGGAAGTATGAATCCATCCCAAGTATTCCCAGATCAACGAGTGTTACGTAGAAAGAGAGAAAGAAAGAGATCAAAAGAAAAACTGCAGGTCACTGTGCACGTGCTAGGAAGTACAAGTTAAGCACCAACACAGAAATATCACAAAGAACTAACAAAAGTATAAACATTTTGATGGGCCTGGGCCCAAACCCATGCGGGTTTACACCCACCGGCCCAGGCCAGCCGCCACACCCCCCCTCTAGCCGACCCCTTGCCACACCCTCTTTTTTGTACTTGCCCTTTCCGAGTCCTCCTTGGAGTAGGATTCCCCCTCCCGCCCCGAGTCCTCCTTGGAGTAGGATTCCCCCTCCCGTCCCGAGTCCTCCTTGGAGTAGGATTAGCCGGACTAGTCCTACTTGGTTTAGGATTGTCATGGTTTCTATTATAAATAGGGGGTAGCCTTCTCTTATTTTCTCATGCTTAATATTGGAATATTTCTATTGAGCATCCATTAGGAGTAGACGAGTGCGGACGTCCTCTAGGCGTCTTGGGAGGAGGGCACACCTCTTTTGTGTCCAATTATCTTTTTATTTCGCTTGTTATTTTCTAATAAAAATTCCATCTTTGTTAGTTCCTAACAATTTGGTATCAGAGCACGTGACGATTCATGGTGGCTTCCACAAGATCGCAAGACAAATTTGAGGCGTTGGAGGCAAAATTCACGGGCGAGATCGAGGCGATCAAAAAGTCGTTGGCGGGGAACAACGAATCCATGGCCAAGTTGACTACTTCAATCTCCCAATTGGCGTCAAATCAAGCAAAACACGACGACCAATTCGCGCAATTGATGGGTGCCTTGAATCAATTAGCAACAAACCCTAAAGGCGAAGGAAACCCTAACCCATCACCAAAGGCGGCACCTTTGAAGAAGGAGAAGGAGAAAGAAGAGATTTTTTTCCAAAATCAACCCTACTTCGTGGAGGAGTTGGACGAGGACGACGCCGAGGAGACATGGAGGGACGACTACCGCGAGGAGGTGCGGCGGAGGGCGGTACAAAGCCAAAGAAAGGCCGGAGGACCTAGCCGCGCGACAAGGGGAACTCACGGCATGAGAGAAGGAAGATCAGCCCCCCACGGCACGTGGGGGGGTTGACCAGCTGCGGAAGGGGACCCTGCCTGGGCCCGCCAGGCTCCGACGACCCTTCCGGAAGGCCGGCAGGGTCCGCCGACCTTCCAGGGAGGGCCCAGGGGCCCGCCGAGCCTGGCCGAAGGCCGGCAGGCCCCTGTGGGTCCGCGACAGGGCAGAAACCCCTCATGGTAGCCGCAGGAGGGGGGCAGGGGCTTCGGACAGCAGGATAGGGGGGTTTTTGAGCCCCCCGAGCAGCGGACCACGACGACGGGAGGCCGCGGACAGATTTCGGGAGACTTTTGTGACCCTCCAGGGCACCAACCAGCACTTGATGATCCTTTCTACAGCCATGGACGCGGGAGAGGCTATTACTCCGATGGAAGGAGTGGATATGAGGCAGAGTTCGGCGATGACGCCGGATGGGACGACTTTGAGGGGCGTCACGGAGGTCACCAGGGAGACTACGGGAGTCACGGAGGTGGGCCACCCCGGCACTATGAGATACTGGAGGAGAGGCGTCAGCACTACTGTCCGCCGCCCAGACAGGAGGGGAGACCCGAGCAGGGGCGTTTTGGAGGAGATTGTCGCGTCCGGAAGCTGAAGATGCCGCTATTTTCCGGAGAGGACCCACACGCCTGGTTATTTACCGTAGAGAGATACTTCACGGCCCACCACATGACCGAGGCCCAGAAGCTGGAGGCGGCAGCGATCTGCATGGAGGGGCGTGCTTTGGGATGGTTCCAGTGGAGGGAGAGGCGACAGCCGGTGAGGAGCTGGGAGGAGCTGAAGGATATGGTGCTGGAGAAGTTTAGAGACCCCCGGCTGGAAAACTTGCACGAGCAGCTTTACGCCCTCAGGCAGGAGGGGTCGGTACGGGATTACATCGAGAGGTTCGAGACACTGGCCGGGCGAGTGCATGGCGTCTCAGACGAGTCACTGGAGGGAACCTTTCTGAAAGGGTTGCGCCCCAGCCTGCGCGCATCAGTGAGACCCTACAAGCCTAAGGGGCTTTCGGAGGTCATAGAGATGGCACAGATGGTTGAGGATGCACAGACCGAGGATAGGCGTGTCCGGAGCAGTTTTAGTAGTCAGACAACGAGAGGCGGTCCGTCTGGGACGGGAAGAGCTGGCACCTCGGCGGGGGTGGGACAGGCAAACCGGGAGAATGCGGGGGAGAAGAGTAGCACACCACTACCTGGGGGGCAGTTCAGACGCATGACAGACGCAGAGATGAGGGACAAGAGACAGAAGGGCTTATGCTTCCGGTGCGATGAAAGATCTCACCAGGCCATAGATGCGCAGGGCGTAAACTCCAGGTGATCCTACTGGAGGATGACGAGGGCGAGTCTGATATCGAGGAAGAGACCGCTGCGGCAGAGGATGAGCTTGAGGGCTAGCAGTTGGACGTAGCGGAGGTGTCCCTCAATTCCGTGGTCAGGTTCACACCGAATCATACCATGAAGCTGAGGGGAGAGGTCGGAGACCAGGAGGTGACGGTGCTGATCGACAGTGGGGCCACCCACAATTTTATTTCCAGGAGGGTGGTGACACAACTGGGCCTTCAGCTGACAGATTGCGGCAGCTTTAGCGTGATGATAGGGACAGGAAAGAAGGAGAGCAGCCGTGGAGTTTGCCGGGGTTTGGTTCTGACCATGCAGGGGATACAGATTATTGCAGATTTTTTACCTCTAGACCTTGGGAGCACTGACGTTATCCTTTGCATGACTTGGCTCCAGACTCTGGGGGAGATGACCATTAACTGGAAACTACTGCGGATGAAGTTTCAGGAGGCCGGGCGATCGGTGATACTACAGGGAGACCCCAGCCTCTGCAGGGCATTAGTCTCTCTGAAGACCATGGTTAGGACCATTCAGATGGAGGGTGGCGGATATTTAGTGGAGCTGTACTCGCTGACCAGGGAGGGAGGAGCCGAGGCCAGTTCCGAGCAGCCCATTCCGAGGGAGGTTCAGCAGTTGATGGGGCAGTTTGAGGAGATATTCCAGGAGCCTCGGGGACTTCCACCGCCACGGGACCACGAGCACGCCATTGTTCTACGAGAGGGGGTTTCCCCCATTAGCGTGCGGCCCTACCGATACCCTCAGCACCAGAAAGATGAGATCGAGAGGATGGTTTCAGAGATGGTGCAGGCCGGGGTAATCCAGCCAAGCATTAGCCCGTTTTCCAGCCCTGTTCTATTGGTCAAGAAGAAGGATGGTAGTTGGCGGTTTTGCGTGGACTACAGGGCACTGAACAAGGAGACGGTCCCGGATAAGTTCCCTATACCAGTGATTGATGAGCTCCTAGACGAGCTACATGGAGCGACTTGGTTCAGCAAGCTAGATCTGAAGTCGGGCTATCACCAGATTCGGATGCGGCGGGAGGATGTGCTCAAAACAGCGTTCAGGACGCATGAGGGCCACTACGAGTTCCTGGTCATGCCATTTGGGCTGACCAATGCCCCGGCCACCTTTCAGGCTCTAATGAATAAGGTATTCCGTCCCTTTCTCAGGCGGTTCGTTTTGGTCTTTTTCGACGATATCTTGGTGTACAGTCGTTCGCTGGAGGAGCACTTGGACCACCTGCAGGTAGTTTTTCAGGAGCTGCAGTACCACCAGCTTTATTTGAACAGTAAGAAGTGCTTGTTCGGGCAGCCACAGGTGGAGTACCTGGGACATGTGGTGTCAGCGGGAGGAGTAGCCGCCGATAAAGCTAAGATAGCGGCCATGCTGGATTGGTCACGACCTACTACTCTCAGAGGGCTGCGGGGCTTCTTGGGGCTTACAGGTTACTACCGCCGCTTCGTAGAGGGATATGGGACGATCGCCTGGCCATTGACAGAATTACTAAAGAAGGATCAGTTCCATTGGGGTGACGAGGCGACGACAGCTTTTGAGGCCCTTAAAAGGGCAATGACCACGGTCCCGGTCTTAGCATTGCCTGATTTCACCCGACCTTTCGTGGTCGAGGCAGACGCGTCAGGACATGGGCTGGGCGCGGTACTGATGCAGGACCATCGTCCTATTGCATACTACAGCCAGGTGTTGACCACCAGGGCCCGATTGCGGTCAGTCTATGAGCATGAGCTGATGGCAATAGTCTTGTCCATTCAGAAGTGGAGACCTTATTTGTTGGGACGGAGCTTCATCGTTCGCACTGATCAGCGGAGCCTGAAGTACCTACTTGAGCAGCGGATGGTAGCAGAAGAACATCAGAAGTGGTTGCGCAAGCTGATGGGTTACAGATTTGAAATAGAGTACCGTCCGGGACTAGAGAACAAGGCAGCTGATGCTTTATCCCGGCGGGAGGAGGAGACAGAGATAGCAGCACTTACCGTATCCATCCTGGACGATTGGGGCCCACTGCAGCGGGAGGTTGAGACAGACCCGGATTTGGCGGCTATACGAGAAGCTCTTTTGCAGGGGTCGACTGAGTACCCGGGGTATTCATTGCAGGAGGGGCGATTACTGTACTGGGGCAGACTAGTGATACCAAGAACTTCTCCTTTCTTACCGACCATACTCAGAGAGTTCCACGGCAGTGCTATTGGAGGACATTCTGGGGTCCTCAAGACCTACCAGCGGTTATCACGGGAAATTTACTGGAAGGGGCAAAAGAAGGATGTGGCTAGGATGGTGGCGGAGTGTGACGTGTGCCAGCGTCACAAATATCAGGCTATGTCTCCAGGAGGATTATTACAGCCACTATCCCTACCAGACAGAGTGTGGGAGGACCTTTCTATGGATTTTATTGAAGGGTTGCCTAAGTCGGGAGGGTTCAGCGTCATTTTTGTTGTGGTAGACCGCCTCAGCAAATATGCACATTTTATCCCACTTAAGCATCCTTACAGCGCTGTGTCAGTGGCCGACACTTTTGTGCGCGAGGTTATCCGTCTACATGGTCCCCCAAAGTCTATTGTTTCGGATAGGGACAAGGTGTTCCAGAGTAAGTTTTGGCAGGAGCTTTTTCGCCTACAGGGGACATCATTAAAAAAGAGCACTGCTTATCACCCCCAGACAGATGGCCAGACAGAGGTGGTCAACTGCAGTGTAGAGACGTATCTGCGATGCTTCATCTCGGAGAATCCTAAGGAGTGGGTTCGCTGGTTACCATGGGCAGAATATTGGTACAACACTTCATACCACACGGCAGCCCAGACGACACCCTTTAGGATTTTATATGGCAGAGACCCTCCACACTTACTTCATTATGGGCAGGAGACGACCCCGGTTTCTGATGTGGAGCAGTACTTAGCTGAGCGGGACCGGGTTCTAGAGGAGCTGAAGCTCCATTTGGCGAGAGCTCAGCAGGTGATGAAGGCTCGGGCAGACCTCCACCGCCGAGATGTACACTTTGAGGTGGGCGACATGGTATATCTGAAGTTAAGGCCTTACCGACAGAGGTCAGTGGCTCATAGGAAGAATGAAAAGCTGTCACCACGATATTTTGGGCCTTTTGAGGTCGAGGCACGGGTTGGATCGGTAGCTTACAGGTTGCGCTTGCCGCCAGGATCGACCATTCACCCGGTATTCCATGTTTCACAGTTACGCCAGGCTATTGGCACCCACACTTCTTCTCCGACATTGCCCGAGTCACTTACTGCGGATATGGAGGTTGGACTGGAGCCAGAGCTACTGAAGGGGGTACGCCAGACCGACACAGGCGCGCGACAGGTCTTGTTGCAGTGGAAGGATCTACCAAAGCACGACAGCACTTGGGAGGACATGGCTGATATGGTGTTGCGATTCCCAGATTTCCACCTTGAGGACAAGGTGGCTCTTTTGGGGGGGAGTATTGATGGGCCTGGGCCCAAACCCATGCGGGTTTACACCCGCCGGCCCAGGCCAGCCGCCACACCCCCCTCTAGCCGACCCCTTGCCACACCCTCTTTTTTGTACTTGCCCTTTCCGAGTCCTCCTTGGAGTAGGATTCCCCCTCCCGTCCCAAGTCCTCCTTGGAGTAGGATTAGCCGGACTAGTCCTACTTGGTTTAGGATTGTCATGGTTTCTATTATAAATAGTGGGTAGCCTTCTCTAATTTTCTCATGCTTAATATTGGAATATTTCTATTGAGCATCCATTAGGAGTAGACGAGTGCGGACGTCCTCTAGGCGTCTTGGGAGGAGGGCACACCTCTTTTGTGTCCAATTATCTTTTTATTTCGCTTGTTATTTTCTAATAAAAATTCCATCTTTGTTAGTTCCTAACACATTTCACCTTATTAATACAATGATACATCTTTTACATACATCATCTCTGAATTGAGTACAAAAGAAGTAAACTAGAAAAATCCCCCAAAGAGCCCAAAAGGAAAACATGCTCACTGTGTATAAGTATAACTCACTCTCTAACTACACATGGAAGAACAACCGAACCAAACTACCCTCTGAGTAGCTCATGGTTCTTGCTCTGACTATCCTGCTTCTAGACCTGGATAAGTAAATGGGGCACATCAACGCGTGACCCGGTAGGATTCCTAACAAATCTAGGTTGGACCCAGTTTAGAACCGGACTACATATCTAAGAAGGGTGGTATACAAAAAATAAGGTCATAGAACTTATGAAAGTATTTACACCTTAAAGTGCAAGCACTGAAGAGAGGACTTGAAGAATATGCATAAGTAGCCAAAACATGACATGCACGTGCGAAAATTAAGCATATGAACATGTTAACTTAGCGTAGTGGCATTAAAATAAACAGAGGTGTAGATCAGCATGAGATAACAACATTAAAGTAAACAAAGGAACAAATAGACATGAGTTAACAACATTTATAATTTAAAAGACAATCACTTTAAATTATTAATTCACATGTTTGGGAACCTGTGTAAATAATAGGACACCTAAGGAGCTGGACTTCACACAGGGTGGGTGAAATATGGTATCTCAACCAGCGACACGGGCACTGGAGGGGCCTCTCATAACTCCCCACCCGAACGGAGCAAGGTACGGGAGTGAGACAATTCTTGATTTTGTGAAAAAACGAAGGAAGCCATTCTACCTCATGGTGCATCACGAGTACATCCATGGGCCTCTCTAACACTGCCCACTCCCCCTACTAACTGGGAGTGCGAGTGAGAATCAAGCTATGTCTACACTTAGCTAACTCCTTTGCTCAGGAGTGCAAATGGGAGCCTCAGCTGTGTCCGCTCCTTAAGACCTATTCTTTACATGGGTTCCCTCCAAAACCCACATCTAGAGCTTCACCCATTTTTGAGTGGATTGAAGACTCCTCATCTCACACTTTTTTCATCATTTCATAATATCTTTACTTTTAGTGGTCTTAATACCACTCTTAGAATTGTTCCATTCTTTCATCATATCACAATATGAACATCTCTTTATGTTCATTGTTCACATTCATTTGTATGTCTCTTTATGGACAATTTTCACTTATAAAAAAATTGTACAATAACATGAAATATCTTGCTCGCATGAGTAATCAAGTAACTACATCACAATCACTATATGTAAAAATAACAGGAAAGCACTCACAATAACAAAGGAAGGGTGGAACAATAACAGGAAAACACTCATAATTAAGTACCTTCATCATGGAGTTAGTTTTCATCTTTTCTAAGCATGAAGTTCAACTAATTGAAAGTTAAGTTGTTGGCAAACATATATCTTGATGCACAACATAATATAATATGAGACTTAGTTCATGAACATAATGTGAATAACATGGCAAGTGTATATCAAGAATAGCAGCAAATGAATTAAGAAAGCTGACAGAAGTAGGAAGATTATAGCCACGCGAAGATCCATTACAAGCACTAGTATCACGTCAAAGATACCATCAAATTTGATGCAAGTTGTTCAATTTTATCATCCACACAGCCGTATGGATTTTATCCATGCGGCCGTATGGATTTGGGTTGGTGAAGGAAATGAGCACACGGTCGTGTGATCTGTTCATACGGCCGTGTGGGACTTTTAGTGGAGCTGTAAGGGGGCAACGTGACCTTACACGGCCGTAAGGACTTTCATACAGCCAGAGGGAGTTAATACTGAAAAGGGAGGCCACACGACCGTATGGTTTTAATCCATATGGCCGTATGGGAAGAGGGCTTACGACTGTGGGAATAAGAACGATTCACACGGCCGTATGGTGTAATCCATACGGCCGTATGGGGTCTAAGGCCTAAGGGGGTCCTCACGGCACACGGCCGTATGATCTGCTCATACGATCATGTAGGACTTTTGTTCTGCTATTGATTCCGAGGACGACAAAACTAGAAAATCTTACGCGATTAAACTGAACCTTACCTAACTTGTTTAGAATCCTACCTTCCACAGTCCACCACTAAGTCGGGGGCCCTTCTTAATCCTGGAAGACCCTCTGAAAGCTTAGCCCACCCTCTTCTTCTTTTCCAGTGAATCAATTGAACTAGGGTTTGTAAAATGGGTTTGTGTGAAGTGAGATTGAGGAACGACAGTGGAGGTTGGGTTGACTGTGCGTGAGTGAACTAGAGTGTGGCTGAGCAAATTCCTCTAAATTTTTCCTGAATTTCTCTCTCCAAATTTCCATGTTATTCTCCTTCAATCACACCTCATGCTTCCCCAAATCAAGCTAAACTTGCCACCTAAATGGGGTTAGGTGAGGGTTATTAGGATGATGCCACCTCCCAAGTAGGAGGTGGCTAATTTGGGGTTTTAGGATTCTTAAATTCTATAAATTAAAAATACATAAAGTAATACATACTACTACCACATAATACTAGTATTTACTTAGCATACCTCATTTAGTAATTCCAAAAGACACTATAAAATTATTAAAAAATAATTTTTAATGTCACCTAAAATGAAAGACAAATATACAAGGCCTCCAAAAATTTATACGCGTATTTATACATCAAAGAAAAGTATTAATACAAGTATATGACTTTTGGGGTCATTACAGTTTCTCCCCATTTTCATCGTTTTTGTTTCCTTTTTTACTTTTATGGTCCATTTTGTGCTTCTCAGAAAATATGTATCAAATCTGGACCATAAAGCATGAAAAAAAAACCAAAAAGAGCGAAAAGATCAAAGAACGGGAGATCAAATTATGCAAAAGGTGAAGAGAAGGCTAAAAGGGTGACACAAACAGTCGCGTCGATTCAACGCGGCCGTGTTACCAAGAATCCCACCAACTCAAGCTTTCAATTCCATGTGGCCGCGTGAAGACAACGCAAATGGCCGCGTCGCTTCTGAAGAGGATTGAAGAAATTTCTATCGACACGGCCATTCTGATCAAATCACCAAGCCGCGTAACTCTAGAGTATCGAATCCAAACGGTCACTTCACACGACCGTTTCGACGACCAAACGAGCATCAAAGCTGCAGTCAACGTGGCTGCGTCGAAAGCGACGCGGCCGCATCGCTGTTACTTTCCAAGGTCCATTAACGCAATGTAAACGATGCGACCGTGTCGTTTTCGATGCGGTCGCATCGAATTAGATACTAGGGCATTTTCTGGGTGTCGCCAGAGTATATGGGCTTTTTGGTCTTTTGGGGCAATGTATATAACCCAATCTTCTTCCTCTGTGAAACCCAGACTTTATTCTGCCCTTTTTCAGTTGTATTTAGAGGAATTTCAGGAGTTATTCTCCCCTTATTATGTAGCTTTTAGTTATTCCTTTTGTAGTTCTTGTTTTGGATTTTTAATTTGATAATAGAAATAGACTTCTTTGCTCATAGCTATTATTGTGGATTGCTTGTTATTGAATTTTTTATTGAATCTATTGCAATGCTCATTGAATCCATGCGTGTGATTTCCTATTTGATAATTGGTAGTGAGTAGTTTTCCATCTAGGGCAATGGGTTGAACCCCATTGAAATTAGGTCATGGGTTGGATGAATTGATTGATTGATTATCGGCTAAATAGGTGATTTGGGATACATTAGGACGTTAATTGTCAATGTATATTGGGATCATCCCTTGTGGTTAATTATATTGGCCATCAGCGAGAGTCGGAAAAAATCTAGGGTTTTCAATCCCTACATTGACACATACTATTGATATGGCCGACGAGAGTCGGGTGTCGATTAGAGCTCTCCTAACGTTGATCCGAATCCCCGACCACGAGAGTGGCATGGAGGAAGATTGAGAAAATTCGTCGGACGTAATGCACCTAATGTATATCTATGCTTCAGCGAGAGTCGACATCGATATAGGTTAGGGTAGTCCTATCATAGCTGTCATGCCCTATATAGCATTATACGTGTATTCTACTGAACACACGTGGTATTTCTACTTACGATACATACGTATGCATGAAATAAACATAGATATCGATAAATGTAACGTAGTGCAAGGGGTATTAGGCCGTAATGCGTGGCTAAGAGACGAAAAAGCGAGATTGAGTGTAGGAGAAGTGTGAAAGACGTCGTCGATGCAAAACAACAGGAATGGGTTAGACGTGTAAGTGTGAAGCATGTATGCATGCATGAGTGTGTGAGAATGCGTGTGGGAAGAGCCATGCAAGTGTGAAAAGGCTTAGGGGTCAATGGCAACCCCGTAAATTTTTAGAAAGATCAGGGGCAAAACGGTCATTTGGGCTAAAATTACCGAGCGTACATCTCAAGGTTGTGTGTGCATAAAGTAATGGTAAACTTGTAAATACTTGTAACATGGGAGGGCATTTTGGTCATTTCCTCAGGGAATATTCCTTTGGAATATTCCATTCTAAGAAGAGAAGAAAGGAATAAAGGAGGAATATTCTTTAGATTTTTTCTTATTCTTTCTTAACTCCTCTTTCTTTTCCTTTCTACACTAATCCTCATTCTCTCCCTCTCCCACCTACCATGGCCGGCCACCCACCAAAGAAAGAAGAAGAAGAAGAAGAAGAAGAAGAAGAAGAAGAGCTTCTTTGAGGTAGGAACCCTTTGTTTGGAATTCCATTCAATTAATTTTTGTTGTAATGTTTTTACAACATGTTTTATCTAATATGTGATTTAGATAGCTAATTATCACATGGTATGGTCCAATTTCACAATTTTCCTTTGAAATTATTAGCAAAGTCACCTCCTTTTTAAATTCAGAAATCTTGATGTCTGATATTGCTTGGATTCTGGTTACTGTAGTTCAAATTAGGGTTCGAAAAAATTATTAGCTTGTAGATCTTGAAATCATACCCCAAAATCATATAAATATTGATATATGTTCAATTCTGGAATTAGGAGTAAAAATTCATTGTTTGCAAGATGTCTAAAATTCTGTCAAGCTGTGCACTGTTTAGAAAAATGAGGATTACTACCTGCACACTCCATGGATTTTGTTGATCTTGGTATTGTTGGAAGGTTAACAAGTTTTTCTAAAATTTTATCAGAGTGCTCTTATGTTTTCTGGCTAGAACAGCTCAAAACTGGCTTTGAACACAGGCCCTGAAATCTGTCTGAAAAACAGATTTGACACATTTCACCAATTAATTCATCATAAATCACCTATTTAATATTTTTACCTGAAATTTTATCTGTGAATCCAGGACTCATATATATATAACTTTAATGTGGGACAATTTGTCAAATTCTCTATAAAAATTGATGATATGTGCTCATCTATTGCCACCTTTTGTAAATTCCAGCAAGCTGAAGTACTAAAGTAGTGTTGTGAATTGGATATTCTTGCTAATTCATCCTTTATAGTGCATGATTATTGTTGTAATACGTAAATTAGATTAATGACATGTCTTGCCATTTGAATTGCTAATGTGCTATGGACATGCACGTCACGCCCACCACATGCTTGTGAAAATGCCTGAATGAAGGCAAATGCTAGAAATGCGAAAAATGCTCCATCATATAAATATGAAATGAAATTTGATATGAACTTGTAATGTTAGGAGCATGTTATGCATAGTGCCATATGTGATGTGATGATGATTTGATATGAATATGACGGATGGCATGACACCTCAGTGCATGACCCACGTTGGTATGAATGTGGTACGTGACACCTTGCAACATGACTCCTTTATTACTAAAGTGATAGAAATGATATTCTAGAAGGTCTCAGTCCTCTCTAATGAGGGTGAGTTAGAAAAACCCGGGTTTAGGTGGGATTTGATTAAGTTGTGGATATGAGGCCTGGACTGTGAAGTTGGGAGATGATTATGTGATGTGTGGAGTTTACACCCACTCGCCTTTACCGGGAGTGGAGGGGATACTTACACCCACTCGCCTTTACCGGGAGTGGAGTGGTCATACGGAGGTTGGGTTATATGTGGATAGCCTCACTCCTGCCAGGGACGGGTGAGGTGAGAGGCCCGGCGTACAGTGCCCGTGTCCCCTGCGTTGTGTGCTATATTCACCCCACATTTGGGGTGAAGTCCAGGTCCTGGTATCACACAGTTTACACAAGTTTCAATTAACTCAAATATGAAATAATAAAATAAGAATTGCGCGTTACTCCTTCTGCTGGTAGCACTTTCCCTTCCATTTGCCAGTTCCTTGTGACTTTGTGGCATGTCTCTCGCACTTGTACTTATTCTATTAGATATTGGTTGCTTAAATACTTGTGATATTATTATTATTATTATTATTCGTGCTAGCCCTTTCTTGCAGTAACTCGACATTGGACCGCAGGTATGATTCCCTTGTTTTAGCTATTTAACTTTCATTATATCACTTAGTTACATACTCTATTTCTTTTGGCTTGCCTTGTGGATTGATAACCTTAGAATGGTGTTCCAAATCCAAGTTGGTTCCTACTGGGGCACGCATTGACGTGCTCCTCCCTATTTTTCAGGTAGCATGACAGTATGGTTGGTGGTGACTTGGAGTTGGGTTCAGGGGTAGCACCTGGTGTGAGCTATCTTGTGGTGTGATATGGTTGTCTTGGGAGGTGGAGAATGACGGTGTATATGTAGTGGTGTACATGGGCTATTTTATAAATGGAAGTTGATATATATATATATATGTATATATATATATATGTGTATATATATATATATATGTGTATATATATATATATATGTGTATATATATATATATATGTGTATATATATATATATATGTGTATATATATATATATATGTATATATATATATATATATGTATATATATATATATATGTATATATATATATGTTATGTTGTTGTTGTTCTATATATCTCATGAGGTTGTTTAATATTATTGTGGAGCTTCACTTGTACTATCGCAGCATATGCGCAGTGGCCTGTTTGTTTAGTTTCTCCTTCCACTTTCTTTTCCTCTCTCATCACCCTCACTCTTCAGGATACTTGGAAAAAAATTTAATTAATGTCGGTTATCCTGGGGAATGGGGCGTGACAATAGCATCGCGAGAGCGGAGGTATGGATAACATAAGGGGCTATCCTATCATGCACTACGAGAGTGGGGAATAGTAGAACGCCCTTAGGTTCACTACTACAGATTTGGGCTTGGGTAACACCACTTAGATAGCGCTATCTAAGTGAGCTCTTGTATAGCGTTTCTGCACTTATAGAAAATAAAAATAAATCAAAATTAAGGTAAAAATCACTTAGATAGCGCTTTAATAAAAAGCGCCATCCAAGTAATATCTTACATAGCGCTTTTTGTTATCGCTATGGTACTAATCGTTACATAAACACTTTTTTAAAAAATATACATATATATAATTCTTTAGATAGTGCTTAAACAAAAATATCCCTAAATTTCCAAAGCCCTGGATTTTCCCGCCTCGTCTTTCCCATCTGACGGCGAGTGGAAAGACGAAGCAGTCCCGTGAGAATTCTGGCCAAAAAACGAAAAGGAAAAATCCTCTAAATCTCCTGTTTTCGCTTCTTCCCCGTTCTCAACTCAGCGATCAGCGAGCGAGCAAGCGAGCCCTTTCCCCTGAACCCCTTTTTCTTTTCTCCCCTATGAATAACAACTCAACCCCCCCAATCCCAAACCCTAAAGACTCCTCCCCGTGCTCCTCCGCCACCGCCGTGGACGACCTCGCGGATGCCGGCGATGCTGGCGAGAAGGCAGTTGCAGCGTTCGACGTGGACGCTGCCGGCGCTACTCCCACCCTAGAGGCAGAGGGGCCGATGGCCTCAGCGGAGAAGAAGGTGGAGGCAACGGAGGGAGATCACCCGATGGACGCCGGAGGAGACGGCCCTCCTCTGGCCTCGGCCACTGTTTTCTGTGTTGGAGAAATTGCAGATTTTAGAAAGGATGGTGCTATAAAACAGAGAAAGAAAAGGACTTATCGGTTAGCCGAGGCGTGCTAGGCACTGTCCTTAAGAGTAGATTTCCGTCCCTCAGAGTATGAACTCAGTGCAAGGCAGGTCCAGTGGCTACCCTCCAGGATTCAACGGCAACGGCCTTGTAAGTGTGCACTCACAATACAAGGCTCCAACGAGCAGCAACCATTCTTCGATCTCGCAGGAAGAGGAAGAGGAACAACAAGGATAGCAACAGAAACATTTTTCTTTTGGAGGAAGAATGAAATAGTTTGAAATGAAATTTCGCAGCCCCAAAACTATAAAAAGGTTGAGTTTATATAGAGCAAAATTGAGACTGTTGGAATTCGTAATTAATAGGAAATTTTAATTCGGCCATTAAACAAAATATGACCGTTGGAATTCATCCATTAATAAGAAAATGGCAGTTGGAGAGTTTAATGAGCTATCAATAAGAAAATAGCTGTTGCAAAAATTAAACAGCAATTAAAACAAAAAAAATATGGCTGTTGAGAACATAATGGGCTTTTAATTCTCTAAAAGTAAGGGGCTAAAAAACATGATGCAAAACTCGGGCACTCCGCGCGCGCACCCGTGAACCCCCCTGCGCAGGCGCGACGCCAGCGCACACACGCTAAGGTTTTCCAGATCCGACGCCCACATTTTCCATTCGGTTCAACCCGGTTTGGGCTCGACCCCTTGCTTGGGCTCATGCGCACGCGAGCTACCCCCAAGTGCTAGCCCATTAACAAGCCCAATAGCCCATTAACAAGAAGACACTTATAAACCCATCCAAGGGAGTTCTCCCATCCAATGTGGGACTAAACTTGGCTTTGAAATTGAAGAAATATCCAACAATCCTCCACAATTTCAAAATTTCAAGAGGTAAGGAAATAAGAATCCAACATGACGAAAAAGGAAAAAATGTGAGATCGAATACGACAATTCAATACATTAGCAATGGTGACTTTCGGTCTATGAACCATTACTTAGGGAATGAAAGTGTGTTCTACAAGAAGTTGGTGAAACATATAGTTTCTATGAACCACTCTTCTTTATCGTAAAACATTTACTCACAACCCATATTGAATCATTAATGAATAGTTGCTTGCTCTTTCGGGTTGGCACGTTTCGGCCATGCGCCATACCTGGATTTTCATTAGTGCTCTAGCGAATGTACCCAAATTCGCATTGGAAGCGGCCACACTTCCACACCCATATAGGTGGACCCATCAAGTGTGCTCGACGATTATGCACACCACCCAACAAGGGCTATGGTTTCCATTAAGAGCCATATGCTCATCCTCTCTCATCGTCGATAGCACTATCTACACCATAGGAAAGGGACATGAACATAATGATAGTGCTCCTCACGATCAACAAGTGACTTGTTGTTACCCATATGAACCTACTTCATGAGATCATCAATCACATAGGTTGGGTTACCATCACTCTTGACCTATGTTTTAGGTATAAGTCCCATTCCCCTCGATGTACCTTCCACTAATTTCCTATTTAGTGGTTTTGTCAGAGGATCTGCCAAATTCATCACTGACCTAACATAATCAAGGGACACAATCCCATGATCTAGCAGCGGACTCACAATAGAGTGTCTTAGGCGTATAAGCCTATTCTTCCCATTAAAAATTTTTATTTCTGGCTTTTGCAATTGCAACTTGACTATCTCACTGGATAGACACAGACGGTACCGAATTTTTCGCAAATGGGAAGATCACCAAGAAGGTTCTTAAGCCATTCGGCTTCACTACATGCCTTCTCCAAGGCAATAAACACGGACTCCATAGTAGACCGAGCAATACATGTTTACTTGGATGATTTCCAAGATACCGCACCTCCACCAAGTGTAAAAACATAACCACTTGTGGATTTAAGATCATCTGAATCAGAGATCCAATTTGCATCAGTAAAACCTTCTAAAACTGATGGATCACAATTGGTCTCCTTCCTAGCTCTTTTACTCCTCCTTACTTTTATCTCATCATCATAATCATGTGATTGAGCATCAGAAGTTTGTGATGAGTGGGATGCAAAATTCAACCGACCATTATCCATCATCATTGGAAATATGTGCTCAAAGAAATCAACAAACTAGGTTTCAACAATAGTGTTAGGCTCCAAGATATTTAGCTCACTTCTAACAACTAAGAATCTATATAAAGCACTATTTTGAGCATAGACTGTAAACATGCAATCAAAAGTTTTAGGATCTAATTTCCTTTGCATAGGTTCTGGTAAAAGAACTTTAGCTAGGTACCCCCACGCATTGAGGTAAACAGGTTTTATAAAAACAAACTCAAACTCTTTTAATGGCTGATGACAACATTTCCTGTAACATATCATAACCAAAATAAACATTTCAACTTTGAAGCATATGGCTGAATTTGCAACACGCACTTAATTTTTTTCAGAAGTTTAACATATATCTGAGACTGTCAGATACAAGAATCTGAGCGCAAAAAATTAAGTTCAGAACAACAAGCAAGGAGCAGCCATCCCTTTTATTTCTAAGAAATCATTTTAACTTTAGTAGATCGTTTCCCAATTTTGCAAATGAATTTCTATGTACTTCAAGTACCTCATGGTAACAGGCAATTGCTGTTAATATGCATCCACATCACTCTATTCTAAACACTTAGACAACACAACCAATAAAAGTGGCCATTAAACATTGATAATTCAATGGAAACACCAAAACTACATTGTACGAAGAAAATGGCAAAAGACATACAGCTTTCAAATCTCGTACAAATAACAAAACATTTCAAAACTTAGAAATAACAACATTTATACTCACGTACAAACAAAACAAAAAACATTTCAAAACTTGCCTCATTTCTATTTTCACCTCCGAGAACATGCAATTACTAGTCATCAAAAATGAACATTAATGAAAAAGAGGTTCTGTATAGAATTACACCCCCTGCAACCACCCAATATCAAAATACAAGGGACTCAAAAATCCACAAAAATATTTACATGTTGGTGCTTTTACACACAAACAACTTGCAAATGAAATCAAAAACTCATCTTTTGACACAAAAAGATTTTTTTTAATTAAAAATATAGATAGATATGTATTCCATACTAGAATACTAAATAAGGAGTGGATTGCATCTAATTGATAAAGCCCACAAAAGAGTTCATGAAACGAAGAATGCCTTCTCAAATTTCAGTCTTCGAATACATTAATCAAATGAAAATTTTACACATCCCCTTAAACTAAATCCAAGAAGACAAATAATCACACGAATCATCCACCAATGGCAAAAAACCCTTTTTCATTTTATGGTAGCTTAACATATATGTTAACAGCACATTATGTGAGATCATTACTCACTTGTAAATTTAGAGAGCAACTCTATGTTAAAGGCTTCATGAAAATTTAGACATCTAAAAATAGTCATTGCCAACCAACAACAGATTCTTGGCTGAGTTGGCTCAAGGAGCATGGAAAAGAGACAAGCTTCAAATAGAAGATAATCACACGATATCAATAATGTCAACATTTTTCATGTTTTAAGCTCATGCACCAAGATAAGCTGGAAGGGAAGTCAAACACACAGTAGACTACACATACTTAAAGCATATGTACACATAGAAAGTGCAATGGACCCATTTGAGACCCCAAAAGAAAAGTTGTCTTGATATAATCATGATCATTAGTTAAGCTTACTTAACACTTTTACAAACCTATGCAGAATTATGTTTCTACACTATAATGTACTTTCTGTATGAATACACCAGTCTACCTCCCGATAGTTGATCTTCAATAAAAACATTTTTCAGATTCAGATAAGTAGCCATAAATGCTAACCTTGAGAAACTGACCAAAAAAAATATGTCATTGTTTAAATTTTTTTATTCTCTCTTATTTATAAAGAGTATGAGATCCAAATATAACCTGAGTTGCGATCTCCACCAAAATTAGTTGAAAACAAGGACAGTTCCTAAAATTCATCCAAATATACAAATGTCCACATTTAACATAACTAGTGTCTATTATAAAAAATAAATACGGCCACTACCGGTGGAAAAATCCATAGAAAATGTCAATTATTATTAGCATATCCTAGTCTTTCCAGATTTGTCGCATAGGCATGGAAAATCCATGCAACAATAAATATATACTTACATGATTTGCCATTTCTTGGTATCCTTGTGATGTTGTGTTGGTTTACTATTTCATATTCAGTTAGAGATATATGTAAGCGAATGACATACATAGAAGTGACACAATATATTTACCTTATAGTGAACATAAAACCAAATAACACATTAGAGAAGATTTAAAATACATTATATAATTTTAGATCATCGGAAAGTGCTAATGGCGCCAAGATTAGAAATGACATCTGATTGATTACTTTATTATGCTTAACACAAGGTTAGGCCAAAGTCCAAAGTGTTTTTATTTTCCTACTTCTATATGATCATAAGAAGTATCCTCCCAACTTTCGCCCTCTCCCTCCTTTCGTATATAGCTGATCTGCTCTGTTAGGCATTCTGCAGATTATAAGTTATGCATATAGTCTTCCTTGCCATACCTATCATTTCCTATGTAGCTATAGGCAAACATTTGTTTCAAATTTCCATATTTCTTTTGTTTCACCTTTGTTGAATAATTTTGAAAATTTTCAGGAAATTTTGTAGCTGTTGGTACCATGGAACCAGCTAATGAAATTTGGGACCTGGACATGGTACACACTCATGACGAAAGGCTTGTTATATACTATTCTACATCATTTTATTCAAGTTGTGGCACTATCATTTTAACTGTTGTTCCCCACTATTTGTTGTATATGAAAAGATCAAAGAGGAGAATCCATCTATGATACTGGGAGGACGGTCAGAGGCAAGTCGTTCTATCAAGGAATTTGATCGGTCTACTATTTGCGTTGATATGGGTTTTACGTTGACACGTGATTTTATTTTACAATTTTAATTTCTCTGTAGACAAGTTACTGAAGTCCTTTTTCTACAGCTTTTAATACTTATGTCCTCATCTTCATAATTAGGACATGTCCTGGAGTAGTCACCTTGTTGTTACACACACCATGCACGTACGCACTCAATGCACATACCCACACTAGAAGTTTTAATGCTATATTATTTTCTTGTATGCTTTTTTGGGAAACAGAGTTAAGGATTTCAAAATTTATTGACAAGCAGAAATGCATACGGTATTCTAATCCATTTTTAACTGTTTTGTTTTTAACTAATTCTTACCTTCTTTGGACTTCGATGGAACATATGACTATTGTGTGTTCTTGAATTGGATTTTATATCTGTAGCAATCAGGGAAGTAAAAATCTGGCAGTCACAAAGGACCTGTGCTTGGTCTTTCATGGAATAAAGAGTTCAGGTGAGCAAAGACATGATTATACAAGACTTTCAGTTGTGACCATCTTTCTGCAATGCTGAAATACTTGCCTTAAACTTCAGGAACGTCCTTGCTAGTGCAAGTGCTGACACGTCTGTCAAGGGTTGGGATTTGGAAAAGAGGAAATGTGTTGCAACAGCCAATCACCACAAGAACCAGGTAAGTGAATGAGCTTATCTATTCTGAGAATATTAAAGGTTAAATTTTTTCACTGGTCAAATACTTGTAATGTATTTGACATTTGGAGGCTGAATTATGACGCTTCACCAGGCAAGGGCATATTTATACAATACCAAGAGTACTGAATTTGGATTTCATGGGGTACTTATGCATGTTGTGAGCTTTGAACTTTTGGGAGGTATCTTTGTCCTGATATTATTGTTTACATGTTTGCCTTACTGCTGATATACTCCACCTGGCGTCTGATTTAGCTTGTGCATGGGTTAGGGAGGTGAGAAGAAGAAAAGACATCGTGATCAGGGAATTTGTAAGATCTAATCGACATATATATAGAAAGGAAACCTGAAAGAGGAGGGCTTAATGATTTATTTTTAAGCTTTTGATGATGCATGTTTGTATTGATTTGGTAGGGCTTTATGGATCTACAACTCTTTTGAGAGGAAAATTCTTCTTGAACAAGCTATACGACCAGCAGTGCTTTTTGGTCCAAGGTGTTGGGCAGCAAAAAATAACATACGCAGAAAATGAATGTAGCTGAAATGAGATCTATACGACCAGCAGTGCTTTTTGTTTTCAGTCATTATATCACCATGTTGTCATGTTGGATTTATACGCCGAAAAAGAAATGTTTAAGAATTTATTCATGTGATCAGATATGTTTTCCATTTGTTTCTTAACTAAAGTAGTTATATTCTTGATCCTGAATGCAAATTGCTAAGTGCTTTTTGTATTTATCGTATTTGATCTTCAATTATCTTCCCTAGTGAGTTTTCTCTGTTTGTTGTTTGGATATATTCTGCAAATGCTATTAGAGTTTCTCCAGCATTTTTATAATATGTCAGTGTTTATGTATTCAATGCTATAATATTGCATCTGACAAATTTTGGTGTTACCTTCACTTTTATGTATTAATAATTCCCCTTAGCTTGTAGAGCTTCTTTTGTATGCATTCATCAGATATATTCAGGCAAACTCAAATCATATGGCAATGCTAAGTTCTGCAATTATAAAGTAGAAATCTAAGCATCTTCAAATCATATGCAAACTCAAGCCATGAATAAAGGGGAAGAAAGAGGACAGCCTTGTATGAGCACACAGTTAATTTTGTTCCATACGAGCCATCACCTGATTTCTCAATGGTACTTGCTAACAAATCTGCCTTCTGTAGTTTCGAGTTCACACTTCTGAAAATAGTCAATATTTGCATATTGTGGAGTGTTCAAGAGATATCATAAATATATGGCTAATGACAATATCATATGTATGCAGGACTATAATGCTACGATCGAATTCTATTGGGCTCCGTTTCTGGTTGAATTGAACTCAGACGATGCGATTGTGCACCGAGTGACGGATATAATTGTGCGAGGCAGGTCCATAAATAAGCATGCTAGGCACTGGAAGGGGGCTGATGTTATGGTTTTCAATACTTACCTCTGGTAGATGACTGGGGTGAAGATGAAGATCCTGTCATTTTCCTCCTAATCTCAACAATTACTTTCCAAAACTTACACTACATCATGATTTAAACCCTTGCATAATTCAAAAGAGCTTTCATTGAACTTTCTAAAATTATGTCACACTTATGTAGTCAATGTATCTAAGTATTTTTATTTTCCCTTCAGCATCTGATTTTTTTTGGGGATTGGCTTGTTTGATGGAATGCAGGACAGGACCATTTTCAGGCGACACGGCGAATATCGAGCTGATGGAGACGGACGACGTGTATCGATCGGCCCTGACGAGAATGGTGAAATGGGTTGAGAAGAACATGAATCCTAATCAGACCAGGGTCTTCTTTACAAGCATGTCCCCTTGCCATGAGAAGTACGTATTTATTTTGACCGGTATCTATGGAGTGATCGCAAGTTGTAACATCTTTAAGCATTTTTTTGGAGAATTTTAGAAAGAAACAAGATATGGTGCATGTTTAACAGGAGCAGGGAGTTGGGGGGGGGGGGGGAGGGGGGGGGGGGGGGGGGGGGGGGGGGGGGACCGGGCGGAAATTGCTTTAACGAGACAACTCCGATAGAGGATCCAACATACTGGGGTTCAAATTGCAGATGGTTCAGTTTCTCCAGTTATTGGAATTGGTTCAGTTTATTTAACAGAGAATTTCCATCTTTCCTCAGTTCTTTATTTTCCAAGTTTGAACTGTAATCTAATTTCCATTAGTAAACTATCCCGGGATCTTAATTGTGTTGTTAACTTCCATCCTTCCTCTTGTGTTTTTCAGGCAGTGGATTCGGGGAAGGTGATTGGCAGTGCTGATATGCATGGGCGACTTTATCTGCTCAACCAAAAGAATTTCCCAAGTGAACAAGTTCAATTATCATGTAGTTTCTCAAAGTCTAGTTCAGAGTCCGTCAATTTAGTTTCAAAAATTGGTTGTGTTTCCCATTTTGCATCTATTTCCATTGATTGTCCGGTCATGTTGTGGCACTTTCGTATTGGTCGTCCAAATTTCGCATATATTGCAAAATCGTTTCCTCACTTGTTTATCAGTAAAAGTCCTAGTTGTTTATCAATGTGAGATTTGTCAATTAGCCAAGCAGGCTAGAATTTGTTTGATTTTCTATTTTTTTTTAAAAAAACTAAACATTAACAACAGCCAGACGGCCAGTCCGTGGCTAATGCCTATTAGCCACGGCCAGTCTGTGGCTAATGCGTATTAGTCACGGACAGTCCAAACATTAAAAAGCGCTATGCAAGGTAAAAATCAAAATTTCTCGAGTAATCTTGAATAGCGCTTCCAAAAACGCTAAGGTAGTAAAGTGCTATCTTAGTAAACCACTTAGATAGTGTTTAAAAAAGCGCTATCCAAGCTATCATAGCGGTAGCTTGGATAGCGCTTAAAAGCGCTATCTAGTTTAAAAAAAAGCGCTATGCAAGCGTTTTTTTGTAGTAGTGGTTAGACTTCTCCTGAATCCCAATGAATCCAACCAGGGCCGGTTCAAGCATAAATGAGACCTAAAGCGAAACAAAATATAAGGCCTAAGTATTAAAGAAAAATTTTTAGGTGCCTTAATATAACTGAATTTAGAAGGACAAAATATGAGTCTGTGACGTTCGTCGTCTAAGAGAGGGAGAGAGATCACTCACTCAGATCAACTTCTTGTGAAGGGCCCACCGGGGCCGATGCTGGGGGGGAGAGAGACGGAGTCACAAAGGCGCCGAATCGGTTGATGCGCAGTCGCAGACCGCCGATGATGTCGATCGGAGCCGGGCCCAAAGGGAGACCGGGTCTGGGAGAACCCCACAGAGAGAGAGAAAGAGGTCTGAGCGGAGGGCATCGACGATAGGAGACTTGGAGGGCTAGGCAGCGACGATTGGAGACTTGGAGGGAGAGAGAGAGAGAGAAGTCTGAGCGGAGGGCATCGAAGATAAGAGACTTGGAGGGCTAGGCAGCGACGATAGGAACTTGGAGGGCTAGGCAACGACGATTGGAGACTTGGAGGGCTAGGCAGCGACGATAGGAACTTGGAGGGCTAGGCAACGACGATTGGAGACTTGGAGGGCTAGGGTTGGTGTCGTTTGACGTTTGAGATCCTTTTTTTTAATTCACAGACTCTTTCAATCAGTTTGGGTTGAGGCAATGGCCAATGAGGCGGGCTTCAGCACAACAAGGCTGGAAAATTGAGACTGTGCGTTGACATAAAAATGATAATTGAAATTGAGTTTAGATCCAATTTTTTAAAAAAAAATACGAGGCCTCCGAATTTTGGAGGCCTAAAGTGGCTGCCTAACTTGCCTAGCAGTAGAACTGGGTCTGAATCCAACAATTGGTTAACTCTAATCCAACCTTAACCCTAGTTCGATGGTGGGGATACCCTAAGCTCTAGAGTTTTTATCCTCTAAAATTTCCCTCATTTTCATCTAAACCACCTATCGACCGTGTAGCTTTCAAACCTATAAAGAAGTCGGCATTCAACGAATGCCTCCTTGTGGACGGCCCGTATAGCGCTACGACGACTCCGTGCGCGTGCGGACGATAAATAATTAAAGTTTTTGCGACTGCATAACAAGTTTCTGGCGCCGTTGTCCGGGAAGCACTGTTTGATATTGATTTTGATATTTTTGGATAGACTATGCATTCTTTTGTTCCTTTGTTACACGTTCATTTTTCTATGGAAACTAACGTAAATGTAAGAGCCATCGTTAAAACCGGAAATTTGGGAGGGGGGGGGGGATGAAAAGAGGAGAGAAGACATTAACGATCAAACATAGGGACACTGTATGTACTGGACGCATTTCCACTTCATTATTTATTTATTATTATTAATATTACCAAGAGGCATTCACAACTGCTGCCCGGTCGTCACAACTTAACAACAGTACACTGCAGACGACGGACTCCACAGTGTAGTTCTGATTCGAAAGGCCCCCGAACACAAAGGTCGCAAAACCCCCTGCGGTATTAGTGGCTGTGTCCATGGCCAGAAGAACAAGCTTGCGGTTGACTGCAAACTCCCCAGCCGGAAGAGTTGAAGCGTAGAGTTGGTTTTGATGCATGTTGTAAAAATTGACTGCAAACTCCCCGGCCTCAACCAGACGTTGATCAGGCAAGTAGTTGATTCGACCCCATCCTTCCAGAATGATTGCAGATGAGAGGTCCGCGAGAATGAGAAGAGAAGCAACCACAAGCAGAGGAACACATGAACATTTGGTTCTCATCGTTAAATCTCTGCCTTATTTTCCTGATGCATATCACATTGGATTGAGGTGCTATGTATAGTGTGGTTCAGGTGTTAATACGTACGAGATTTGGAGACCCCGCCTCTCGAACAAGTTTTGCCCGGTGCTTGCATGCATCCCATCCAATTTTAATGTCCTCCTGATACAAAAACGCGGAACATTTTGTTAATGATCTTCGTGTTGTTGAGGGGCAGGTGGCAAATGGAGAATCCACCGTTACGAACCGTCCACTAAGCCTTGAATGATGCGTGAGAACCAAACTTAATAAGCATTTGTTTATGCATGTTGCACCGCGGAGGCAATCGGGACCGTCGAAGTAACTAGAACAAAGAAGAAAGAGAGAGAGAGCACAAGCAATTTAGATCGAAGACCGACCAAGAAAACACTTCATATTGATTTCTAATGAATTTACGAAAAAAAATCTCAAATAGCTCTCAACGGAATGACTCTTAACTCTTAGAACTTCTAAGAGATCATACATTGCTTCAATTGTTTTCGATGCAAATAACCAAAGCCCTTGCCTTCTTTTTATAGGGATGAAAGGGAGAGTGTTGGTGCACCAACCAACCCCTTTTTTGACAAACAAATGGGCACTAACCCAAAATGGGACTGCTGGAAATTTCCAGCAACCTGCAGAGCCAACAACCACAATGCATCCCCAATTTTTATAATCCAAGTATTTACCATCGATAATTGAGAGTGATTTCAGTAGATTTTATTAATGAGTATTTGTTATCGTGATTCATTGTAGGCTTGTAGCAAATTCTATGAGTTTCTGCATGTAAATTTATATGTGCTTCTTTAATGCTAATGACAATGGTTTATTTGATTTATGAAAAATGCGTGGCAAATTATTGGATACTTTTGTTATTTACAATATTATTCTTAATAAAACAAAGTCCAATTGATAATTCAATTAAATAGGGAGCCGACACACGTGCCTTTTGGGGTGTCCCACTCGTGAGTTTATCGTGTCGGCCATTCATGGTGAGCCTAAACATTTTATTGTGTGTTGCGAATTCTAGGTGATGACTATACTAAGCTAGTCTAGTTTACATGCAGCTATATTTTCAAAATTAATTGAAAATCATAAAATACAAAAATCATAACTATAAACATAAAAGTGTTGTAAACTTGGTGGCTACGGAATCCGTAGCCATGTATTTATAGCAATATGGTTACATAATGGGTGGATACCTAATAACAAGTTGGGTCTCCAAAGCACGTTTATAACACTTCTCTTTATCCATCGATTGTTCCGTAATGAGCGCTTCAGGGTTCATTGAGCTTATCTGATCATGGGCTATGGATACTTCTGGATTCCAAGTTAAGAGTACTTGCCTCGTTAAAACCTTTGCCATGGAAAACCCAGTGGGAAAAACCAGTGGCTAAGGGAAAAGAGTACAAGTCTCTGTAACTCCCCCTGATCGATGGATATCATAAGAGGTGGATACTTCTAGATCCAGAGTTGATGTGGTTGCCTCGTTAAAACCTTGGCTATGGAAAACCCAGTGAAAAAAACCAGTAGCCAATGAAAAAGAGTACATCCAAACATTAACTCCCCCTGAAAAGTACAAGCTTCAGGCTTGTAGATCTCTCAACTGTTTCATCCCAATTCCTAGTACAAGTTTTATAAAGGTACTACGAGGTAAAGGTTTAGTAAATGGATCTGCCAGGTTGTTGCAAGACTGGATCTGCAGGATGTCGATCTCGTTGTCTACTTGTTGTTCATGCGTCCAGAAGAGCTTGGGGGAAATGTGCTTCGTCCTGTCACCTTTGATGTAGCCACCTCATAGTTGAGCCATGCTGGCAGCATTGTCTTCGTACATGGTGGTTGGTCCAAGATCTCCCGTCTTCAGGCCGGTAGTCTTGAGGATGTGGTGGATGACTGATCGAAGCCAGAAGCATTCTCTGCTAGCTTCGTGGATCTCTATGAGCTCGGAGTGGGTGGATGATGTCGCTGTCGAAGTCTGCTTCACAGATCTCCATGAGATGGCCGTCCCACAGTATGTGAACACGAAACCGGTCTGGGACTTTGCGGTGTGTTGGTCGGACCTGTATCCTGCATCTGCATAACCGACTAAGTCGGAGGATACACCTTTCTTGAAGTATAGTCCCAGGTCCCCAGACCCTTGGAGGTAGCGCAGAAGGTGCTTCACTCTGTTCCAGTGGCGCTTTGAGGGCGCTGAACTGTATCTGGCTAGTAGGTTAACTACGAACGCTATATCGGGACGCGTGCAGTTTGCCATGTATAGGAGTGCTCCAATTACACTTAGGTAGGGTACTTCAGGACCCAGTGCTTCCTCCCCCTCTTCCAGTGGTCGGTAGGGGTCTGTATCAATATCCAATGATCTGACGATCATTGGTGTGCTGAGCGGATGACATTTGTCCATGAGGAAGTTTTTCAGCAACTTCTTTGTGTATGTCGATTGGTGTAACAGGATTCCTCCGCTCAAGTGTTCAATTTGTAAGCCTAGGCAGAACTTTGTTTTGCCAAGGTCTTTCATCTCAAAAGTCTGTGCGAGACTCTTGGATATCTCACATATCTCTTTAGGAGAACCGATCAATTTGTAAGCCTAGGCAGAACTTTGTTTTGCCAAGGTCTTTCATCTCAAAAGTCTGTGTGAGACTCTTGGATATCTCACATATCTCTTTAGGAGAGCCGATGATGTTTAGGTCGTCTACGTAGACGGCAATGATTACGAATCATGTTCCCTTTGCTCTTATAAAGATGCAAGGGCAGACTTCATTTGTTGTGAATCCTTGTTGCACTAGGAATTCACTGAGTCTGTTATACCACATTCTCCCCGACTGTTTTAGACCATACAGTGATCTTTGGGGTTTGACAGAATAGACGTCCCGAGGTCTTTCTGTCATTTTTGTCGGTAGTTTATATCCGTCTGGGATTCTCATATAGATATCCTTATCTATATTTCCATATACGTATGCAGTCACAACGTCTATGAGCTGCATATCCAGGCCTTCCTTAGTAGATAGGCCAATAATGAAACAGAAGGTGATCGCATCCATGATCGGGGGGGGGGGGGGTATGTATCGTCATAGTCTATTCCTGGTCTTTGGGAAAAGCCTTGTGCAACAAGGCACGCTTTGTAGCGCACGATCTCATTATTCTCGTTTCTTTTTCTCACGAATACCCATTTATATCCCACAGGTTTAACACCCTTTGGTGTTAGGGCTACAGGTCCAAAAACTTTGCGCTTCGAGAGTGAGTCCAGCTCTACTCCTATTGCCTCGTTCCACTTTGGCCAATCCTCTCTGCGTTTACATTCTGCTAGAGAGCGTGGATCGGTCTCATCGTCGTATTCAGTGATGTGAGTGGCAATAATGAGCGTGAAGTTATCATCGATGATTGTGCTTTTTCTGTCCAGTACCTCCCCAGTACGTACATAGTTTAATGATATTTCTCCTACATTTTCCTCTTCAGGGGGTTTTAGGAGGGGAGAGGTATCTGGGCTGAGCTCAGCATCCTGTGGTGGTATCGTTATCATTGCTCCAGGATTTTTCCTCTTTCAAGGCTTTTTATCTTTGGAGCCTGTGGGTCGTACTCTCTTTTGTTGAGGTACGGCCTCTTCTGCTGTAGGTGGATTGCATCCCACTTTGGGTATATCAATCCTAGCTGACGTATTTGCAGCAGGGACGTGTGATCTGACAATCTTCTGGTTGTCAGTGAATTTGTCAGGTAAAATGTGAACTGTATTTTGGATTTGAAGGATCTTCAGGATCTTGTCTTCACATTGGTTTGTACGCGGATCAAAATGGGATAAAGTTTTGGTATCCCATGAAATGGTCTTTGAAGCTTCTGGCTTTTCTGTGTTAATGTTTAGTTTGGGAAAAGTGTTTTCGTCAAACTCACAATCTGCTAGACGTGCCTTAAAGGTGTCCCCCGTTAGGGGTTCTAGGTATCTAATGATCGATGGTGAGTCGAATCCAATGTAGATACCCAGTCGACGTTGAGGACCCATCTTGGTCCTCTGCGGTGGTGGTATGGGGACATAGACAGCACATCCGAATATTCTCAGGTGAGAGATATCTGGTGGGTTCCCATATGCAAGTTGCATCGGAGAATAAGATTGACTTCCTGACGGTCGTAATCTTATTAGCGATGTAGCGTATAAGATGGCATGTCCCCACGCATTTACCGGCAACTGGCATTGCATCAACAATGGACGAGCAATCCATTGTAGTCTCTTTATAAGAGATTCGGCTAACCCGTTCTGGGTGTGCACATGAGCTACAGGATGTTCAACTTCTATACCGGTTGCTTGGCAGTAGTCTAGGAAGACTTGTGATGTGAATTCTCCAGCATTGTCCAGACGCAATTTCTTGATCTGGTTATCTGGGAAATGTGCCCGCAACTTTATGATTTGTGCCAGTAGCTTTGCAAAGGCTACGTTGCGGGTGGACATGAGGCACACATATGACCATTTGGAAGATGCGTCAATCAGTACCATGTAGTACCGAAATGGTCCACTTGCAGGGTGAATATGCCCGTAAATGTCTCCATGTATTCTCTCTACGAAGCTCGGAGACTCTGAGTCCACCTTCAGGGGGATGGTCTCGTAATCAATTTCCCTTTGTGACAAGGGGGACAAGGAGATGCACCCTTTCGAAGTAGCTTCAGGCTTTTCGAGTTAATTCCACGGGATTGGGATATGATGCAACGCATCATATTCCTTCCAAGGTGTCCTAGTCTGTTGCGCCAGAGTTAGAATTCTGGTTGATTGTCGCACTTCTGGTGCTCAAGTGTGTTTTCTTCCATTGCTCTTATCCTTGTATGGTAGAGACCCGACGGGAGTCTCTCAAAACGCTCGACGGTGGTTTTAGCACCGTTTTTTATGAGACGTTACATACAAGAATTCTCTGTTCTGTTTACTCACCGTCTCAAGGTGGTATCCGTTTAAACGGATATCTTTAAAGCTTATCAGATTTCTATGAGTGTTAGGGGAGAAAAGCGCATCTTTTATTAGTAGTTGTGTTTTGTTGGGGAGCATAAAATGTGCTTCCACTGATCCTTCAATAATTCCTGATGGACCGGAGATTGTATTCACGGTTCCATCGTATTTATCAATGCTTTGGAAAAAGCAGATGTCTTGGAGGATCGTGTGCGTAGAGGCACTGTCCATTAGGTATTTATAATCCATCTAATTTTAAGATAAAAACATCACAATATAAGGCACAAGAAAAGATATACTACTAATAATTATTCAATGTCTAAAAATTCATCCAACATGCTAGAAATCAAACAAGCAGATAGTAAATTGTTTTTCAAAATTACAATGCATAGAAAGTAAATAATGCTTCAATCGAGCAGGTCATCGTTTGAGAAGTCCTCAGCGATGACCCTGATTGGTGCCAGGTCTTCATGATCCACCAGGTTTGTCTCAGCTTGCTTCTGGCTCGCTTTGTACAAGTCCTGTAGGTGGCGTGGAGTTCGACAATTTCTGGACCAGTGTCCAGTCATGCCACACCTGTGACACTTATCTTCCCAGTCCTTTCTGGGGGCAGATGTCTGGCCGTCGTCTTTTCTCTTCTACACATTTTTCTTCTTTCCCTTATTGTTGGTTCTTGGAGGGGGTCCTCTAGCATGCTTCTTCATTGCCTTACCCTTCTGGGGTTTGCCTTTGAAGTTGCTCCTCTTCTTCTGGGAGGAGCTGTGATGCGCTTCAAGCGTAGGAGAAGTGCCGGTAGAGCGTGAGTTATGGGTGGCCAGAAGTAGGTCTCTATTCTGCTCTACCATCAGAAGGCATGAGAGAACCTCTGAGTATTTCATGAACTTTCGTTCAGGGTACTGTTGCATTAGTATAACATCCTTCTCACGGAAGGATGTATACGTCTTCTCTAACATGCGCTCCTCCGTCACTTTCTCACCCACAACTTCAGGCGTGAGGTGATACTAAAAAGTGCCGAGTTGTACTTGGCGATAGACTTAAAGTCTTGGAGACGGAGGTTCTCCCATTCATATCGCGCTTGGGGAAGTATAACATCTCTTTGCTGTTTATACCTATCCTCGAGGGCGGTCCATAACTCATAAGAGTCTTCCACCGTGAGGTACTCGGCCTTCAGGGTCCGATCGATATGGCGTCTGATATAGATAATTGCTTTCGCTTTATCTATATCAGAAACCTTATCGCCTACAACGATGGCATGGCTCAGTCCCTGTGCTCGCAGATGGAATTTTATGTCCAACTGCCAGCTTAAATAATTTTTGCCTGTAGCATCCAATACGTCGAAGTCGACGCTAGCAATTTTAGCCATTACCTCTCTAGCATGTTTAAAAATAAGCAATAATTAGATATTTTTAAAGAAAAATAAATAATTAAGCATTTTAGACACAGATATTTACTGCGTGGATCGGCTAATCACCATATTAATTACAGTCCATACAGTCCCATAGAGAATGAAAATACAACTCGGGAACCCCCGTGAGGCCCCTATTCGTCTGGAATGGATACTACATTTTTCTCTCAAAAAAAGAAAAGAAAGCGAGGGAAATAATGGTGACAGCTAGCCGATCCAAAACCACAGCAAATATA
Source organism: Scilla litardierei (assembly GCA_030789695.1). Lineage (NCBI taxonomy): Eukaryota > Viridiplantae > Streptophyta > Magnoliopsida > Asparagales > Asparagaceae > Scilla > Scilla litardierei. The sequence continues at coordinate 165,455,591 of CM061142.1, read as the reverse complement.
CACATACGTCATAGGCAGAAAAATGCAGCAGGCATTACATTGCAGACATATAATCATCACTGGCAGTTTTAATCATCACAGATATTTTAATAGTGGAAATGAAAATATTTTCGTTTAATAATTATTGGACTACTGGGCAACGTCATACACCGTTAGGTTAGTTGACTAACGGCAGAGCGGTCGCATGATCTTCCTAATTATTAAACGTATAATAATCAGATAATCGGATTAAAATGCGATGAATTAAAAGCGTGTAATTTATCCAGATTTTAACGAAAAAGAAATCGTAATTAAATCTGAAAATAATTTGGAAATTAAAATTTTTGTGGTCAAACCATAGTTAGGGTATTTGGTTGCATGAGTTGCCGCTTCTGGCAGCTAGGGTTTTCGGACACGCGCGCGCACGGGGGGTGCCGCTGTAGGCGGCGGGGCCCGTCCGTCGCTGCTGGCAGCGATGCGGGGGGCCCGTCACTGCAGGCGGTGGGATCGGCCCGCCGTCGCAGGCGGCGAGGGTGCCCGCCGCTGCAGGCGGTGAGATCTGCCCGTCGCTTACAGCGGCGGGGGTCGCCGCCGCTGCGAGCGGCGGCGATTGCCGCACGCCGCTTCGAGCGACGAGGGTCGCCGCCGATGTGATTGCGTGAGTTGAGGGGGGGGGTCGCGTGACGACGTCCGGCCGCGTGGCGAGGAAGAATCCCTGTAAGGTTTAATGATTTTTGGGGAAGAAGATGATAAAAATCCGATTTTTATTGGAAAAAAAATCCATTTTGGTCTTCAAAACGGTGTTTTTTATCGTAAAAACTTGATTTTTAACAATAAAAATGACGATTTTTTATTAGACATATGTGCATACGAATTTAGATCTACGGAAAAGAATTACCTCTAGATCCTACCCTCCAGATCTAGCGACGTTCGGTGAAGGAAGCCTGTTCGCGTCACGTTTGTCCGTCGGCAAGGGTTCGGCTCAGCCTCGAGCGTGCTGATAACGTGTTGTAAACTTGGTGGCTATGGAATCCGTAGCCCTGTATTTATAGCAATAGGGTTACATAATGGGTGGATACACAAAAACAAGTTGGGCCTCTAAAATCCCGTTTATAACAAAAAGTAATTATTTATATGTTGAGATCAGTTTGCTGATAGTATTTAATAATCAAAACTAAGGCATGCTAATTAACAAAATTGCTAAATTTGACTTGGTAGCAAAAAAATAACAAACTACCTACATGAACGTAAATTAAGGCCACACAAACCATCATCATTACCATACTGTGAGATGACCCGTATTCATCCATACCCATTTTCTACGTATTTTCTTAAATTGAAAGTATTTTGTAATGGTTGATCAGGAGTTTTAAATTAAAATAGTTTCTAAATCATTTATAAAAAAATGTTTTGTAGAACCAATATAGTTATAGCCTATTTTAGGGTTTACGAGTACCATCCTAAATCCCTAAATGATTTTTATAATTATTTAAATGCAATTATTAATGTTACAGCCGTAACAATTATTTTTCTTTGCAAACGTTATCAAAATGATTTCAAACTTCTACAGTATCATTCTAAGATCATTTAGTACTTTCCACATTAATTTCGTAATTTTCCGAAGTCAAATCAATAGAGAACCCGCAAACCCGCATCATAAACGTTTTGGCCCAAAACTCGTATTTCCGTAGTCCAAACTACGGAATAGACCCCGTAGTCACGATCCTCGTGACAATACGAACCCGTGGCTATATTTTCGTAATTTTTCGGAGCCGTTTAACTCCAGGGGCAAAATTGTAATTTCGTTGCAAAATTGTAATAACGACTTTTCACTAAACACTTTTATCCTTCCTAATTACTATTGCTAATCACCCACATCTGTCGACAGATGAATCCAAACCCCCCATTTGGCAGCCCATGTGTTAGCTTTAGCCCAAATGTCTAAAGTTAGTCAAAAGCTAACTTTGTTATTAATGACAATTTGACTAAGTATTAATTTCATCATATTAAACTAATTTAATTACCCTATATAATCCCTCTTCCTCACAAACTAATTACCCAGGCAACTCGAAGAGCCCGTGACCCATCTTCTCACGCTCACTTTTCTTCTCCTCACAAAAACAACCAGGGCCCTTACTCTTCTCTCGAAACCCATCTCTCTCTCAAAATTTCTCACTCTCAGTTCTCCCCCCCTCTCTCGTTTAAACCCACAACACCCTCATGGCGGCCTACCCCCACACCCTCCGCTCGAAGCTCCGGTGAACCGCCTTCCCTGTCGCCGACCTCTCCGACGAGGAGCTTCGCCGCAAGCTGCACGCTCCTCTGCATTGATCCACCACCCCCGCCCTCGTCTTCAACCCCCGCTCGCTGATGGAAGACAGTCGCCTCAGTTCGCCACTCATCAGAGCCCGCTCGACTCCCTCACTGTCCGCACCTCCCTCCGACACGCTCCTGTAATGCCCTGCTAAGCTACTGCACAAGTACTAGAGGGGGGGTGAATAGTACTTTAAAATAATTAAGAGGCTAATTCCTAATTACCTTGCAAACTCTACCAATTAATGCGGAAATGCGGAATAGTAAATAATCGACAACAAATAAACAAACGCAAACAAACGATATTACTGGGTTCGGATCCACCCAAGTCTCCCCGACTTGTTCCCGGTAATCCTACGTCCCAACCACCCGGATCCCCTCCGGATACTTGAGTTAGAAACCCTAACTCAAGATTTCCACTATGAAATACTTGTGAAGAACCTTCACCAAGTCAAATCATACACAAAGTAATTTGTGACTCACACAACCCGGGATCACAAACACAACTCTCACAACCGAGAGTTAAACACTAACAAAATGAAAGTAAATGAAATAGAACTTCTTACCGACAAAATACCTATGCCTTGAGTATACTTACGAATTAGGGCAAGGATGATTTTGAGGAAGAAGAATGCACCAAACCCTAGCTCCAAGATGTAGATCAGCGATGGAGAGCTATGGGGTTGTTGGTGACCTAGGATCAAGCACTTGGCTTGGAAGGCTCACAATCAATGAATCTCTCTTTTGAATGCAGCTCAACAAGTATATATAGGTTAGAGGAAAGAGAGAGAGAGAGTGAAAAACGTTTCAATTAAAGCTCCAACGGCTCTATTCTGAACCAAACTAGTCGGTCAAAGAACAACCACTGACCGACTAGTTCATCAACTAGTCGGTCGGTCAATCAACATGAACCGACTAAGTGGTGAACATGGAATAGATCAAGTTCAGACTGAAAGGAACTAGTCGGTCAAAGAAGAGTTACTGACCGACTAGTTTCACAACCAGTCGGTCGGTCACTCAACTCAGACCGACTAAGAGATAAAACTAATAGTCTGAGTACAAATAGAATTAGTCGGTCCAAGAACAAATGTTGACCGACTAGTTCATCAACTAGTCGGTCGCCAAATGTGCATAGACCGACTAACGATAAACAGTAAGTCAGGTGAAAATTTGCATGTACAGGAAAGCTAAACTAGTCGGTCCAAGAAGGAAAGTTGACCGACTAGTTCATCAACTAGTCGGTCGATCAATGAACACAGACCGACTAATTATAAACAGTAAAGAGCATGGAATTGACTGACGCAAACTAGTCAGTCCAAGAAGGATTGCCGACCGACTAGATCACCATCTAGTCGGTTGGTTCTTCTTCTTGAACCAACTAACATGCACAAGACGCCGCGAATCAAAGCGCGAAGCTTCAGGAAAGATTGTATGGACTTCTACTAAGATCCTATGACTAAGATAGGAGCGTTATGAAGATTTAAAACGTAAGACCTACTCAAGGCTTAACATTCTACGAAAGAAGCTAAAAGACAATAAATAAAACTTGACGATACCGTCTTCAAAAGCTTCAATCGAATCGTCATGACTTCTAAAAAGGTCCAAAAGCTTCAACGAAGCTTTAGGCATACGATCACGTACTTTGAGAAGTCTCGAGACGTCGCTTTGGATGTTCATATGAATTTGGCGACGATCTCCATAACTGCGCTCACAAATTGTTAGTTCACGATATATTTATGTTTGTTCATCATCAAAACCAAATCCGGGGAGTCCAATATTCAACATTCTCCCCCTTTTTGGTGATGAAAAACCAACATAAATAATAATAAAAAATAATGATTCAAATGTAATTTACTTACTCCCCCTGCATTGATGACACGTTAATTCCAAAATGAATAATAATAATACGCATCAAGCAGACGAGTAAAGTATAAAAATGAGAATCCATTATTGAAATATCGGATTTGAAATCCAATTTTTATATCTTAACTCCCCCTGAATCTAATATATCAAATTAGATTCTTGGAAAAATGCTTAAATTATCATTTAGCACATGTCATTATTATATCTCTCCCCCTTTGGCATTAGCAAAAAGAGTGGGAGGAGATCAACGACAACAACAATGGCTTCAAATAAAAGCATGGGAGTTGTAGAATACGACTATGGTCCGAATGACACCAAAGGGAAATACGAATTAAATCAAGGCGTGTCAATGAGACCAAAGTCGAAAAACGATAAATAAAATCACCAAAACTCAAATTAATTTACAAATTGAGTTATGGAATATACTCTCCAATATCAACATTCTTGGTTAATTTAGTGCATGGAAAACAATTCTATGTTTTCATAAATTGAATTCTATTTAACCAAGTATTTTCGTCGAGCGACGAAATCAAACATCAGAGACATATAAAATACGAGATGTGCACAACATAATGAGATGTCAACAACGATGTGTGTGTGTATATATATATATACATACATATATATATATATATATATATATATATATATATATATATATATATATATATATATATATATAAAGCATGAGTACATCAAAATGATACATCCGACAACATACAAAATGTCGATCCAACGATCGGGGCACAAAAATACAACATCAGAGTATCACACAAATAACATCATCAGAGTACACCAAAAATATATGAAGATACAACAAAATAGATCAAAATGTCAAAATCATCCAGAACCCCACTCTATCCTACCCAAACTCTCACACACTAGACATATCATCCAAGGAGCATCGGAGAGTCCTCAAGGAAGCTCAAGAGGAAGTGGCAGGATCTGCAGCAGCAGCAGGCTCTGCAGGAGTGGAGGTGGTCACCGGGTCATCAGTAGTGTCCACAGGAGCGACGGAAGTGGCAATCTCTGGAGCATCAATAGTAGTGGCCTCGGGAGCACCAGTCGGAGTATCCACCGTAGGAGCGGTGGCAACAGGTGTGGTCTCGGGGTCATCAGCAGATGAAGCAGCAACAGCAGCACCAGAAGTGCCCTCGGGGGCACGAGTAGAAACACGATCGAGCTCCTCAATCTCCTCTTCGTCCAACTCCTCCTCATCAGAGACTGACGGAGGGATCTCAATACCAAGGTGAAGAGCTATACGAGATAGAATCTCCTCGGTACGAGCATAACGAGACTTCACACATCGCACTGAACGCAAGAGCTCGACAAGATTGGAAGAGGGAGCAGCTGAGGCAGAAGCAGAGGCAGACACAGAGGCTAAAGGTGTCGACCTCTGAATGTAACGGAGCGTCGCAAGAGATTTCTTGACGACCGTCGCGTTCAGAGGGGGACCAAAGGGGACGCTCATCGTCAGGAGGAAGTGTGACACGGAAATGGCGAAAAACCAAAGTCAACAAGCACGGGAACGGGATATGAGCCGACTTCGTGGACTTGTGGATATACTCGAAAGAATCCATCTTATCGAGTATAATCCGAGCCCAGTTAATCGAGCTCCCCATAAAGATGGCATAAATAAGCTTCAAGAATGGCTGGGATGGCAAAGAGGAGGAGCCGTACTTGGGAAGCAAGCACGACTTCAGAATCAAGTTCAGGACCCAGGCATTAGGCTTGAATGACTTGGAGGGTACGCCAATCATGGCGGGGGAATCTCATGGAAGATCTCAGAGAGAATAGTCTGATCAAGAGAGGAGATATCATCAACAGAAATATTAGACGGTAGAAGGCCAGACGAGGAGATACCCAAAACCTCTCCTAAGATTTCTGCCGTGAGGACTATCGGAGTCCCCAAAACAGTCATCTCAATCGAGTGCGACTCGTCGTACTGACCACGAATCCTATTGGCATAGAAGAGCTTCACGAGGCGAGGGTAAGGGTGTGGGTTCGCCTTCGGGTCATATCGAAGGTAATCGAGAAGACCGGAAGATGATAGAAGATCTGCGAGGCCAAGGAAGTCACTAAACTGAACGAAATGCTCCAGAAGCAGCGGACAGTGTTCGATACGGTTGTAAGCCACGAGACACATAGGGTCGTCGCGACACAACGAAATATCGACACCGCCAACCGGCATCGGAGCCTTTCCCTTAGGCTGACGGGTACGGGGTCGAGAGATAGATTCAGACTGCCTAGGAGGAGGTGAGGGATCCCTATGGGTCTCAGTCTCAGGTATATACTCGGTGTCGGAATCCGAAGCACCGAGTGGAGTGGGAGCACGAAAAGTCACTGGCTTAGGCTTGGGCTGAGATTGGGCACGGGGTTTCGAAGTCGCCGTCCTCTTAAGCTTAAGAGGAGGCGAAGACGAAGAGGGTTGGGTGGTCTTCGAACGGCGTTTAGGAGGGGTTCGCGTAGCTTGATCGGGATCTGTAGGGGATGGCTCTACGGTCATAGGCGATGGGCTCGTAGGACGGATAGGGATTCGTGTTCTTGCCATAAGCGCGACAATACACGACACAATCGAAACAAGAAATTGAGTTCTAGAACCCTAGAAAATCAAACCCTAGCCGAAATCCTAGTGAAACCCTAGCCGAAATCTAAGGAACCCTAACCCTAGAATCTCGGAGAAGGAGGGAGAGAAGTCACCTAGGGGAGATCGACGGACGGCGATGGAAATAGATCAGAGAGTTGGCCGGAAACGACGATCGGAGAGGGAGGAAGTCGAAGGGGTCGGGGGTTTTGGCTGGAGAGGGAAGGATTCGATCGACTTGAATGAAAAGAAATCGATTAGATTTCATTTAAGTCGGTCGGAAGTCGAAAAGACAAGTTAGTCCCCGTCACAACTAGTCGGTCACAGTTCAAGCACTGACCGACTAGATCACGATCTAGTTGGTCGGTCAATGAGCTTGAACCGACTAGTTGTAAACAGTAACTGAAGCCAAATTTCCTGACAAGATTTAGTCGGTCTAAGCTCATTCACTGACCGACTAGAACTGAATCTAGTCGGTCTGCCAATGAACTTGGACCGACTAAGAGAGTTCAAAAATTGAAATATTTTAGAAATTTGATTTCTCTCCTAATCACACTGGGACGAAACATCAAAATACTCTCATTAATCATTATAATACCCCATTAAACATCGAAAATCTGAAATTTGACGATTTCGCACAAATCGAGCGAAAATTCCGAAAATTCAACAAAAATCCAGAAAATTCCAATAAATCTAGCATGTGCAAACATAATGAAATTGAACAGCATGCAAGATTATTGAATAAAAATGAATCCTAAATCTCGGATTCACCCATAATCCCCATTTCTCGACGTAACCGCACAAAGGAGTCTTCCTTTAGGGGTTTCGTGAAAATATCGGCGATTTGCTTCTGGGTTTCAACGTACACTAATATGATGTCCTTTTTAGCAACATGATCATCTAAGAAATGATATCGCACATCTATGTGTTTCGAACGGGAATGGTGTACCGGGTTCTTGGAAAGACATATTGCACTTTGGTTGTCAACCATGATAGGGCAAGTAGCACAGTTTATACCAAAGTCTTTAAGTGTGTGTCTCATCCAAAGAACTTGAGCACACGCGGCATCGGCAGCAATATATTCCGTCTCGGTGGTTGAAAGTGATACGGAATTCTGCTTCTTGGAAAACCAAGAGACAAGAGAATTTCCTATAAAATGGCAAGTGCCACTAGTACTTTTCCTGTCGGATTTGCATCCCGCATAATCTGCGTCACTATATGAGATTAACTCATACGTGCTAGATTTTGGATAAAGAAATCCAAAATCAAGTGTATAACTTAAATAACGGAAAATACGCTTTACCGCTACTAAGTGAGACTCCTTAGGTTGAGACTGATAACGAGCACATACACATATGACAAACATAATATTGGGCCTACTTGCGGTAAGATATAGTAAACTACCTATCATACCTCGATATATACGAATGCCTACATCTTTTTCGCCCGCATCCTTATCAAGATGTGTAGTCGTGCTCATTGGAGTCTTTTTCCCGGAGGCATTCTCCATTCCAAATCGCTTTAGCAACTCCACCGTGTACTTCGTTTGGTGGATGAAGATTGCATCGTTCATTTGGCGAATTTGGAGACCTAAGAAATATTTGAGCTCACCCATGTGGCTCATCTCAAATTGATCCTTCATCACATTAGAAAACTCTTCGCAAAGAGCAAAGTTAGTAGCACCGAAAATGATATCATCAACATAAATTTGAACTAAAATTATATCATTATTCGAATACTTAACAAATAATGTGGAATCAACTTCTCCCATTTTAAAACCCAAATCCAAAAGAAAATTCTTTAGACGGTCATACCAAGCTCGAGGAGCTTGTCTCAAACCGTAAAGAGCTTTCTTAAGCTTAAAAACATGATTTGGAAATTTTTCATTTATAAAACCCGGAGGTTGAGAAACATAAACTTCCTCAACAACATCTCCGTTTAAAAACGCACTTTTTACATCCATTTGAAATAATTTAAAGTCCTTATGGCATGCAAAAGATAATAGTAATCTAATTAATTCTAATCTAGCTACCGGAGCAAAGGATTCTTCGAAATCGATACCTTCCTCTTGCTGATAGCCTTGAGCTACTAACTGAGCTTTGTTCCGGACGACGACTTGGTTTTCGTCGGTCTTGTTCTTGAAGATCCACTTTGTCCCTATGACGGCGTGGTTCTTCGAAGGCAATGGAACAAGCTCCCAAACCTCATTCCTCTCGAATTGAATGAGTTCCTCCTCCATGGCAAGGATCCAAGCGCCATCTTCGCATGCTTCATTAATATTCTTTGGCTCTATCGAGGAGGCAAAGGCACAATGAGCGAAGTGGTTGACTTGAGATCTCGTCTTGACACTATCATGGATATTGCCAATGACTTGCTCATGAGGATGGTCATGAACGGTATGAAGCCGTTTGGGAATTCCTTGATCACTAGGAACATTCTCAACAACTTCATTAGTCGGGTTAGTATCAATAGAATCAATAGAATTAATAGGGTTAGAATTACCAATTGAATCACATAAGACATGCATAGAGTCATCATCATTAGTAATTCTAGTTGGAATAAATCCTTCATTAAATGAAACATGAAGTGATTCCTCGACCGTTGAGGTTCGTTTGTTGTATATCCGGTAGGCTTTGCTACGTGAGGAATACCCAACAAAAATCCCCTCATCGGATCTTGGATCGAATTTGTCCAAACTACCATACGTGTTCTTAATAAAACATTTCGAACCGAAAACACGAAAATGTTTAACTTGAGGCAACCTACCAAACAACAATTCATAACAAGTTTGTTTAGTGCCGGGCCTTAAAAGTATTCTATTAAACACATAGCAAGCGGTGTGTACCGCTTCCGCCCAAAATTGATGGCCAAGTTGGCTATCATCAAGCATAGTGCGAGCACACTCCACTAGCATCCTATTCTTTCTCTCAATAACACCATTTTGAGGAGGTGCACGAGGGAATGAAAAGGTGTGTCTAATACCAACTTCATCACAAAATGTCTCAAAAGACTCATTCTCAAATTCACCTCCATGATCACTACGAATAGTGACAATGGTGGTTCCTAAGAGATTTTGTACCTTCTTAACAAAAATTGTGAAGTTTTCAAAAGCTTCATTTTTATTACATAATGAAAATACCCAAGTAAACCTCGAAAAGTCATCAACGATGACAAGTCCATATCGTGCATTTCCTAATGAAGCAACTCTAGTTGGCCCGAATAAATCTATATGTAATAGCTCTAGTGGCCGCTTAGAAGAAATGCTTTTCTTAGGTTTAAACGACGATTTTGGAAGCTTGCCTCGTTGACACGAGTCACAAAAGCTTTTCTTTTGAAAGACAAGCTTAGGGAAGCCTCGAATAGAGTTTAACTTGGAAAGCTTAAATAGTGTTCCAAAGATCACATGACCAAAACGTCGATGCCATAAGTGTTGTTCACTTGTGTTGGCAATAAGACATTGTTCATGTGATCTTGAAAGATCTATGATATATATATCCTTATGGCGTGTGCCGGAAAACAATAATTCATTATTATCTTTTCTTAAAATATGGCACATTCCTTTCACAAAGCTAACTTTGTAACCTTTGTCACAAAGTTGACTTATTGAAATAAGATTGTGGTTTAATCCTTTAACAAGGTAAACATCACATATAAGGGGTTTAGAAGGATTACACACTTTACCAACACCTATGATGGTTCCGCTCTTGTTGCCTCCAAAGACGACGCGGTTTCCATTTGCAATGGGCACCACTCCGGAGAGCAATTGAGCGTCACCCGTCATGTGTTTTGAACACCCGCTATCGAGTATCCAATTCCCCTTGGAGCTAAATTTAAATTTGTTGCTCCTTTTCTTTCTCTTGAGTACCTAAAGATAGAAAATTTTATATCATGGTACCCAAGGTCATTGGGTCCAAAAGATTAGACCTTTGGAAGCCAAGTCCAATTGGACTTAGACTTCCCCACATAATTTCTACTATGCACAACATCCGAAAAATAAGCATTCATGTAAACTTGTTTTTCATCCATGCTTGTGTCCTTTGGGCTCCAAATCTTGAAAATTTTGGGAGCCCTCATCCTATTGGGTGCATGCATGCGTTGTTGATTTCTACGTGATGCATGTCGTGGATAGGCATAAGGAACATGATGGAATGGTGCATTATGAAAATTATTCATACGATGATGTGGGTGTACATATGCATGTGGGGGAACACGTGCATGAGGGTGTCTCACATGGTGTGCATGTGCCCGTGAACGTGTAGCATAAAAATTATCATATGAGTGAGCCGGTGGAGTAGGACGTGTGTTCCTACGTGGCATAGTATTTTTGTACATATAAGCATGCCCCTTGTTTGGAGGTCCACCCAAAGTGGGTTTCTTTCCGAAAGAGGGTGTGAACGAGGTGGAAGCACCATTGGTAGATGAACTACCAATAGAGTGTTTGCTACCACGCGTTGAGTCACCGGAAGTTGGCCTAACAAAAGTAGTGGCCGATTTGGATGAAGTTCCCATCGTATATCCCAAGCCAATGTGGTGTTTGGCCGGAGGTAAGACATTTAGGATATTATCCAAATGGCCCTTACCCTTATTGAATTCATTGATTCGGCCTAATGTGTTCTCATATTTCTCGGTGAGAGAACGCAAAGAAGCATCCAAAGTGGATACTTGCGACGTGAGCACATAAACACGAGATTTGAGAGTTTCATTCTCAATACTCAAAGGCGAGTTTTGAGAGGTCAAATCCGCTATCTTGTGTTCCTCCGGATCCTCAATGCTAACATGTTCAAGTTGAGTCTTAAGATTAACAATCTCATTCTTCAACCCTTCAACAACGGTGTCGTTGTTGGTGATGATAGTTTTAGGCGAGGTTTGGGTGCTAGCTAAATCATCTTTTACTTTAGTATATCTATTTACTAGCTTAGTGTATTTAGACCACAATTGAGAATTAGCATTCCTAAGGTCATCCATGGTTACCTCATCGCCTTCGTTGTCGCTATCATCGGAGGAGGCATCTTTATCTTGCTCCTCTCTAGCCATGAAGCACATGTGTGCTTGCTCCACTTGCTCATCATCCGACTCTCCGCTAGTGAAGCATCAGAGTCGGTGAATGTCCCGACAAGCCCCCTTTTTGTTCCCTTTCTTGCACTTCTTGGACTTGTCGTACTTTGGCGCCTTCCACTTCTCCTTGTGTTTATTTTGAGGACACTCCGCTTTCATGTGTCCGGGCTTGTTGCATTGAAAACACAAAGGAGAGGAGGCGTTAGAAGAATTAAACTTCGACTTGTTTTTGAAGTTACCTTTCCAGAAGAACCGGTTGAACTTCTTGGCTATGAGTGCCATGGACTCCAAGTCCAACTCGTCTTCCGAGTTCTCATCATCGGTCGATGTAGAAGTAGATGGAGCGGCCTTGAAAGCAATAGCCTTCTTCTTTGGCTCGTCTTGCTTTAGATAGGACTTCATCTTCTCTTGCAACTTCAACTTGCTATCATTGCGTACCTCGTAAGACATCAAGGTATCCATTAGTTGAACAACGGTATAAGTTTTCATATCATCACCTTCCTCGATGGCGAAGGTCCGTTTCTCCCAGCTAGAAGGAAGTCCATCGATAATCTTTGAGACTTTCTCCTTGTGGGTGTAGGTTTTACCGAGAGCCTCCAACTCGTTTGTGATGTCGACGAAGCGATCATAATACTCCTTCATCTTCTTACCCTGTAGCATATGAAATAACTCGTAATCTTTATTAACTACTACGAGTTTAGAGTCTCTTATCCTACTAGTCCCTTCATGCAAGATGAGGAGGGAGTTCCATATTTGATATGCACTCTTACATGTGCATATCTTGTTGAAATCCTCGGGCTCCAAAGCACATTGCAAGGCGTTCATTGCCTTGGCATTGCTTACCTCCGCGGCGATCTCTGTGGGAGTCCATTTCTCGAAATCTTCTTCGGCGGGCTCGACATATTCCTTCATCGTGGCCCTCCATAATGAAGCACTCCGGGAGAAGGTTTCCATCCAGCATTTCCAGTACCCGTAATTGGTATCGTTGAAGAATGGAGGTCTCGTTGAGGAATGTCCTTCCACTACCGAAGACGCTCCTTCACGGTTCTTGAAGGTGCTATAGTCGGAAGGTGGACGAACGTTCTTGTTGTCATTGGCAGACATAGCTAAAGACTTGGCTCTGATACCAAATGTAATGCCCTGCTAAGCTACTGCACAAGTACTAGAGGGGGGGGGGGGTGAATAGTACTTTAAAATAATTAAGAGGCTAATTCCTAATTACCTTGAAAACTCTACCAATTAATGCGGAAATGCGGAATAGTAAATAATCGACAACAAATAAACAAATGCAAACAAACGATATTACTGGGTTCGGATCCACCCAAGTCTCCCCGACTTGTTCCCGGTGATCCTACGTCCCAACCACCCGGATCCCCTCCGGATACTTGAGTTAGAAACCCTAACTCAAGATTTCCACTATGAAATACTTGTGAAGAACCTTCACCAAGTCAAATCATACACAAAGTAATTTGTGACTCCCACAACCCGGGATCACAAACACAACTCTCACAACCGAGAGTTAAACACTAACAAAATGAAAGTAAATGAAATAGAACTTCTTACCGACAAAATACCTATGCCCTGAGTATACTTACGAATTAGGGCAAAGATGATTTTGAGGAAGAAGAAGGCACCAAACCCTAGCTCCAAGATGTAGATCAGCGATGGAGAGCTATGGGGTTGTTGGTGACCTAGGATCAAGCACTTGGCTTGGAAGGCTCACAATCAATGAATCTCTCTTTTGAAATAAGAGTGAGAAGAGATTCAAGATTGGAAATGAATGAGCTTTTAAATGAGAAGAATGATTTCTCTTTGATCTCTAAACTTGTCTTAATATCAGCCTTGAGTGCAATGAATGCAGCTCAACAAGTATATATAGGTTAGAGGAAAGAGAGAGAGAGAAAAACGTTTCAATTAAAGCTCCAACGGCTCTATTCTAAACCAAACTAGTCGGTCAAAGAACAACCACTGACCGACTAGTTCATCAACTAGTCGGTCGGTCAATCAACATGAACCAACTAAGTGGTGAACAGTGAATAGATCAAGTTCAGACTGAAAGGAACTAGTCGGTCAAAGAAGAGTTACTGACTGACTAGTTTCACAACTAGTCGGTCGGTCACTCAACTCAGATCGACTAAGAGATAAAACTAATAGTCTGAGTATAAATAGAATTAGTCGGTCCAAGAACAAATGTTGACCGACTAGTTCATCAACTAGTCGATCGCCAAATGTGCATAGACTGACTAACGATAAACAGTAAGTCAGGTGAAAATTTGCATATACAGGAAAGCTAAACTAGTCGGTCCAAGAAGGAAAGTTGACCGACTAGTTCATCAACTAGTCAGTCGATCAATGAACACAGACCGACTAATTATAAACAGTAAAGAGCATGGAATTGACTGACGCAAACTAGTCGGTCCAAGAAGGATTGCCGACCGACTAGATCACCATCTAGTCGGTTGGTTCTTCTTCTTGAACCAACTAACATGCAGAAGAAGTCGCGAATCGAAGCACGAAGCTTCGGGAAAGATTGTATGGACTTCTACTAAGATCCTATGACTAAGATAGGAGCGTTATGAAGATTTAAAACGTAAGACCTACTCAAGGCTTAACATTCTACGAAAGAAGCTAAAAGACAATAAATAAAACTTGACGATACCGTCTTCAAAAGCTTCAATCGAATCTTCATGACTTCTAAAAAGGTCCAAAAGCTTCAACGAAGCTTTAGGCATACGATCACGTACTTTGAGAAGTCTCGAGACGTCGCTTTGGATGTTCATATGAATTTGGTGACGATCTCCATAACTGCGCTCACAAATTGTTAGTTCACGATATATTTATGTTTATTCATCATCCAAAACCAAATCCGGGGAGTCCAATATTCAACAGCTCCCCCTCTCTCGTCCGATAGCCTCTCCGCCCGTGTACGCCGACGAACCCATCGGAGAACCTCGACAGCCGCGCTCCGCCCCCACGCTCCCCTCCTCTGTTCCCGCTTCAAAACAGGGCACCCCCACGGCAAAGCTTCGTCGCCCGCTTTCTCGTCGAAGCGCCGCTGCCTTTGACGCCGCCGTTGCCGTTCGCCGTCCGCTCGCCGTTACGACTGCCTGAAGCCCGTTCGCAGTCGCCGCTCCCTCCCGCTATCGCTCTCTCTCTCGCGGGTTAAACACGAATTCGTAGCTTTTTAAAACAATTACGTATTTGAATACGTATTTGAAAACGTATTTATGAATTTTCTAATATTTATATAGTAATCTTATTGGATTTAAATTCATATCTAATTTTACAGGCCTCAGAAAGTTACAAGACTAGTCTCAGAAAATCAGAAACGTCGAAACGGATCCATTGGCGCTAGTTTCATCTCCAAAAGGCAAATATATTTTTCATAGTGAATTTTCAAAGGCAATACTTAAATAGGTTAAATTCCTTTTAAAATTCGTAGCTTGCAATTTTTATGTACACTGACGTACGATAAAAATATATGTTATAGTACTAGTAAATACGATCATTTTGACATCTTGTCGAAGAATTCTGATTTACGGTTTGCTTTAAACAATTCTCCGAACAAATGTTTTAAAAATGAATTCTTGATTTAAAAATTGTTTTTGGATTGTCTAAAATTGTTAAAAATTATTTAACAATCTTGAAAAATAGCTACTAGCCTTAGAAAATATTTTAAGCTAGTTTATACTTATTTGCTTCGTCAAAATCATTCTTGCTTATTCTCTCATTAATTTAAGTACGTTTTACGTTTTCATCTAATTGCTAAATCGAGTCGCAAAGTTGTGAAATTTGTGAAACTATTGCTCGGACTGTTGAAACACCAAAACTAAATTGACTGAATGGAAGATGAAACTTCAACAATATAGAATGGAAGATGGAACTTTAACAATATAGAATGGAAGATGGAATTTCAATAATAAACTGATAGTACACGTCTTTTGACCGACACTTGACTTGACCTGGGATTGGGGTAGTCTATGATCACAAGTTTTACAGAGTGGCTGGATGCGCCATACTAAATTACCTCCAACACATTACGGGGGTTAGATCCTTGACTGTTGCCATATCGGAACGGTGGGTAAGCCTCGGAGTTGCTCCCGTCGCAGGCTGCATGTTGGTTATCTCTAGTACTCTTGGACATGGACTTATTACTAGGATATATAGACTGGTTATTGATTATTGTTCTAACCTCTTTTTCTACAGGTTGCTACAATTTTGCCATTAAATTCTAAATTGTCACAGGTTACTGATGGTATTGCAAATTGTTATTGAATAATGAAATTGTTACAGGTTGCAAATGGTATTGCAAATGGCTATCTAATGATTAAATTGCTGCATGTTGCAATTGTTTAACTGCTTTAACTGCTTTAACTCTTTTAAGTTAAACTCATTGCTTGTCTTTAATTCTTTTAAAGATAAACTTGTTACTTGTCTTTAATACTTTTAAAGTTAAACTTATTGCTTGTTTTTAAATCTCTTAAGTTAAATTTATCAATTGTCTTTAACTCTTTTAAAATAAACTTATTACTTGTCTTTTCAGCTTGACTAAATTTTAAATGTCTAATGATTTGGTTTTGAGATTATCTTGCCGAGTAAACCTCGCTGACGGACATTCCACTTTGTTGTTTTACGAAATGTCCGTCTGGTATCGATAGGGAGTTCTTTGAAGACACTACTGCAGGAGTCGAGCCAGTGCTTGACAAGCACATGGAGTACCTACCCACATAAGATTAAACGATCCCCTTCGCGACTGTTTCTTTATATTTAAAATATTGTAATTTGTATGCTTTGTTTGTATTGGCCATACTAGGCCCAAGATGTAACTTGTTTATTGTACACTGGATATGTAATAATGTTGTTTGGACTGCTTCTTAAATTTGCTTGCAAGGATCTGCAATTTCTATACAGACGCTTAGTGTGTTTAAGCCAAGGAGGAAGAAAAAGAAAAAGAATTTAAAAAGAAAAAAAGTACTCCTCCTTGTTTTAAGCACATCGCGGACCCGCTCGCGTCCTCGCTCCCGGTAGAATGGGAAGCGGGGCGTGACAGGTTTTATTGGTGGCCCATGTAGGTCATGCTTATGCAAATACTTTAAGATCGGTTTAAATGACATTAATATCTAAGTGTACAGCTAGAATAGATTTATTCTAACCTACTTTACATTGCGGTTTGTTTTGAAGTATGGCAGGTAGACCAGATACTCACAGCGTTACCAACAACGACATCTTGGGTATCGTAAAGGGAATATTGGAAATTCAACCCCAAATTCTCCATGAGACTGCTGAACCAGTAATCACTGGTATATCTGAACATTTCTCCTTTACATCGATTTGACACCCACCGTCTTTATTATCATTGCTAGCATATTTTATTATGCTATATGTATTTGTCTTCATAGCATGTCCACTTCTTGATTTGGAAGTTTCCTATTGCTTCGTATCACAAAATTCGCAACGAGCGATTTCCATTGAACCTCATTACCTTTTTCGAACTCTTAACCCTTGCTTGGGACTCGTGTTCCCTTCTTGGTTATACCCTCCCTAGTAACCTCTTTTGCTAGCAGTTATATTTATTTTTATAGGTTGAACCATCTACCCACTTCATCACCTTTCCTTCAGTTGATGATGACACACATATAAATGATAAGCTTCCTTCAATGGACCATAATCCGGTCAATGTGCTTGGCTAAGTTTGATTGGATCACCCTAGCTAGACTAGGGGATAAGTGATCATGGCTTAGTCACTACCCTGGCCGTGTCCGCTGGACCGCAAGGACGTGAATCATGACTATGTAACGCCATCGATCTTCATCACTATCACCCTTCCTTTAGCTTGATGACCTTTCGATTGACCTTCTTAGAATCCTTCTATTTTTAGTACGCTTGAACTCTAGCTACGTCTATTTTAAGGAGGGTAGCATTCGGTTTTCGATCACCAGAAATTCGAGTTCGACAACGGTAGCAGGTCAAAGGACGCTCAGGAGTATTTGAGGATGGTGCTAGATAATTTGAGACGAGCCAAACCACGACTTGTAAGTGTAGACTGTTACGTCTTCTTCTTCTTTCTTGAGCTCGTATTTCTTTTCTACCTACTACTTTCGTATTGTACCCGATATTCCCATGGTTTGAATCTTTTTCCCACCTACAATCTCTCCCCATCATTATTATCTTTTGTCCTCATCCTCTCCTCGAGCCCCGGTCCCGCCTAGCCTAGCCTACCATACCGAAGACTTTCGGCTCCCCCTTTAAATCCCCCTCATCTCTCCCTCTCCAACCCATCCCGTGGTTCCCTATACGCCTCGGCGACATCCACTCCTCCTCCCGGCCTCTTTCCCAAGCGAGCTCAACCCCTCTCGCTTCGAGTTCTCCGGCCTCGCCCGAAGCTCCGCCAGCTCCACCCCATCCCGGAGGCCCCCGCCACGTCGAGCAGTCACAGCCCTCACCGCCATGGATCGAGAGCTGCCGATGGCCCATCGAAGACCTTGGAGATTATTGGGCTTAGCGACAGCCCTCGCCGTCGCCCTCGTTGTTGCAGTGTGGTTGAGTTCTTGGGAATTCGCCGTTCTTGGTATTCTCTGGAGCTCCTTTTTCTGGTTCTTCCCCCCTTGACCTGCCCCGCTTCGATTCCTTCTTTGGGCCGCTCCTTCGTGTTTGTGGGTTCGTGAGTTTTTGGTCATTGAATTGCTTAGGGCTGATGGTGATAACCGTAGATGTCGACCAATGGTGTTGGCAGGGAGTACCATTGGGGATGAGTATTGGCTTGCTTTTGGCCTTAGGTGTTGAAAGTGGATGTCAGTCTTGTGCTCCGATTTGGGAGACAGCTATGTTGCGGGCTTATTGTTGGATGTTATGGAGATTGCTGGAAGTAGTGGTAGCGATAATCTTGATCCTTGAGAGTTGGCCTTATATCTGCCTTTTGGTGTCGATCTGGATGTTGGCTTGTAATTGGGTATCATGACAGATGATGTCGTTTGTGTTAGGCTGGTTAAGTTGTAACAACGTGAATGCATATGGATTAGCCCTTACGTTTACGTATGCTATGGCGATGATTTACATGATTAAGACCATGTAGTCATCATTGGCATGAGTAGAAAATTTTAAACTTTTTGTTCCTCCATTTTATGTGGTTTAAATAGCTTGCTGCTGACTTATCACCTCAGGTTCCAAGTTTGAATAGATGTTATTATAATAACTATCATTTTCATGTAATGCCATATTAACCTTGGCTACTTGAAAAGTCAAGATAATTACTATGATGATACTGGTCTCGGGACTAATTACGGAAGCTATAGCGATGTTAATAGTATATACTTATTAGAAATATCTCTTGTTTTCTTGATGATGTGTTATCACATTATATTTCATGCTATTAACAACTTATTTTCTAAATTGTAATCATTCGACTAGTTTTCCATTTTATCATTTATTTTCTTGAGCTTCTTAATAACAGTAATTATTTTATTTTATAAAGTTTTGAGAAATTCCGAGGAAGGAATTATTTTAAGGAGGGTAGAATGTGATGACCCGAATTCATCCATACCCATTTTCTACTTATTTTCTTAAATTGAAAGTATTTTGTAATGGTTGATCATGAGTTTTAAATTAAAATAGTTTCTAAATCATTTATTAAAAAATGTTTTGTAGAACCAATATAGTTATAGCATATTTTAGGGTTTACGAGTACCATCCTAAATCCCTAAATGATTTTTATAATTATTTAAACGCAATTATTAATGTTACAGCCGTAACAATTATTTTCTATGCAAACATTATCAAAATGATTTCAAACTTCTACATTATCATTCTAAGATCATTTAGTACTTTCCACATTAATTTCGTAATTTTCCGAAGTCAAATCAATAGAGAACCGGCAAACCCGCATCTTATAAGTTTTGGCCCAAAACTTGTATTTCCATAGTCCAAACTACGGAATGACCTCGTATCACGATCCTCGTGACAATACGAACCCAAAGCTATATATTCGTAATTTTTCGGAGCCGTTTAACCCCAGGGGAAAAATTGTAATTTCGTTGCAAAATTGTAATAACGACTTTTCACTAAACACTTTTATCCTTCCTAATTACTATTGCTAATCACCCACATCTGTCGGCAGATGAATCCAAAACCCCCATTTGGCAGCCCATGTGATAGCTTTAGCCTAAATGTCTAAAGTTAGTCAAAAGCTAACTTTGTTATTAATGACAATTTGACTAAGTATTAATTTCATCATATTAAACTAATTTAATTACCCTATATAATCCCTCTTCCTCACAAACTAATTACCTAGGCAACTCGAAGAGCCCGTGACCCATCTTCTCATGCTCACTTTTCTTCTCCTCACAAAAACAACCCAGGGCCCTTACTCTTCTCTCGAAACCCATCTCTCTCCCAAAATTTCTCACTCTTAGTTCTCCCCCCTCTCTCGTTTAAACCCACAACACCCACACCGCGGCCAACCCCCGCGCCCTCCACTCGAAGCTCCGGTGAACCGCCTTCCCTGCCGCCGACCTCCTCTCCGACGAGGAGCTTCGGCGCAAGCTGCACCCCTCCTCTGCGTTGATCCACCACCCCGCCCTCGTCTTCAACCCCCGCTCTCCGACGGAAGCCCGTCGCCTCAGTTTGCCACTCATCAGAGCCTGCTCGACTCCCTCACCGTCCGCACCTCCCTCCGACACGCTCTCCCTCTCTCGTCTGATAGCCTCTCCGCCCGTGTACGCCGACGAACCCATCGGAGAACCCCGACAGCCGCGCTCCGCCCCCACGCTCCCCTCCTCTGTTCCCGCTTCAAAACAGGGCACCCCCACGGCAAAGCTTCGCCGCCCGCTTCCTCATCGAAGCTCCGCTGCCTTGGACGCCGCCGTCGCCGTTCGCCGTCCGCTCGCCGTTACGACCGCCTGAAGCCCGTTCGTAGTCGCCGCTCCCTCCCTCCCTCTCTCCCTCTCTCCCTCTCTCTCTCGGGGTAAACGCAAATTCGTAGCTTTTTAAAACAAATACGTATTTGAATACGTATTTGAAAACGTATTTATGAATTTTCTAATATTTATATAGTAATATTATTGAATTTAAGTTCATAACTAATTTTACAGGCCTCAGAAAATTACAAGACTAGTCTCATAAATAAGAAACGTCGAAACGGATCCATTGGCGCTAGTTTCATCGCCAAAAGGCAAGTATATTTCTCATAGTGAATTTTCAAAGGCAAAACTTAAATAGGTTAAATTCCTTTTAAAATTCGTAGCTTGTAATTTTTACGTACACTGACGTACGATAAAAATATATGTTATAGTACTAGTAAATACGATCATTTTGACATCTTGTTTGAAGAATCTGATTTACGGTTTGCTTTAGACAATTCTTCGAACATATGTTTTAAAAATGAATTCTTGATTTAAAAATTGTTTTTGGATTGTCTAAAATTGTTAAAAATTATTTAACAATCTTGAAAAATAACTACTAGCCTTAGAAAATATTTTAAGCTAGTTTATACTTATTTGCTTCGTCAAAATCATTCTTTCTTATTCTCTCATCAATTTAAGTAAGTTTTACGTTTTTCATCTAAATGCTAAATCGAGTCGCAAAGTTGTGAACTTTTGTGAAACTATTGTTCGGACTGTTGAAACACCAAAAATAAATTGACTGAATGGAAGATGGAACTTCAACAATATAGAATGGAATATGGAACTTTAACAATATAGAATGGAAGATGGAATTTTAATAATAAACAGATAGTACACGTCTTTTGACCGACACTTGACTTGACCTGGGATTGGGGTAGTCTATGATCACAAGTTTTACAGAGTGGCTGGATGCGCCATACTATATTACCTCCAACACATTACGGGGGTTAGATCTTTGACCGTTGCCATATTGGAACGGTGGGTAAGCCTTGGAGTTGCTCCCGTCGCAGGCTGCATGTTGGTTATCTTTAGTACTCTTGGACATGGACTTATCACTAGGATATATAGACTGGTTATTAATTATTGTTCTAACCTCTTTTTCTACAAGTTGCTACAGTTTTGCCATTAAATGCTAAATTTTCACAGGTTATTGATGGTATTGCAAATTGTTATTGAATAATGAAATTGTTACAGGTTGCAAATGATATTGCAAATGGCTATCAAATGATTAAATTGCTGCATGTTGGAATTGTTTAACTGCTTTAACTCTTTTAAGTTAAACTCATTGCTTGTCTTTAATTCTTTTAAAGATAAACTTGTTACGTGTCTATAATACTTTTAAAGTTAAACTTATTGCTTGTTTTTAAATCTCTTAAGTTAAATTTATCAATTGTCTTTAACTCTTTTAAAATAAACTTATTACTTGTCTTTTCAGCTTAACTAAATTTTAAATGTCTAACGTTTTGGTTTTGAGATTATCTTGCCGAGTAAACCTCGCTGACGGACATTTCACTTTGTTGTTTTACGAAATGTCCGTCAGGTATCGATAGGGAGTTCTTTGAAGACACTACTCCAGGAGTCGAGCCAGTGCTTAACAAGCACATGGAGTACCTACCCACAGAAGATTAGACAATCCCATTCGCGACTGTTTCTTTATATTTAAAATAATGTAATTTGTATGCTTTGTTTTTATTGGCCATACTAGGCCCAAGATGTAACTTGTTTATTGTACGCTGGATATGTAATAATGTTGTTTGGACTGCTTCTTAAATTTGCATGCAAGGATCTGCAATTTCTATTCAGACGCTTAGTGTGTTTAAGCCAAAGAGGAAGAAAAGAAAAAGATTTTAAAAGGAAAAAAAGTACTCCTTGTTTTAAGCACATCGCGGACCCGCTCGCGTCTTCGCTCCCGGTAGAATGGGAAGCGGGGCGTGACATACTGGAATGTTCAAATATACCCAAGTGACACAATAGTTTATACTATTTCGTTCATGTATATATTTGTGCTATAACGAACCGTGCCTTGGGTCATGCTGTGTTGGATTAGGGCATGCCCAAGCAGTGGCGGAACCAGGCCGTTGGAGTTATGTGGTCACAATTTAATATTAATAAAATAATAATAGTATTAAATTAAAATTTTGCTAATAAATTCATCAGCCATGGCGATTGGATATGCATCGGTTGTTTCCGAACTTGTAACCGCAAGCAACTAATTTTATGCTTTGCAGAATTTGTACTTAAAACTTCAATTTAACCAAGCAATGAATTGAAGCTTTGGGTTTAATAGTTGGAATTGCATGCACTTGGAAATATACTTTGTTACACACATAGATCTACACCATATGAGAAAGAAGAAAATAAAGAAAAAGATGCAACGGGTGTAAAGCAGAATAAAAAATGAAGTTTAGTATGCCAACCTAAATAGTAAAGACATGAGAATTATAACGAACAACACATCATAACACATGGTCATTGGTAACGCAGTTCGGTGCGCACACCTACATCTGCGGGGCCTCGCCCAGAAATTCAAATTACTCCACTGAAATAATGATAGTTACAATACAATTTGATACTAGGGGAAACAAACTCCCCCTCAATACAAACCGCAAAGGGTTGACCTCAATCAACCCCGTGGAGTAATTTGCACAAGCTCCCCTTGCGTGCAAGATCCCCTTGCAATACTGACACAGATCAAATCCCTTGACCCCCAACCTCAGTAGTCGTCAGCCTCCTCCCGGAGCTTTGGAGAACACCTTCGCAAAAGTCGATCTCCGCAAAAGTGATACCATATCAAAACCAACTCATAACTTTAACATCGCTCTACAAAGTTGTTAAGTGGTTAGCCAACCATTCTTCAGATCGAATCACTAAGGATTTTCAGAACAACCCAAGAGCAACAAGACGAGATAGATCAGATAAGAAAGGATCTTCAACCATCGAAACTAATTCGAGCCCGAACACTATCTCTTACCAACCTTCAAGCCGCTCCAGCAAATGTAACTGAGAGAACCACCCGATCCAAACAGAAGGAGAAGATCCGAAATCATTTAACATGATAGCTCCTATCTTCAAATAACCAACGAGCCTAATCCTTAATCAGTCCGTTAGAAACAAGAGACGACAGAGAAAGCACGGGAACAGATCTCCGACGATAGAACAGCACGTTCAACATTTCATATGACAAAATGTTCAACATTTCATAAGAACACTTGTCATATGTTTACAAATGTTGAACAATAAGTGCAACATTTCAAGTAACATTCTGTTCAAACACTCCAAGAGAATTAATTGTGCCACAAGAGACAAATAATAGTCTTAACAATCTCCCCCTTTGGCTTTTAGTGGCACAATTCAAAAGACTAAGATCTGAGAGCACTATGTATGGCACCAATAAGCATAAAAACCGGCAAACGAAATAAGGACGAGACATGTAGATGTACCCGACATTAAGATCATCAGAGATCAAAGTACATTGGGTAGACCAAACAACATCC
Organism: Scilla litardierei; assembly: GCA_030789695.1. Lineage (NCBI taxonomy): Eukaryota > Viridiplantae > Streptophyta > Magnoliopsida > Asparagales > Asparagaceae > Scilla > Scilla litardierei. Next base: position 165,431,406 of record CM061142.1, on the reverse strand, counting down.
AACATCCAAAATTTACCCACAACCAAAAATGCTCCTTCCACAGAAGTTTCAGATCCACAGAAGACACCATTCTCATCACATCATCACACCATTCTCCCCCTTTGTGACACCAAAAGTCAAAATTCATACCTTGTCAAAAGACACCTTAGCTTGAAGTTGAGCAATTCGTTCCTGGAAAAAAATCCTTCTGAGCTTGAAGAAGAACCCGCTGACCTTCTAGCATATCAAGCTGATCATCGACTGATCTGACAGCCCTCTGAAACACTAACAAATCATCCAGTATATCTTGAACAGAAGCTTTTTGGGAAGAAGACTTTTTGCAGGCAGATTTAGAAGCAGAGCGTGGAGAGGTAGATGAGGACGGCATGGAGGACACAGGAGAGAAAACAGATAAATCGTCTATTTTGCCAGCAACGGACTTAGTCGTGAAACTGATCAAGTCACAAGATACTGGAAGCTCCCGAAGACTCAGGAACAACTCCTTGCGAAAACAATATCATGGAGATGAGGGAAGCATGAGGCAGAGCAGTATTGGGTGTGGATGACTCGGATAAAGAGAGGATGGAATCAAAAATAAGTCTGCCTAGATTGAAAGATTGCTTAATCCCGGTAGCAAACAGTAGTTTGCACATAGACTTGGTGACGATTGACATGTTGGAAGTCGGCAACCAATTCCGAGTGGCAATGCGATACAACAAGAAGTACTTAGCAGTCAGTGCAGATGAAGGGAAGGAAAATGACTTCGGCCAACATGTATATTGTCCTCCTGTGACCGTCTGGATGAAAATATCATGATCTTCACCAACAGAAGCTCCATACAGAGGGAGGTTTTGATTGCACGGCCACTTGAGTAGCTTGTTTATGATAGCAGGAGAGAACGGAACAATCTTTCCCCGGATAAATGCCCTGAAACCCCATTTGGAAGCAGAATCTGCAGAGGATTTGAAGAGATTACAGTAGAATTCTCTGACTAGAACAGGATAAAATGTCTTAAAGTAACTTGCTGCCTGGAGGAGATCAATGTCCTTGAGAAAAGCAACAAAGAGGGTCTGTTTAAAAGAGGAGACTGCTACAAACTTTTCACCAAAAATGGACCGCTTAGAATATCCATCCCATCGAGTCTGGCACGACTTGTCAAAGAATTGAAAGGATAAGGCCTTAGTAGCAGATACAGTAGAAGGAGACGAGGAGCTAGGACCACCAGATTTCTTGTGAATCTTGGAAGGGGAAATTCTGCACGATCTGGAAGAAGCCTTGCGCTTAAGGGGCCCAGATGTAGATCTGTGAGGATGGAAAACAAGGGGGTCCACACTGGGATCATCATTCAAGATAGGATCAATATCTTGATTGCAAGCAGATGTTCCAACATTTGTTCCAACATCTGTTTCAACATCCAAAGAACGTCCAACGTTTTATCCCAGAGTTGAGGTTTCCTCAGCAGGAGGAACACTCTCCTTACCCTGATCAGAAGAGATCATTTCAGGAACACTCCCCTCAATAGATGCATTTGTCTCTAAACCTGGTACAACACCATCCTTCTTGCTCTCAGGACACAAAGAACCACCAGTCTCATCCATACAATGAGAAATATTAAGAGATGCATCCTGAGGATCCAATACCGCAGCAACCGCTGAATTACTGCGACAATCAGCATTTTGATCAGACTTAGGAGCATCATGACAAGATGATCCTTCACCAGGATTCAGACTAACAATATAATCATTAATGATGTCCCCATAAGCACCATCTTCACTTCTATCAACATCCTGTCCCTCATCATCATTCAAGAGAAGCTCAGAGTCAGAATCGTCCCATACAATGATATCTGAGATTTTTACTGAGGACACAGGTGGGTTCCAAGTCTTGATCACAACCAAATCATCAAAAGGAACACGAACACTAATAAGCTTTCCATCCACATCTTTAAGGGAGACAGAACCAAAACGCGTTTTTGATAAATCCAACCAGGAAATATTCAATTTGCGATCCGTTCGACGAAGGTACCAAAACCAATCCTCAACAGTGACCGGGTGAGGAAAAGATTCGTCTTCTTCAGCGGGAGACAAATGAGACTTAATCCGAGAGCAAGAACCAAGAACAATTGGGGAAAAAGGCATCACATCCAAATTCGAACGAGAACCAGATTGCATGTAGTCGGACGACAAATGAGATGAGGAAATAGGTGAAATACCAGCGGGAGATGATCTAGAGGCGCGATGAATAACTCCTTTCCGTCTGTAACGAAGGGATGAAGACGAGCTGGGAACTTGCTGGGACGAAGCAGCATGTCGGGCTGAACGACGAGGGTTTGAGGAGGGTTTCTCATTTCGAGCACGACCCATTTGCAGTAGATACAAGAAATCTTTCAACGAAAAATCAAGAACCAAGAACCCTAGTTCCTCAGAACCGCTTCTACCTTGAATCTTGAAATGAACAAAAGAAATGATGATCTCAAGAAAAACCAAAATAGAGAAATAAATGCCGAGGTAAGAGAAAGAGAAATCACCACCAGACAAAAATTTACTAAACGTACAAACACCCCGTTTAAAATTGCAACATAATGTACAACATTGTGTCCAACATTATGTGCAACAAAAAGTCCAACATTAGATACGACACAGCCCAAGAGCTTGTCGTAGCTCTTCAAACCTGCATGAATCCAAGGGTTTTGTAAAAATGTCTGCCAACTGACTGGTAGTATCTATATATTCCATGACAAGAATCTTCTTTTCAACCAGCTCTCTTATGAAGTGATGTCGAATGTTAATATGTTTGGTCCTTGAATGTTGAACAGGATTCTTGGAAATGTTTATAGCACTCTGGTTGTCACACAGAATGGTCAAGACATCCTGATCAGTGCCATAATCAGTCAGCATCTGTTTCATCCACAAGAGTTGAGTACAACAGCTCCCTGCTGCGATGTATTCTGCCTCAGCTGTTGATAATGAAATAGAATTCTGTCACGCCCCGCTTCCCAAAAATGTGGAGGCGAAGCGTGAGAAGGTCCGCTCAGACTTGAAGCTACAAAGCTGTAAGTCCGATAAGCGTCAATCAAAATTAAACTGCAGGTCCTTGCAACGCGAAACGAAACAAAGGTAATAATAACGAAGGAGGCAAAAGAAACATATCAGAATATCCATAATAATAAATCTCAACATCACAGAAAAAGCCACTAGGACAAAAGAAAAGAGTCTAAAAGAGGCCCCAGCATGGCCAACAAAAGTACAAAGTACAGAAACAAAGTAATGGTGCAAGCACCGACATCTAACAGCAACCTAAAGCAAAAGCAACGCCAACAGCCTCTAAAACTGGTCTCCGGTGTCTATGAACTCCTCGACGGACGTAGGCTCAGGCTCAGCGTCAGCAACACCTCGACCTCAACAACTGCCTCTGGCTCAGGGTCTAACATGTGGCACCCAAAAGAGCAAGGGGCACATGTCAGCAAGTCTGGAAGACTTGTGCAAGTGAAACTGAAAGTACAAGTAAGAGCAACCTAGCAGTTCTAGCATGATGCAATGACATGGCAGTTAAAGTATGAGTGCAGCATGTAAAGTAAAGTAAAGTAAAGTACGAGCATGGCATGGCATGGATGACAAGTATTACATGCATCATTCACAAGACAAGTACAAGACAAGGAAAGTAAGCACCTCGTGCACAGAGATTCCGTCTTTTGGCTAGAGTGGCTGCGCGGGCCAACTCCTAAGCTCAAGCGATAGTTTATCCCTACCCCTCCACGTGTGTCGAGCCAGGGCCTTACCCTCGAACGGGAATGCTCGCTTCTGGAACACGAGCCAGGAAGTGTTTTGCCTTGCTGGTCTAGGGGTGCACCTAGCTAGTCAAGGGAGTACAAGTACAAGTATTGTAGCGTGTGCTACCAATGCGACATTCAATGCATGGATGACATGACATGACAAGTAGTAAGGCGTACAGGTAAGGAAAGTAAATGTGACAGTTTAGTATGCATGAACAACAGGTTTAAAGGTTGGATCTAGCTTCGTTGTCAAGCTAGATCAATTAGGTGACGGATCTAGTTTCGTTGTCAAACTAGATCAAGTAGGCGTCTAGCCAGCTATCATTTCACTGACTAGTCTCTTTTACGCTAAAAACAAGGAAGTGGCCTAAAGACATGGCCCTAAACAAGATTTGGCAAGTTTCACTTGCCTGCAACTATCACGTCAAGAAAACACCGTCCAACGAGTCCAAAGTCACGATTCCTACGTGCACAAGTCCACCGGCCTACATCCGTTTTTATTAATCTTGATTAGTGATGGCTAAAACATTTAAAATACTTTAAATATACTGATTTTTAGTCTTGGTTAACGTGCAATTTGGTTGGGGGTCCTAGGGGTGCAAAACGTTACCTCAACACGACGCGAAAGCTACACCGGCATCGGGTAGCGACGCCGGGGGTTGGAATAATAAGATCGCGCTCCAAGTCCAGATTCCAATTAGATTCATCGCTGGAAATTTCAGAGCAATCGACCGGGCGACGATTCCAGATTCCAAAGCTCGCACGTGCGACGACGGGCTACGACGTGCGACGACGTCGTACGCGACGAATCCTCAAAGAGCAAGCACCTAGGTGGGGCCCACAGTAGTCCTAGGGGCCTTTGGGGGACCCACAATAACTCTGGAGAACTTGGGGGGCCCACGGTGGCAAGCGATGCGACGGATGCGGGGTTGCGACGAGTGGCTCTCGGTCGTACACAGCCAATGCGGGGAGATTTCTCGGTCGTGCGCTCAAAATGCGGGGGCTGCGACGTTTGGGCTGCAGCGGCTGCGGTGCAGTGCTTGGTGCGGGGTTTCTTCTCGGTCGGATCGATGGGAAGCCTCGGTCAGGCGCTTGGATGCGGGGCGGGGCAGCGTTGCAACGTTGCAATGTTGCAACGTCGATCGCTGCGGGCGTGGCCTTCGGTCAAACGCTGTGCGGAGCGGGGGACGAAGTGGGCACGATGAGGAGCGCTGTGCCGAGCGGGGTGCGGGCCAAGTAGTCGGTCAGACCGAGGGAACGGGGCGGGCGCTGTGAAGCGATGCGGGCGGCGATGGGTGCGGGGGCTGCTATCGGTCGGAGCGGGGGAACGGAGGCGTTTTTCTCGGTCGTACAGCAGCTGAACGTCGCAACGTTGCGACGAATCGTCGCAACGTCCAATTTGGGTTTTGGAAGAGGCTAGGGCTAATTTCTTGCGAAAATAGGTCTTCCTAGGGGTTGCTTATATAGTGTAGATGGGTTGACTTGGTCTAGGGCTAAATCTAATAGGATTAGAATATTAAAATAATTTAAAATTTGAATTAAAACTACTCCAACTCACCCAAGGGTTTGACTTGGTCCAAATGAGCTGGAAATTGGCTCAAAAATTCTTTAAAACGTTTAAAACTTAAATAAATTTTATTTGGCCGAAAATAATTTATAAATTACTTATTAAAAATAATATAAAACTTGTGAAAAATATAAAAGTGGTCAAATAAACTCTAAAAATTATAAAATAAATATCGTGGTGATCGTGGCGACGAATGTGAGCTAACTAAGAAGACGGATCTCAAATTTGACGTCGGACGACGAAACCAAAAATAGAAACGTCTCCCGTCAAGAGTGAGAATCGTCACGTCTCATCGAGTAAATTTAAATTGTGGAAAAACGACTCGAGAAGTGTCGTTCCAAGATAATGCCACTATTTAATACTCTCAGAGACGTTCACAACGGCATATCACACAAAAGTGTTCGCAATCAAATAAAGTCTAAAATAAACACGTGCACGGCCAAAAGCACGTGCACGAACAACGTACAACGAAAAGTGGTCGTTACAGCCTCCCCACCTTAGAATAAAGTCCGTCCTCGGACTTTCTAATATATCTAGTCGCTTTAATAACTACCCCAATCAAGTCACATTATATTTCAAACCAGTTATAGCTATTTCAAGTGCTTATATACGCACTAAGTAGTCAAACATTATCACTACTAACACGCATATATATATATATATATATATATATATATATATATATATATATACACACACACACATTCACATACGTTATACACTTATACTTATTAAAGTCAGCCAGTTTCATACATGTATTGCAATCATATGTATAAACATACATCCCTTGTATAAATACTACTTACCTAAACACAAAACAATATTTCAGATACTCATATAAGGATAGTGTCACACTTAGAAAATACAATCATTGCTCTACCTATAGATAGCTACCTATGCACAAACATCAAGGGTATACTACCCTCTAACATTCATCCACTACCAAACATCTCAACACATATAGTCACGCCATACCATTATTAAATCAAGTGCACTATATTCACCACTACTATAATTTCATAATATAGCTAGTCATTCAATTGTATTCAAATATTTCACCATACATTCACATACGTACGGCCCTATAGCTGTATTTACGACACGCCACATATGCCATAGTCAACAATACCTATAACTAAGCTCATACTTACCCGTGCATGGTGCACACCCATACACGCTAACTTTTCATTCACGTATTCCAATCATATTATTATATAACTAGCACACTTACACACCTAGTTTTAGCTAGTACACATACGTTCACACGAGCAAGTCCATAGTAAATAACTATACCACAAGACCAACCCCTATAACTATATACTGGTATAGTGACCCACAATCATGTGCGTAACACTACCAGGCACAGACATTTCTATCACTATACATACATCAAACATTACTATGTTCAAACTACAAACATTCATTCAATATACTTAGAGTATACCCACTCAAGCTTGAGTGAGACTCAATACACATACCAGGATATTCTATATACGTAACACGGCATTCATACCTATACCAATAACACTCCAATATTATATACATCTACCAATACAACCATATACGTTCCATAGATCAATCACACTTAATATTTAGTCAGGCAATACTCACGTAGTTCAATCATTCTATATACCATAATAATAATACAGACATCAGCACGCGTATATTCATAATACACTCCCTAATACATGCATATGTATTCATCGTATAATCACTCACATGTAACATATACATTCACACCATAGCCTACTACCTATAACTGGTGTACCAATACCTATTATTATTATCACACCTAACATACATATAGCTTCACCAGCATATTGCTTCAACCATTATAAGTATTTCTAATTACATACACAACTTAGATATTTCAACGCTAACTCTAATACACACCGGCATCCCTAGTATAGTATAGCTATCCACACACCAAACTATAACTACTAACATGCAAACAACTCCACACATCATGAATAACTCCGAGTATATATAACACACAATAAGCAGCCATTAATATACCATGGGAGAGTACACTCATTCAAGCCAACATATGCGAAATTTGAAAACTGTCGTACTTCAAAAATTGAAATCCTCATCTGGAAAGAGATATTTGGGGATTGATAAAACGTGTTGTTTCAAAATAAGTTTGGGTCGAATATTCATAATAAGAGAAAATGGTCTATTTGTAAAAAAATCATTAAAAGGGAGTAAAATCATTTACACGAATATTGAAGACGTAGTTTAGAAAATATTATACGGCAGTAATTCAATATAATGTTTGTGAAAGGCAAAGAAGGAAATCAAGTAACGGAAGGATTTAAACTCATGTTAAATGCTTTCAAAACTTCTAGGTTATGAAAAATTTTAAAATAATCAATATTGAAGCTGCTTTTCAAAGGAGCCAGGATTTGCAAAAATGAAAAAAACTAATTTACACAAGGTCCTTAGCATACGAGCACAACAAACCTGATACAGTTATATAAAAATAATTGAAATTATATATATAGTGCATGGAAAATAATATTAACTTCGTAGTGAAATTATCAAAACTGTAGTAAAGCTTTTAAAACCAAACTATGGGAAGTCTGGGCCAGGAATAGTAATTTCTTTAAAATTTTGAAATAGCGTAAACGATGAGCATCAAACCGACTGGCTAAAAGCTGAAATTCCAGGTGACTTGAAAGTATATTAAAGTAAACACGACGTATCATTGCATATAAGAAGGAAAATTATAAATCGAATTGGCAAGGCTTAAGTACAGTTCACAAAGAAATTAATATATGAAAGGAAATATGTATTTTCATAGGTACAAAAGTGTAGGCTGAAAGAGTATTATAAACTATCATTCAAAAATTTCGAAAAAAATTTTAAAAAAAAAACTTTTTAAATCAACGAGGAACATGAAGTGTAAGCATATATACATATTAAAATTTGAACACATTTAAAACTTAGGGAAAGAGGAAATCAAAAAGAAAATACTTTCAGAAGGTTCAAGATTTGCAATGGAGGGATTTGAAAATTGACGACGATTTGTCATGAGACGATCTCGGGGATCGAGGCAAAGAAAACGGTCAGATGTTTAAACATACATACGCCTAGGATATGGCCCAGGGTACCTACGGGAAAACTCCTACGGTCGTCCAACTAAAGCTTAAGAAACTTAGCGCTTGGTCCTTCTAAGGGAGCTAGGCGGTGATGGAAAGCGTTCAGCTTGGTCCGAAATCGATGAACCCAAACGAACGACTGAAGGAAATTCTGGAAGTCTGATATGGTCAGGGGTAGACAAGGACCACTAAGGTAACTCCTATGACGATTAAATCAATTCCCAGCAAGGACTCTAATTACCAGTCTAACAATCAACCCTATTTTGCAAACAATCATATGCAAGCAACCAAACATGTTTTAACAAGCCAGAACTAACTAAGGGAAGAAACAACTAGGTCAAGAGTCACCTGCGATAACCTCATCCACAGTCTCGCTCTCCACTTCCGTCGTCGGATGAGCCTGCTCCCTTGGCTGCATGGCCTGCTGAAAAGCCTGCTTCTGAGGAGCGAGGGCTGGTCCACGACTGGTAGACACAGGTGCTTTCTGCTGTGACGGCTGTGCAGCAACGGGATCCTTCCAAGGTAGTTTAGATCTCGGGCAATCCTTCATAGCATGAGTAGGGTCTCCACAGACCAGGCACTGGCCCAGCCTCTTCCTGCACTGTTTCTTCTCATGACCAGTCTTGTTACAATGATGGCACACCTTCCGACTTGGCCCAGTTACTGGTGCTTCCTTCTGCGGAATTCCCTTCGACGCCTTCCGCAATTGATTTGCATGCCGACAATCCTTCTCTGAATGGGTAGCAGCACCACAAATCAAACACCGGCCTAGAAATCTTCTGCACTGCTCCTTGATGTGCCCGGTCTTGCCACAGAAATAGCAAGTCTTCAGAGTAGGTCCGCCACCAACTCGAGTCTGTCGTCTTCTCGCCATCTAACGACATAGAAAACGAACAAAAATTTAGACTCCATAGCTTAATGACTTAGATGTTGTAACTTATTTAATGGATATTCCGTTTATTATCGTTGTTTCGTTAGTTCGCAATTGCAAGATTGGACCCGCATGGGCCACCAACAAAACCTGTCATGCCCCGCTTCCCAAAAATGTGGAGGCGAAGCGTGAGAAGGTCCGCTCAGACTTGAAGCTACAAAGCTGCAAGTCCGATAAGCGTCAATCAAATTTAAACTGCAGATCCTTGCAACGCGAAACGAAACAAAGGTAATAATAACGAAGGAGGCAAAAGAAACATCTCAGAATATCCATAATAATAAATCTCAACATCACAGAAAAAGCCACCAGGCCAAAAGAAAAGAGTCTAAAAGAGGCCCCAGCATGGCCAACAAAAGTACAAAGTACAGAAACAAAGTAATGGTGCAAGCACCGACATCTAACAGCAACCTAAAGCAAAAGCAACGCCAACAGCCTCTAAAACTGGTCTCCGGTGTCTACGAACTCCTCGACGGACGTAGGCTCAGGCTCAGCGTCAGCAACACCTCAACCTCAACAACTGTCTCTGGCTCAGGGTCTAACATGTGGCACCCAAAAGAGCAAGGGGCACATGTCAGCAAGTCTGGAAGACTTGTGCAAGTGAAACTGAAAGTACAAGTAAGAGCAACCTAGCAGTTCTAGCATGATGCAATGACATGGCAGTTAAAGTATGAGTGCAGCATGTAAAGTAAAGTAAAGTAAAGTACGAGCATGGCATGGCATGGATGACAAGTATTACATGCATCATTCACAAGACAAGTACAAGACAAGGAAAGTAAGCACCTCGTGCACAGAGATTCCGTCTTTTGGCTAGAGTGGCTGCGCGGGCCAACTCCTAAGCTCAAGTGATCGTTTATCCCTACCCCTCCACGTGTGTCGAGCCAGGGCCTTACCCCCGAACGGGAATGCTCGCTTCTGGAACACGAGCCAGGAAGTGTTTTGCCTTGCTGGTCTAGGGGTGCACCTAGCCAGTCAAGGGAGTACAAGTACAAGTATTGTAGCGTGTGCTACCAATGCGACATTCAATGCATGGATGACATGACATGACAAGTAGTAAGGCGTACAGGTAAGGAAAGCAAACGTGACAGTTTAGTATGCATGAACAACAGGTTTAAAGGTTGGATCTAGCTTCGTTGTCAAGCTAGATCAATTAGGTGACGGATCTAGTTTCGTTGTCAAACTAGATCAAGTAGGCGTCTAGCCAGCTATCATTTCACTGACTAGTCTCTTTTACGCTAAAAACAAGGAAGTGGCCTAAAGACATGGCCCTAAACAAGATTTGGCAAGTTTCACTTGCCTGCAACTATCACGTCAAGAAAACACCGTCCAACGAGTCCAAAGTCACGATTCCTACGTGCACAAGTCCACCGGCCTACATCCGTTTTTATTAATCTTGATTAGTGATGGCTAAAACATTTAAAATACTTTAAAAATACTGATTTTTAGTCTTGGTTAACGTGCAATTTGGTTGGGGGTTCTAGGGGTGCAAAACGTTACCTCAACACGACGCGAAAGCTACACCGGCGTCGGGTAGCGACGCCGGGGGTTGGAATAATAAGATCGCGCTCCAAGTCCAGATTCCAATTAGATTCCTCGCTGGAAATTTCAGAGCAATCGACCGGGCGACGATTCCAGATTCCAAAGCTCGCACGTGCGACGACGGGCTACGACGTGCGACGACGTCGTACGCGACGAATCCTCAAAGAGCAAGCACCTAGGTGGGGCCCACAGTAGTCCTAGGGGCCTTTGGGGGACCCACAATAACTCTGGAGAACTTGGAGGGCCCACGGTGGCAAGCGATGCGACGGATGCGGGGTTGCGACGAGTGGCTCTCGGTCGTACACAGCCAATGCGGGGAGATTTCTCGGTCGTGCGCTCAAAATGCGGGGGCTGCGACGTTTGGGCTGCAGCGGCTGCGGTGCAGTGCTTGGTGCGGGGTTTCTTCTCGGTCGGATCGATGGGAAGCCTCGGTCAGGCGCTTGGATGCGGGGCGGGGCAGCGTTGCAACGTTGCAACGTTGCAACGTCGGTCGCTGCGGGCGTGGCCTTCGGTCAAACGCTGTGCGGAGCGGGGGACGAAGCGGGCACGGTGCGGAGCGCTGTGCGGAGCGGGGTGCGGGCCAAGCAGTCGGTCAGACCGAGGGAACGGGGCGGGCGCTGTGAAGCGATGCGGGCGGCGATGGGTGCGGGGGCTGCTATCGGTCGGAGCGGGGGAACGGAGGCGTTTTTCTCGGTCGTACAACAGCTGAACGTCGCAACGTTGCGACGAATCGTCGCAACGTCCAATTTGGGTTTTGGAAGAGGCTAGGGCTAATTTCTTGCGAAAATAGGTCTTCCTAGGGGTTGCTTATATAGTGTAGATGGGTTGACTTGGTCTAGGGCTAAATCTAATAGGATTAGAATATTAAAATAATTTAAAATTTGAATTAAAACTACTCCAACTCACCCAAGGGTTTGACTTTGTCCAAATGAGTTGGAAATTGGCTCAAAAATTCTTTAAAACGTTTAAAACTTAAATAAATTTTATTTGGTCGAAAATAATTTATAAATTAATTATTAAAAATAATATAAAACTTGTTAAAAATATAAAAGTGGTCAAATAAACTCTAAAAATTATAAAATAAATATCGTGGTGATCGTGGCGACGAATGTGAGCTAACTAAGAAGACGGATCTCAAATTCGACGTCGGACGACGAAACCAAAAATAGAAACGTCTCCCGTCAAGAGTGAGAATCGTCACGTCTCATCGAGTAAATTTAAATTGTGGAAAAACGACTCGAGAAGTGTCGTTCCAAGATAATGCCACTATTTAATACTCTCAGAGACATTCACAACGGCATATCACACAAAAGTGTTCGCAATCAAATAAAGTCTAAAATAAACACGTGCACGGCCAAAAGCACGTGCACGAACAACGTACAACGAAAAGTAGTCGTTACAAATTCTGTTTTTTTACTATACCAGGATACCAAGTTGTTTCCGACGTAAAAACACCCTCATGTAGTACTCTTCCTATCATCAGCATTACCAGCCCAATCAGCATCACTATACCCTGATAAAAGAGTGTTGGTATCTTTGGAGTACCAAATGCCATAATCAACTGTCCCACTTATATACCTGATTATACGTTTAACAGCCGTGATATGAGATTCCTTAGGATAGGCTTGATAACGTGCACACACCCCAACACTGAAGCTGATGTCAGGTCTACTTGCTGTCAGATACAATAAGCTTCCTATCATGCTCCTGTACAGGGTAACCTCCACTTGTTTTCCACCATCATCCTTCGTGAGTTTTTCAGTAGTACCCATAGGAGTGCGAGCTTGACGGGCCTTCTCAAGATCGAACCTTTTAACAAGGTTCTTAGCATACTTATTCTGAGATATAAACAAGCCATCGCTAGTTTGTTTAACCTGAAGGCCAAGAAACATATGTAACTCACCGACCATACTCATTTCGAACTCCCTTTGCATGAGATCAATAAATTCACGAACCAGTTGAGATGAAGTAGACCCAAAAACTATGTCATCAACATAAATCTGAGCAACTATGATAGCAGACCTGGTTCTCTGGACAAACAGCATCTTGTCAGCTCCCCCTCTCTCATAACCCTTTTTAAGGAGATATCTAGTCAGTCTCTCATACCAAGCTCTAGGGGCTTGCTTGAGACCATAAAGAGCTTTCTTCAAACGATAAACATGGCCAGGCAAGAAAGGATCTTCAAACCCCTTCGGCTGTTCAACATATACCTCCTCATTCAAGATCCCATTTAAAAAGGCACTTTTCACGTCTATCTGATGAAGCTTGAAATTGAAACTGCATGCCATGGCGAGAAGTAACCTAATAGATTTCAAGCGGGCCACCGGAGCAAAGGTCTCGTCGAAATCAATTCCCTCGATCTGAGTATATCCCTGAGCTACCAATCGAGCTTTGTTACGTGTGACGTTTCATTTTTCATTCGTTTTGTTTTTAAAAATCCATTTAGTTCCAATGACATTAATCCCTTTTGGTCTCTCAACAAGACTCCAGACGTCGTTGCGCTGAAATTGATTCAGCTCCTCTTGCATCGCCATCACCCAGAAGTCATCAAGTAATGCTTCTTTGACATTCTTGGGTTCAACATTGGATAAAAAACATGTATAACCAGCAAGATCACGATAATTTACCTGACTAGTGCCTCTGGTGCGAAGACCATCTTCAACATTCCCAATGACAAGTTCAGGGGGATGATTTCGAATAACTTTTGTAATCCCATGCGAGGAGCGAACTTCATTTTCATCTAATTGAGAATCTTCAGCAGATCCAGTTACCTGAGAATTACCATTCTGACAGGTACTCTTAGATGTTGAATCAAATGTTATAACATTTTGTTCAACATTTTCATCTTCTTCATTAACCTCTTCTTGAGTTCCAGCCTCCTCATGAATAGTAACCTCTCCTTGCTCGAAATCATCAACGACAACATTGATGGACTCCATCAAAACATCAGTGCGATGATTCAGAACCCTGAAAGCATGACTCGTAGTAGAATATCCGAGGAATGTTCCTTTATCACTCTTTGCATCGAACTTTCCCTTAGAGGTTCGATCCTGCAAAATGTAACATTTGCTACCGAAAACATGAAAGTAGGAGACATTAGGTTTTTTACCTTTCCATATTTCATAGGGAGTTTTCTTCGTTCTGGGTCTCAGATACACTCTATTTATAGTGTAGCAAGCAGTATTAATTGCTTCGGCCCACCATTTAGTACTGACCTTCCTGGCGTTCAACATCACGCGAGCCATCTCCTGTAGAGTGCGATTCTTTCTTTCAACGATTCCATTTTGTTGAGGAGTCTTAGGCGCAGAGAACTCATGTCGTATTCCCTCTGCCTTACAGAAATCAGCAAACAGGTGATTTTCAAATTCCTTACCATGATCGCTGCGAATTCGCATAATTTTTTCCAATAGTAACTCCTTTCTCTGTCTGAAGACGGGTGCAGAGTTTCTTGAAGGCATTGAAAGCATCAGAATTTTCTTTGAGAAAGTCTACCCAAGTGAACCGAGAGAAGTCATCAACATAAACAAATATGTACTTCTTACCCCCCATGCTGACCTCAGTCGTGGGTCCTATCAGATCCATATGCAGTAGCTCCATATTCTTAGATGTGGTGATGATCTGAAGTTGTTTATGACTAGTTCTCTTCTGTTTTCCCAGCTGGCAAGGTCCGCACACTCCTTCCTTCTTCTTGGACAAAACAGGCATCCCACGAACAGCTCCGACCCTGGTGATTTCAATCAGGGTTTTGTAGTTAACATGACCAAGTTTTTGATGCCACTGTTCCGAGGCTTCAACACTGGTGGTGAGGCAGCTGTTAGCTTCTTGAAGCAAATAGCAGTTGTCAGCCGAACGCTTCCCAGTAAGAACGTTCACTCCAGCTTTATTCAGTACAACACACTCATCCTTAGTGAACTGAACAAATAACCCTTGGTCGCATAGTTGACTTATACTAATCAGGTTAGCCTTTAGGTCTTGAACATGCATGACATCCTTCAGAGCAACAGATTCAGTCATCCTCATCTCCCCCTTTCCAATGACTTTGCTTCTCTGGCCATCACCAAAGGTAACGTATCCTTTGTTGCCAGTAGTGTACTCTGAAAGAAGACCTCGATTTCCTGTCATATGACGAGAATATCCGCTGTCAAAATACCACGTGTTTTCCGAGAAAGAGACCATGGAAGTGTAGGCAACTAGGCTGTGAACACTTGACTTCCTTACCCATCTCTTTTCGAACCTTTGCTCATAATGTCCTGTGTTTCTTCCTTCATGTTGATGTCTCATACGTCTGAAGCACCTGTTCTCAGTGTGACCTTTGCATCGACAGTAATTACAGACCAATTTCCTATGAGTAGAACTCTTCTTGTGTCCATCCTTTTAACTCCCTTGCTTGAAATAACTGTTGTTGCTTTTACTCTCGATAGTTCGACCATGAACCTCCTTGGTGAACTGAAGATAACCTCCTCTATTGAACCCTACGCCAGTACGATCTCCGGATATTTTTCCCATGCTTAGAATGTCATCAAGCTTAGTCTTACCAGAGTTCCATTTGTTTAGAAAACTCTCTGCCTTCTCGGCTCTCAGCAGTGTTCTCCTGAGTTGTCCCTCTAGATTTCTGAAATCAACCTTGATCTCTCCAAGTTGAGTTACAGCTTCTTCCCTTTAACCTTTTAGTCTAGTGTTTTCTTTCTTCAATGACTTGTTTATCTCACAAATCTTCATCCAATTTGCAAACATGATTTGATATGCAGATCGAATATCAACTTCGTCAACTTCTTCATCCTCACCTGTATCAGAAGTAGATTCACTGTCCGATGTTGTACTGAATGTTATAACATTTTTCTTGACATTCTTACATTTTTCCTCCAACATGGTGTGACTTTTGACCACACTAGGTCCAACATTGCTAGTAATGTCATCAGTACATTGATCATTCATAATAGCCATAAAAGCAACATAATTGCTGACAATATCTTCTTCTCCAGTACATCCTTCAGACTCTTCATCACTCCAGGAGCTTGCCAGAGATTTTCCTTTTTGTTTCTTGATGGTGTTTGCACATTTGGCTTGTATATGTCCAAACCCTTCACATTCTCTGCACTGAATTCCCTTGCCTCTATTCTTTGGTTCATACTTCGGTATAGAACGGTTGTTACCTCTTCCTGCAGATGAGAAGTTTGGACGTATTTCCTTGCTAGCATTTCTGAAGTTCTGACATCTACTTCCTATTTTCCTCATCATTTTGCTAAAGTTTTTGGTTAACAATGCTATGTCATCTTCCAGATTAGTGTCATTCCCTTCATGCGGAACATCAGTAGTTTCTACCTTTAGAGCCACTCCTTTCTCCCTTTTATTTTGCTTCAAGTTCATCTCAAAAGTTTCAAGAGACCCCATCAATTCATCCAGTCTCATATCAGATGTATTCCTAACTTCTTCAATGGCAGCAATTTTGGCAGAAAATTTTTCAGGTAGCGATCTTAAAGTTTTCTCCACTAATTTCTTTTGAGAGTACTTCTTTCCCAATTGAAAAGCCTGATTAGCTATATCACGAAGTCTTCCATTGAATTCAGCCACAGATTCATCATCATTCATTCTAAGATTGTCAAACTGAGAAGCTAGGATTTGAAGTTTAGATGCTCTTACAGTGCTAGTCCCTTCATGTATGTTTTGAAGGATGTCCCATGCTTCCTTTGCAACTTCGCAAGTGGAGATCAACTTGAACTGTTCTTCATCAACAACAATAAAAATAGCATTTACAGCCTTAGAATTTCCCAGAGCTGCTCGTTCTTCTTCGAGACTCCAGTCTTGGGCAGGCTTGAGAGATTCATGTCCTTTCTTGTCATCAACAGTGAGAGGAGTCCAGCCTTCGACAGTGGCCACCCAGGCTTTCTCGTCAAGCGATTTGATGAATGCGCGCATCCGAGATTTCCAATACGTATAATTAGTTCCAGTGAGCAATGGCGGCCAGGTCACAGAAGCTCCCTCCTTCGTGTTCATGGTTGACGTACTCAAACAGCAGAATCACACCCCCTTTAACAAAACAAAGAATGCGGATGACCTGCTCTGATACCAATTGAAGTTTAGTATGCCAACCTAAATAGTAAAGACATGAGAATTATAACGAACAACACATCATAACAAATGGTCATTGGTAACGCAGTTCGGTGCGCACACCTACATCTGCGGGACCTCGCCCAGAAATTCAAATTACTCTACTGAAATAATGATAGTTACAATACAATTTGATACTAGGGGAAACAAACTCCCCCTCAATACAAACCGCAAAGGGTTGACCTCAATCAACCCCGTGGAGTAATTTGCGCAAGCTCCCCTTGCGTGCAAGATCCCCTTGCAATACTGACACAGATCAAATCCCTTGACCCCCTACCTCAGTAGTCGTCAGCCTCCTCCCGGAGCTTTGGAGAACACCTTCGCAAAAGTCGATCTCCGCAAAAGTGATACCATATCAAAACCAACTCACAACTTTAACATCGCTCTACAAATTTGTTAAGTGGTTAGCCAACCATTCTTCAGATCGAATCACTAAGGACTTTCAGAACAACCCAAGAGCAGCAAGACGAGATAGATCAGATAAGAAAGGATCTTCAACCGTCGAAACTAATTCGAGCCCGAACACTATCTCTTACCAACCTTCAAGCCGCTCCAGCAAATGTAACTGAGAGAACCACCCGATCCAAACAGAAGGAGAAGATCCGAAATCATTTAACATGATAGCTCCTATCTTCAAATAACCAACGAGCCTAATCCTTAATCAGTCCGTTAGAAACAAGAGACGACAGAGAAAGCACGGGAACAGATCTCCGACGATAGAACAGCACGTTCAACATTTCATATGACAAAATGTTCAACATTTCATAAGAACACTTGTCATATGTTTACAAATGTTGAACAATAAGTGCAACATTTCAAGTAACATTCTGTTCAAACACTCCAAGAGAATCAATTGTGCCACAAGAGACAAAAAATAGTCTTAACAATCTCCCCCTTTGGCTTTTAGTGGCACAATTCAAAAGACTAGGATCTGAGAGCACTATGTATGGCACCAATAAGCATAAAAACCGGCAAACGAAATAAGGACGAGACATGTAGACGTACCAGACATTAAGATCATCAGAGATCACAGTACATTGGGTAGACCAAACAACATCCAACATCCAAAATTTAACCACAACCAAAAATGCTCCTTCCACAGAAGTTTCAGATCCACAGAAGACACCATTCTCATCACATCATCACACCATTCTCCCCCTTTGTGACACCAAAAGTCAAAATTCATACCTTGTCAGAAGACACCTTAGCTTGAAGTTGAGCAATTCGTTCCTGGAGAAAATCCTTCTGAGCTTGAAGAAGAACCCGCTGACCTTCTAGCATATCAAACTGATCATCGACTGATCTGACAGCCCTCTGAAACACTAACAAATCATCCAGTAGATCTTGAACAGAAGCTTTTTGGGAAGAAGACTTTTTGCAGGCAGATTTAGAAGCAGAGCGTGGAGAGGTAGATGAGGACGGCATGGAGGACACAGGAGAGAAAACAGATAAATCGTCTATTTTTCCAGCAACGGACTTAGTCGTGAAACTGATCAAGTCACAAGATACTGGAAGCTCCGAAGACTCAGGAACAACTCCTTGCGAAAACAATATCATGGAGATGAGGGAAGCATGAGGCAGAGCAGTATTGGGTGCGGATGACTCGGATAGAGAGAGGATGGAATCAAAAATAAGTCTGCCTAGATTAAAAGATTGCTTAGTCCCGGCAGCAAACAGTAGTTTGCACATAGCCTTGGTGACGAATGACATGTTGGAAGTCGGCAACCAATTCCGAGTGGCAATGCGATACAGCAAGAAGTACTTAGCAGTCAGTGCAGATGAAGGGAAGGAAAATGACTTTGGCCAACATGTATATTGTCCTCCTGTGACCGTCTGGATGAAAATATCATGATCTTCACCAACAGAAGCTCCATACAGAGGGAGGTTTTGATTGCACGGCCACTTGAGTAGCTTGTTTATGATAGCAGGAGAGAACGGAACAATCTTTCCCCAGATAAATGCCCTGAAACCCCATTCGGAAGCAGAATCTGCAGAGGATTTGAAGAGATTACAGTAGAATTCTCTGACTAGAACAGGATAAAATGTCTTAAAGCAACTTGCTGCCTGGAGGAGATCAATGTCCTTGAGAAAAGCAACAAAGAGGGTCTGTTTAAAAGAGGAGGCTGCTACAGACTTTTCACCAAAAATGGACCGCTTAGAATATCCATCCCATCGAGTCTGACACGACTTGTCAAAGAATTGAAAGGATAAGGCCTTAGTAGCAGATACAGTAGAAGGAGACGAGGAGCTAGGACCACCAGATTTCTTGGGAATCTTGGAAGGGGAAATTCTGCACGATCTGGAAGAAGCCTTGCGCTTAAGGGACCCAGATCTAGATCTGCGAGGATGGAAAACAAGGGGGTCCACACTGGGATCATCATTCAAGATATGATCAACATCTTGATTGCAAACAGATGTTCCAACATTTGTTCCAACATCTGTTTCAACATCCAAAGAACGTCCAACGTTTTTTCCCAGAGTTGAGGTTTCCTCAGCAGGAGGAACACTCTCCTTACCCTGATCAGAAGAGATCATTTCAGGAACACTCCCCTCAATAGATGCATTTGTCTCTAAACCTGGTACAACACCATCCTTCTTGCTCTCAGGACACAAAGAACCACCAGTCTCATCCATACAATGAGAAATATTAAGAGATGCATCCTGAGGATCCAATACCTTAGCAGGATGAACCTTGGGCACATGATGTGATTGTGCTCTAGACGGGTGATTCAAAACTATTGCAACAAATGTTTTGCTATTTACCAAAGGACTGTGGTCCAACGGCATTTACCTCCGCTTTCCAGTAGGGCAATCAAGGATCGATTCCCGGTGGACGCGGAATGCACACATGCCTTTAACCAGTTTTCCGATGTATCAAAAAAATGGTTTACTATTTTATACCCATCTTTCGATGCCTTATAAGTAGGCAAAGCTATGGCTGCTGGAGGAAGTAAATGGTTTGTTGAAAAAAAAAGTAAAATAATAAATTACTCTCTTTCCTCACTCATCAGCCCATCGGTCCCATCTCCCCTTGATTGATGGGGCCTACTCGATCAATGTCATGGTCTGTAATCTGTTGTAGTTAAAACCTGTAAACCAAAAGGCAGGTTTTCAAAAAAAATTGTGGGGCCCCGTGGCCCCACAACGTTAGCGGTAGGTCTACCCTTGTGCCCAAGTATATCATGAAACTAATTAATCCTAATTTCTAAAATCAACTTGCAAAGAGATCAATAATCACACAAATAATAAAAAGCTTCAATCAAAATATATGATCTGTTGTAAACCATGGCGGCTACGGAACCCCGTAGCCCTGTATTTATAGTAATAGGGTTACATAATGGGTGGATACCCACTAACGGGTTGGGCCTCTAAAGCCCGTTTATAACACTTCCCCTTATCCATCCATTGTTGTAAGCCGTGATGAACGCTTCAGGGTTCATAGAGCTTATCTGATCATGGGTCTATGGATACTTCTGGATCCCAAATTTAAGAGTACTTACCTCGTTAAAACCTTTGCCAAGGAAAACCCAGTGGGAAAAACCAATGGCTAGGGGAAAAGAGTACAAGTCTCTGTAACTTCCCCTGATCGATGGATATCACTAGAGGTGGATACTTCTGGATCCTAAGTTAGGGATAACTGCATCGTTAAAACCTTTAGCTATGGAAAACCCAGTGGGAAAAACCAATAGCCAAGGAAAAAGAGTACAGTTTCCGTAACTTCCCTTGATTAGTGGAAGTATTTAGGGGGTGGATACTTCTGGATCCAGAGTCAATGAGTTTGCCTCGTTAAAACCTTTAGCTATGGAAAACCCAGTGGGAAAAACCAATAGCCAAGGGAAAAGAGTACAACATTACATTTGACTCCCCCTGATCTGTACAAGCTGCAGGCTTGCAGATCTCCTAGGCAACTATACATCAATCTCTTACAGTGTTCCGATAATAAGTACAAAGTACAAGGCATCGCTCACCTATACAAGACATCAATCATCTATACAAGTATCGCTCATCTATGGCAGCTACTGAATCTGAGGGATCTCTTCTGAGGAGGAGTGGTCTGTAGACTCGGTAGGTAGCATCACGTCTCTGACTAGTCTTCACTGTGTCTGCGAGGTACTGCAGGACCTGGCTGTGCGTACTTATGATTTGCTTCTTGGATTGATGAGCCTCTCGGGATGGTGGGATTGATGTTGCCTTGGAAGTATGCTTTGCTGGTCTCCAGGAGTTGGTCGCTTCTTGGTTGCAGTCATCGCGATGATCTGTAACCTGTATCTGTAAATACATTTAACATGTTGTATGATCCTTGACCCTTGGAGATAGCACAGAAGCTACATATCTCTAGTCCAGTGGTGCGCTGCAGGCGCTGCACTGTATCTGGTTAAAGTGTTTACTGCCAGATAAAGGAGTGTACAAAAGACATTTGAGTAAGGCACTTCAGGACCTAGGATATCCTTCCCCTCTTCCAGCGAACGGAAGGGGTCTTAATGTGCATCCATACAACCAGTAGGTGTATTGGTGGATTGCAATTTTCCATGTTTCTTCATCGACTGGATGATAATTTCATCTTCTGGATGGTAATTCATCTGCTGGATGATTATTCATCTTCGGGATGATTATTCATCTTCGGGATGATTATTCATCTTCGGGATGATGGTTTCATCTTCGGGATGATTATTCATCTTCGGGATGATTATTCATCTTCAGGATGAAGGTTTCATCTTCAGGATGATAATTCATCTTCAGGATGATTATTCATCTTCAGGATGAAGGTTTCATCTTCAGGATGATAATTCATCTTCAGGATGATTATTCATCTTCGGGATGAAGGTTTCATCTTCAGGATGATAATTCATCTTCAGGATGATGGTTTCATCTTCGGGATGATAATTCATCTTCAGGATGATTATTCATAAGGGTATGTTGTCACATCATCCATAGCAACATATCCTAAAATTATCTTTGCTAATCGCATGGGTTTCGCAATCATGACCAGGGAGCCTGATGCATCAGTTTGATTAATTTTGTAAGTGAGTTAAACTCATCTTACATGGTTACTTCCTGGTTTCTGCGAAATAAACCTCTAAGGCATAGCGTTTTGCTTATAGCATACGATTTTATTTATTTATACAATACTCGGTAGCCCACAGGTTTGATATCTTTTGATATCAGGACTTCAGGTCCAAACACTTCACATTTCATAAGTGAGTCCAGCTCAACTTATTATTGCCTCGTTCCATATAATTTGGCCAAATTTCTGTGTTTGCTTCAGGAAACAGAGATTGTGAACGATATCAATGGCAAAATGAAATGTGAGTAATTGTCGACAAGCGTGTTTTATCCAAATACCTCTCCGTGTACGTACATTATTCAATTTATTCCAGATTTATCTATTCCGGAGGTTCTGGAAAGGGAGAGGATATGGAGATGAGCTCACTTTCCTGTGGTGGTATTGTTTTAGTGTCTCGTGGTATGTCCTCTCATCCATTGATGATATCCACTTCTGCTACTGGTAGATTGCATCCATTATAGTTGGTATGTCAATCCTAGCTGGATTTTTAGTAGCAGGGATGTGTGAATTTGACAATATTTATATTGTCAATAGCTATGTCTGATAACTGTTTAACATTTTCATAAGTGTGGATCGTCAGGATCTCATCACTATTCATGATAATCAGATCATAGGTATTAATGTTTTAAATGGTCCATAGTGGTGATATAGGAATGTAAACTCATCATGACTCCATCGATAAGATGTGCACTAAACGCTTCCCCCGTTAGGGGTTCTCGGAAACTGTTTATATGAGGTGATCAGGCTCATATAAATAGTTTCTAAGGAGGCGTTATGATGGTTTGCATGTTCCCACATGGTCACCTACACCTGGATTTCTAGTGGATAAGTAATCCGTTTAAATCATTTTAATGATTTACATATAACCCATTTCTGGGTGTGAACACAAAGCTTCAGGGTGCTCAATTCTCTTCCAGTTGTTAAATTGATTTCCCAGTGTTATCCCAAAAATCCGCAATAAGCTCGACTTCAATGAAGTTGAGCATAGAACTAGGGATGTGAACCCGTCAAGGCTCCATCTATAAGATGTGCTCTAATGCCTCCCCCGTTTGGGGATCTCGGAACATATTCATCTAGGAGGGTTAGTCCCGATGAATAAGTTCCACTGCGGCATTTTTGAGGGTGGTATGAGGGTAAGTAAAAGCCCAACCAATATCCTAGTAATGTAATATGTCCGTTGTGATTAATAATAATCTGGACTGCGGTTGGATAACAAGGTTTTGATTATGACCATTTTAAGAGGATATATAGATGAGTACTCTAAGGTACATCATCAGCCATATGTAGGGAGTGTGTGAGTCCACTTTTATACCTCAAATACTCTCAAGAGGCCTAAAGGTCTCATTCTTCTAATGATAGTATATCATCTTAAATTCGTTTGAGGAAGTGAGGGGAGTCAATGTCCACGTGAATGGAGATGATCTCGTAATCATTTTTCCCTTTTGAATGGGATAATGAGAGTTTCACCCTTTTTTGAAGAATCTTCGGGTTCGTCTGGTTAATGATGTCTTGCATCATCAATCCAGGATGACATCGATCCAAAGTTGGTCGATTCTGGACACTTCTGGTGTTCCAAATTAATTCCTCTGTTCGAATTTATGTGGGACTTTTGAACGTCCATTAAAATGCTCAAGTTAATTTTGTCCGGTAATAGGTGAACTCTGTTCAAACTGTGAAGGATTACATCTTCACAATGACTATTATGCGGACCATAGTTGGATAAAGCTTCAGGCTTTATTGGTTTCTTGAGTCATTAGGGATTTCATTTTGACGAATATCCTTTGAAACTTTATAAGTTTCAGAGAGTACATGGTATCCTCATTTTAGGAGTATTCAGGATGACAAATCATTCACAGTAAAATAAAATGCGTAAAAGGCACATATATACTGCAAGAGAATACTACTAATAATTATGTTAGAGCAACAAGTTTCATAGTATGATGTGGGTTCTATAAAATATAAGTCCACAATTGTGCTCATTTTAGACTCATATTATGACAACAGGTCAAATTTAATTTCAAAATTTATTTGTCCTCGGGAAGTATCGAATTATACATACAGTCAATTTGACTTTCGTCGTTTATACTAGATATGTATATATTTTTATATGGCATACGTTAATGCCCATTAATTTTGCAAAAAGCATTATGGGTCTTATTAGAACTTCTGGTCTGATATTGGGTTGCCATTGCATACTTCATATCGAGGTACATCATATCTTCCCTTTCTCATTTTTATTCAAGACTTCCTCTGTTTTCAGTCGTCCTTATTGTCGTTTATAAGGAAGAATGTTTATTGGTCTTACAAAGTAGACTTATACAAGGGAAATGAGTTAGTTTCTATATTTCCACTTTTCTAGTTTATGATAGACTTTTAAAAGTTTATTTGAAAACTCAAGTATGGTCTTCAGGCCATTTTTATTGAGTCATTCAAGTATTGTGTGGATATAGAATCATACTCTAGGGGAAACAATTACGTGGGTACGAATTTTATAATTTCTCACTTATCTATTAAGCCACGACTTCGGGCGTACGCTTAAAAAATAAGGTTAGATTCAAGAATTATACCTTGTAAAGTGAGATTACTCAAAAGAGTTTGGCGGTGTTATGACAACTGCTGGTGTCAATATTGGTTTATACAAACCGTAGATTTGAGATATCTATTTACCGCGAAATGCGTATTTCTAAAAGAAAACGCATAAATGTTTTTCGTATAATCCATCGTACTTGTTAATATTTATTAGTGTGAAAGGGTGTTGACTTTTGATTTGATTTTGAACTTAAGGTTCGTTTTGGTTTTGAACTCCAGGTTCATTTTGTCAACTAGGATATGATGTTAAACTTTTTGAAATCATTATTGGTTTGTTGTCATAAAATATCGTCATGTCATGAGCACATCATGCATATAATATAAATCTAGTAAGCTAAAAGATTGTGCTCAATTAACCAAAATTGGAATAAGTATGATGTATACACATGCTATTTATATGCTGCAGGCATTTAAAAAATCTCATCGCAGACATACAGTTTTGCTACAGGCATTAAACTATGTCATTAGTGATTTTAGCATGCTAAAAAATGTACATCACAGAATCATTAAATATGCGGCAGGCATATACATTTCTACACATGCATTTAATCATCACAGAAATTTTATAATGGAAATGAAAATTTTTCGTTTAATAATTATTGGACCACTGGGCAACGTCATACACCGTTAGGTTAGTTAACTAACGGCAGAGCGGTCGCAGGATCTTCCTAATTATTAAACGTGTAATAATCAGATAATCCGAATAAAGTGTGATGATTTATAAAGCATTAATCAGATTATAGCGAAGGAAAATCGAATTTAAATCTGAAAATCGTTTGAAAATAGTGAATTTTCGGGGTGAAACCCTAGTTAGGGTTTTTGGTCGCGCGGATTGCCGCTTCAGGCGGCTAGGGTTTTCGGGCATGAGCGCGCACCGGGGGGCCCGATATGAGCGGCTGCCGGGGGGTGGGGGCCTGCCGCTGCGGGCGGCGGGGCCCGCTGCTGCCGGCGGCGGGGGGATGGGGGCCCGCCGCTGCCGGCGGCGGGGGGTTGCTCCCGCCGCTGCGGGCGCCGGGTTTGGCCCGCCGCTGCGGCGGCGGGGCCGCCTGCCGTTGCTGGCGGGTCTGGCCCGTCGCTGGCAGCGGCGGGGCCGCCCGCCGCTGCAGGCGGCGGGTCGGGCGCCCGCCGTTAGCAACGGCGGGGTGGGGGGGTTCCGCCGCTTCGGGCGGCGGGTGGGGGGTTTTCGCGCGAGTTTGGGGGGGATTCGCGTTCCGGCGAGAAGATCCCCTAGGGCTTAATGGTTTTTGGGGATAAAAATCCAATTTTTAGTGGAAAAAAATCCATTTTTAATCTCCAAAAAAGCGTTTTTATTGTAAAAAGTTGATTTTTAATCAATAAAAACGTTGATTTTCATTAAACAATCGGTCCAAGAATTTTGGATCTAGACATATGCGCATACGAATTTAGATCTAGGGAAAAGAACTACCTCTAGATCCTACCTGCCGGATCTAGCGACGTTCGGTGAAGGAAGCCCGTTCGCATCGCGTTCGTCCGTCGGCAGGGGTTCGGCTCAGCCTCGAGCGTGCTGATAACGTGTTGTAAACCATGGCGGCTACGGAACCCCGTAGCCCTGTATTTATAGTAATAGGGTTACATAATGGGTGGATACCCACTAACGGGTTGGGCCTCCAAAGCCCGTTTATAACATGATCTCATATGTCGTTGTGATTAATATTATTTATGCCTGATTTAGTCCTCAATTCCTGGTACATATAATATAAGATCAAAAAGAATAGTGGAAACGATACTTTAGGGAGGATCCTGTACTTCTAACTGCTGTAGATGAAAATCTTGATATCCTTCTCAACGTGAAGACGCCATCATCTCAATTAGAACTCTCCTGTATGCTCACAACGTAGCGCAACAATAAATCCATAGATCTATGTGTGGCTAAAATTCAATACCATCACACACACACACAAAGTCAAAGTAGTGCTTCCACCCACTGCCCATGACCTTTTCATCCCAAAGAACGGTGGAGATTAATCTTAAGATACGACGTTGGAATCTCCATTACATAAAGAAGTTCCTAACTAACTTGATGACCACCTGGAAGAGGGAAGAAAAAAGAGCCACCATCAAATGCTACAGCCACCGCAAAAATACGATTTAGTTTCCACCCATTATCGCAAGATCCCATGGAAATTTATAGTAAAAGCAATTTGGTTCCTCCCTTTCCGAGTGCACGGGAGAGCAAAATAATGATTCACCGTTGATGAGGCTCCACACATGGGGTGTGTTTATTGAGGTCAAAAATGGCTAAAATGGTTACTGAGATATCATGGGGGAAAAAAGCATTGCCTCCAACATCAGAGGAGCATCTTTCCCCCTTCTGTTTGAATGAGCACCAGTGCTCCAAAAAGCATGGCTTTCTCACTATCTTTTTTCAATGAGATTCATTTGCATGCTGGCTTGCAGTGATGAGAGGCTGACACACATCTGTCATCGCTGCTCTCTTTGTAATTTCAAGAGTGGGAAAAATTATATCATGGCCCAGTCGGACCTGGGATTTTAGACGGGGGGGTTGGCCCAATCTTGGATGCACCAGGTTGCATGCAATATGCTTCCCAGAAGAATGGGGGCTGTGGATGACACTGTTGCTAAATGCATCGGTTTCAGTTTGTTGAAAAGTTAGTGTGTGTTGTTGGAATTAATGGCTCACTGGGCCATTTGTTCACTCCCACTCTCTTGTTTAGTCCCACATTGGATAGGCCAACACCCTTGAGTGGGTATATAATAGGATTCTCTCCTATGGGCTATTGGACTTGTTAATGGGCTAGAAATTGGGGGTAGCTCGCGTGCACATGAGCCCAAGCAAGGGGTCGAGCCCAATCCGGGTTGGGCCGAATGGAAAATCTGGGCGACGGATCCGGAAACCATGGAATCTGAATTTATTGCTCTTGAGTTGGCAGGGCAAGAGGCTGAATGGCTGAGGAACCTGTTGGCAGACGTGCCTTTATGTGGAGGAAAAACTGCTCCAGTTTCCCTTCATTGTGATTCTCAGGCAGCCATTGGTGTTGCTAAAAATAGTGTCTACAACGGGAAGAAGAGACACATTCGGATCAGGCACGGTGTAGTTAAACAACTCCTGAAAAATGGAGTAATTTCTTTGGAATATGTAAGGTCTAAAAGAAATCTTGCAGACCCACTAACCAAAGGATTGCCAAGAAAAGTGGTTCTTGATTCGTCAAGGGGGATGGGGCTAAAGCCCATGAGTTAAGGATATATGGTTGATACCCAGTGTGGTCTAACGAAGCCATATGATCCTTAACAAACACTACATTTCCATCCCTATGGCGTGTGGTAGTGTTCTTTGAATCTATAGCCAAGTTTGGTGGTGCTATTGAGAAGCACTTGATGGATTCATTTTGAGACAAGTCCATAACCAGTTTTGGTGGTGCTATTGAGAAGCACTTGGTGGACTTAAGCAGAGGTTGAGCTGTATGCTCTTAATGGTTTCATAACCAGTTTTGGTGGTGCTATGGAGAAGCACTTGATGAACCACCTATGTGGGTGTGAGGGTTTGGCCACCCTCTATGAAAGACAGGGGCAGTCTTTCTAGAGCACTCACGAGACCCAAGGTGTGCGCATGGCCTATAGCGCTTGTTATGTATCGCGGAGTTTGCACAAACTCAAGGGAACAATATGTGTTGTGGGGGGTTCACAATCGAACTCTAATGAGTTCAAGAGCTATTCACTCATTAGAAAGTAAGTTGTTACCTCACTTCACTACGTATCAATTCAATCGAAAGACATTGATACTTAAGTATTCATCCCTCTTTACCCAGGATCTTTCTCTTCTCTTCTTGAGCCATTAAGTGGGGGATTGTTGGAATTAATGGCTCACTTGGCCATTTGTTCACTCCCACTCTCTTGTTTAGTCCCACATTGGATAGGCCAACACCCTTGAGTGGGTATATAATAGGATTCTCTCCTATGGGCTATTGGACTTGTTAATGGGCTAGAAATTGGGGGTAGCTCGCGTGCACATGAGCCCAAGCAAGGGGTCGAGCCCAATCCGGGTTGGGCCGAATGGAAAATCTGGGCGACGGATCCGGAAACCCTTAGCGTGTGTGCGCTGGCGTCATGCCTGCGCAAGGGGGGTTCACGGGTGCGCGCGCGGAGTGCCCGAGTTTTGACTCGTATTTTTTAGCCCATTTTACTTTTTTGAATTCAATAGGCCCAGTACGTTTTATTCATTAAATTGGCCAGTACGTTTTATTTCATTAAATTGACGTTAATATTCTTAACAGTCATTTTTTGTTTAATGCCTGCATTCATGACTGAATTCCAACAGTCATTCTTTTCTTCTATATAAACTCTTCCGTCAAGGGTTTTTTCCACTACCAGAAACCTTCGGTTCTTCTTCCTCACCTAAATTTCTTCTCTCCTGGGTATCGCTCTCTGTGCAAGCTCCACGCTTCTGGCCGCGAGTGGACGCGTCCAGACGCGACTGCGTTAACCTTGGGGAACAGCCGGCATCATCCGATTACCACCACGGTCGGGCCGTAGTTGTTTTCAAGGCAGTGGCTCATCCACGGCGCAGTTCCTCGTCCCTGTCTCGGTTTTCCTGTTTCCTTCTTATTCGTATTTTGTTTTCACTCGACCTTTAACTCTCTGTTTTTCTTCTGCAGCCATAGATCTTTTTCTTCCAGTGCTAACAATTTGAAAACAACTACTCACTTCGCTATGGCTGTCACTCCTTCCAAGTCAATCCTCGATATGTCCAAGTTGGCACCCCTCGATGGTACCAACTACAAACGGTGGTCGCAAAAACTACTCATGTTTTTTGAACAGCTTGAAATTGACTACGTCCTTTTCAAAGACTGTCCCCCTCTTCCTCCTTCTTCAGGCACTCCACCAACTTCTGTTGATGGTGATGCTATTGCTGTTATTCCTCCTGCCAACTCTTCTGCTTCTGCAGAAATTATGAAATATGATAAAGACAACAAGACTGTTCGCTGTCACCTCCTTCATCATATGAAGGATTCTTTATTTGATTTATATATGATTCATAAGTCTGCTAAACTAATCTGGGATTCCCTAGAAAAGAAGTATGGATCTGATGATGCAGGAAAGAAGAAGTATGTTGTTGGCAAGTGGCTCCACTTCCAAATGCTCGACGACAAGCCCATCATGGAACAAGTACATATCTACGAGAACCTTTGCGCAGATGTTCTCAACGAAGGCATGAAGATGTGCGAGATCTTTCAGGCGAACGTGCTGTTGGAGCGGTTCCCACCTTCCTGGGCTGAGTACAGGAACCATCTCAAACACAAGAAGAAAGATCTGTCCCTGCAGGAGCTCATCAGTCATATGCGAACCGAAGAGGCTAATCGCCTCAAAGATAAGCCTGACTCTTCTCCTGTCATTTCTGTCAAAGCTAACATCGTTGAATCCTCTGGCCCCTTCAACAAAACCAGGTTCAACAATAAAGGGAAGAAGCCCTTTAAACAAGGACAGAACAAGAAGTCAGGTCACTTCACCAAACCAGACAGTAAGGTCCATAAGTCGAACATTGTCTGCTATGTGTGCGGCAAACCTGGCCATAAAGCCTACCAATGCTTTCAACGCCAGGGAACCCAAAAGCCACCCCAGAAACAAGGTGGCTCTGCTGCTCAAGCCAACCTTGATGAACCAGATGAAGTCATTGCTGCTGTCATCGTTGAAGCCAACATGGTGGCCAACAACGTTGATTGGATCCTAGACACTGGCGCGACAAGACATCTCTGCGCAAACAAGGATCTGTTCCACGACTTCAAGGATGCTGCGGACACAGACTGCGTCTTCATGGGAAATTCTGCTGCTTCCCGAGTTGCTGGTAAAGGTACTATCATGCTGAAACTAACATCAGGAAAGACTCTCTCCCTCAGCAACGTCCTTTATGTCCCATCTCTGCGTCGCAACCTCGTGTCTGGTGCCTTACTAAACAAAGCAGGTCTAAAACTTGTCTTTGAGGCTGACAAGGTTGTTATTTCTCGCAGTGGAGACTTTGTTGGGAAGGGCTATCTGAGTGATGGACTCTTTGTTCTGAATGTAGTTTCTGATTCAATGAATAAATCTGCTGTTGCTTATATTGCTGAATCTTTAGACTTATGGCATTGCCGACTAGGGCATGTCAATTTTGCTTCTATTAAAAGATTAAATAACTTAGATCTAATATCTGCTACAAGTTCGTCTGAATTCTCTAAATGTCAAATCTGTGTAGAAGCCAAATACACTAAAAAACCGTGTAAACCTGTTGCTGTTAGACAGTCAGAACTTCTTGGTTTAATTCATTCAGACCTAGCAGACTTTAAATCTACTAGAAGCAAAGGAGGAAAACATTACTACATCACTTTTGTAGATGATTACTCTAGATTCACTATGGTATATCTTCTAAAAACTAAGGATGAGGCTGAAGAAATGTTCCTTAAATATAAGTCAGAAGTAGAAAACCAACTTGATAGAAAAATCAAAAGGTTTAGGTCTGACAGAGGTGGAGAATATAGCTCACATACCTTAAAAGACTTCTGTGAGAAGAATGGAATCATACATGAGTTCAGTGCTCCTTATGTTCCCCAACAAAATGGTATAGCTGAACGAAAGAACAGGACTCTGAAAGAAATGATGAATGCCATGCTATTAAGTTCAGGATTATCTGATGACATGTGGGGGGAAGCCATTCTCTCTGCTTGCCATATCCTTAATAGAGTACCACATAAGAAACTAGACAAAACACCTTATGAATTGTGGAAAGGTTATCCCCCTAACCTTAAATTTCTTAGAGTGTGGGGGTGTCTGGCAAAGGTAGGACTACCTGACTTTAAGAAGTCAAACATTGGGTCTAAAACTTATGATACTGTTTTTATAGGGTATGCTCATAATAGTGCTGCTTATAGATTCATGTCCTTAACAGATAACTCTATTTCTGAGTCTAGAGATGCAGAGTTTTTTGAGCATGTTTTTCCTTTGAAAAAAGAATTAACAGGATCTTTGCCCCTTGTACCTCCCATAGAATCTCTTCCTTCTTCTTCACCTATATCTTCTGATATGCATACATGTAGTTCTACTTTTAGTGAAGAACCTAGAAGGAGTAAGAGGCAAAGGACTGAAACCAATTTTGGACCTGACTTTATAACTGCCTTTCTGTCAGAAAATGGTTGTATAGATATGCTTAGTGATGAGATAGTGTCTACCTTTTTAATAGAAGAAGACCCAAAAACCTATGATGAGGCAATGAGATCCATTGATGCTAGCTTTTGGAAAGGAGCTATTAAAAGCGAACTTGATTCTATTGTATCCAATCAAACTTGGGAATTAGCCGAGTTACCTAAAGGTAATAAGCCTATTAGTAATAAATGGATTTTCAAGAAAAAGATGAGACCTGATGGATCGATAGAAAAATTCAAAGCTAGACTTGTGATCAGGGGTTTTACTCAAAAGAAAGGATTAGACTACTTTGACACATATTCTCCTGTGACCAAGATTGCAACCATTAGGACTCTAATTGCCTTAGCTGCAATTCATGAGTTAGTCATACATCAAATGGATGTTAAGACAGCCTTCCTAAATGGCGATCTAGAAGAAGAAATCTACATGTCCCAACCTGAGGGTTTTGTAGTTGCTGGTGAAGAGAATAAGGTTTACAGGCTTAGAAAGTCATTATACGGCTTAAAGCAAGCTCCTAAGCAATGGTATGAGAAATTCAACAGCACCTTAATAAGGAATGGATTTGTTGTAAACACATCTGATTCTTGTGTTTTTTCTAAACTTATAGGATCAGATTGTGTAATTATTTGTCTCTATGTCGATGACATGTTACTTTTTGGGAATAATCTAGATATTGTAAATGAAACCAAAAATTTCTTGTCATCTCAATTTGAGATGAAAGACCTAGGAGAAGCTGATGTCATTTTAGGAGTTAAAATTGTTAGAAACTCTTATGGCATCTCCTTGAGTCAATCTCATTACGTAGAGAAGGTGCTGAAGAAATTCAACTGCTTTGATGTTGTTCCTGCTAGAACTCCCTATGACCCTAGCATACATTTGAAAAAGAATTTAGGAGAGAGTATTTCTCAATCTGAAAATCCTATTATATACCCAAAAAGTAATAATAATATTATTATTATTAGTGGGTATATAATAGGATTTTCAGATTGAGAAATACTCTCTCCTAAATTCTTTTTCAAATGTATGCTAGGGTCATAGGGAGTTCTAGCAGGAACAACATCAAAGCAGTTGAATTTCTTCAGCACCTTCTCTACGTAATGAGATTGACTCAAGGAGATGCCATAAGAGTTTCTAACAATTTTAACTCCTAAAATGACATCAGCTTCTCCTAGGTCTTTCATCTCAAATTGAGATGACAAGAAATTTTTGGTTTCATTTACAATATCTAGATTATTCCCAAAAAGTAACATGTCATCGACATAGAGACAAATAATTACACAATCTGATCCTATAAGTTTAGAAAAAACACAAGAATCAGATGTGTTTACAACAAATCCATTCCTTATTAAGGTGCTGTTGAATTTCTCATACCATTGCTTAGGAGCTTGCTTTAAGCCGTATAATGACTTTCTAAGCCTGCAAACCTTATTCTCTTCACCAGCAACTACAAAACCCTCAGGTTGGGACATGTAGATTTCTTCTTCTAGATCGCCATTTAGGAAGGCTGTCTTAACATCCATTTGATGTATGACTAACTCATGAATTGCAGCTAAGGCAATTAGAGTCCTAATGGTTGCAATCTTGGTCACAGGAGAATATGTGTCAAAGTAGTCTAATCCTTTCTTTTGAGTAAAACCCCTGATCACAAGTCTAGCTTTGAATTTTTCTATCGATCCATCAGGTCTCATCTTTTTCTTGAAAATCCATTTATTACTAATAGGCTTATTACCTTTAGGTAACTCGGCTAATTCCCAAGTTTGATTGGATACAATAGAATCAAGTTCGCTTTTAATAGCTCCTTTCCAAAAGCTAGCATCAATGGATCTCATTGCCTCATCATAGGTTTTTGGGTCTTCTTCTATTAAAAAGGTAGACACTATCTCATCACTAAGCATATCTATACAACCATTTTCTGACAGAAAGGCAGTTATAAAGTCAGGTCCAAAATTGGTTTCAGTCCTTTGCCTCTTACTCCTTCTAGGTTCTTCACTAAAAGTAGAACTACATGTATGCATATCAGAAGATATAGGTGAAGAAGAAGGAAGAGATTCTATGGGAGGTACAAGGGGCAAAGATCCTGTTAATTCCTTTTTCAAAGGAAAAACATGCTCAAAAAACTCTGCATCTCTAGACTCAGAAATAGAGTTATCTGTTAAGGACATGAATCTATATGCAGCACTATTATGAGCATACCCTATAAAAACAGTATCATAAGTTTTAGACCCAATGTTTAACTTCTTAAAGTCAGGTAGTCCTACCTTTGCCAGACACCCCCACACTCTAAGAAATTTAAGGTTAGGGGGATAACCTTTCCACAATTCATAAGGTGTTTTGTCTAGTTTCTTATGTGGTACTCTATTAAGGATATGGCAAGCAGAGAGAATGGCTTCCCCCCACATGTCATCAGATAATCCTGAACTTAATAGCATGGCATTCATCATTTCTTTCAGAGTCCTGTTCTTTCGTTCAGCTATACCATTTTGTTGGGGAACATAAGGAGCACTGAACTCATGTATGATTCCATTCTTCTCACAGAAGTCTTTTAAGGTATGTGAGCTATATTCTCCACCTCTGTCAGACCTAAACCTTTTGATTTTTCTATCAAGTTGGTTTTCTACTTCTGACTTATATTTAAGGAACATTTCTTCAGCCTCATCCTTAGTTTTTAGAAGATATACCATAGTGAATCTAGAGTAATCATCTACAAAAGTGATGTAGTAATGTTTTCCTCCTTTGCTTCTAGTAGATTTAAAGTCTGCTAGGTCTGAATGAATTAAACCAAGAAGTTCTGACTGTCTAACAGCAACAGGTTTACACGGTTTTTTAGTGTATTTGGCTTCTACACAGATTTGACATTTAGAGAATTCAGACGAACTTGTAGCAGATATTAGATCTAAGTTATTTAATCTTTTAATAGAAGCAAAATTGACATGCCCTAGTCGGCAATGCCATAAGTCTAAAGATTCAGCAATATAAGCAACAGCAGATTTATTCATTGAATCAGAAACTACATTCAGAACAAAGAGTCCATCACTCAGATAGCCCTTCCCAACAAAGTCTCCACTGCGAGAAATAACAACCTTGTCAGCCTCAAAGACAAGTTTTAGACCTGCTTTGTTTAGTAAGGCACCAGACACGAGGTTGCGACGCAGAGATGGGACATAAAGGACGTTGCTGAGGGAGAGAGTCTTTCCTGATGTTAGTTTCAGCATGATAGTACCTTTACCAGCAACTCAGGAAGCAGCAGAATTTCCCATGAAGACGCAGTCTGTGTCCGCAGCATCCTTGAAGTCGTGGAACAGATCCTTGTTTGCGCAGAGATGTCTTGTCGCGCCAGTGTCTAGGATCCAATCAACGTTGTTGGCCACCATGTTGGCTTCAACGATGACAGCAGCAATGACTTCATCTGGTTCAGCAAGGTTGGCTTGAGCAGCAGAGCCACCTTGTTTCTGGGGTGGCTTTTGGGTTCCCTGGCGTTGAAAGCATTGGTAGGCTTTATGGCCAGGTTTGCCGCACACATAGCAGACAATGTTCGGCTTATGGACCTTACTGTCTGGTTTGGTGAAGTGACCTGACTTCTTGTTCTGTCCTTGTTTAAAGGGCTTCTTCCCTTTATTGTTGAACCTGGTTTTGTTGAAGGGGCCAGAGGATTCAACGATGTTAGCTTTGACAGAAATGACAGGAGAAGAGTCAGGCTTATCTTTGAGGCGATTAGCCTCTTCGGTTCGCATATGACTGATGAGCTCCTGCAGGGACAGATCTTTCTTCTTGTGTTTGAGATGGTTCCTGTACTCAGCCCAGGAAGGTGGGAACCGCTCCAACAGCACGTTCGCCTGAAAGATCTCGCACATCTTCATGCCTTCGTTGAGAACATCTGCGCAAAGGTTCTCGTAGATATGTACTTG
This sequence comes from Scilla litardierei, assembly GCA_030789695.1. Lineage (NCBI taxonomy): Eukaryota > Viridiplantae > Streptophyta > Magnoliopsida > Asparagales > Asparagaceae > Scilla > Scilla litardierei. Next base: position 165,395,701 of record CM061142.1, on the reverse strand, counting down.
TTCCATGATGGGCTTGTCGTCGAGCATTTGGAAGTGGAGCCACTTGCCAACAACATACTTCTTCTTTCCTGCATCATCAGATCCATACTTCTTTTCTAGGGAATCCCAGATTAGTTTAGCAGACTTATGAATCATATATAAATCAAATAAAGAATCCTTCATATGATGAAGGAGGTGACAGCGAACAGTCTTGTTGTCTTTATCATATTTCATAATTTCTGCAGAAGCAGAAGAGTTGGCAGGAGGAATAACAGCAATAGCATCACCATCAATAGAAGTTGGTGGAGTGCCTGAAGAAGGAGGAAGAGGGGGACAGTCTTTGAAAAGGACGTAGTCAATTTCAAGCTGTTCAAAAAACATGAGTAGTTTTTGCGACCACCGTTTGTAGTTGGTACCATCGAGGGGTGCCAACTTGGACATATCGAGGATTGACTTGGAAGGAGTGACAGCCATAGCGAAGTGAGTAGTTGTTTTCAAATTGTTAGCACTGGAAGAAAAAGATCTATGGCTGCAGAAGAAAAACAGAGAGTTAAAGGTCGAGTGAAAACAAAATACGAATAAGAAGGAAACAGGAAAACCGAGACAGGGACGAGGAACTGCGCCGTGGATGAGCCACTGCCTTGAAAACAACTACGGCCCGACCGTGGTGGTAATCGGATGATGCCGGCTGTTCCCCAAGGTTAACGCAGTCGCGTCTGGACGCGTCCACTCGCGGCCAGAAGTGTGGAGCTTGCACAGAGAGCGATACCCAGGAGAGAAGAAATTTAGGTGAGGAAGAAGAACCGAAGGTTTCTGGTAGTGGAAAAAACCCTTGACGGAAGAGTTTATATAGAAGAAAAGAATGACTGTTGGAATTCAGTCATGAATGCAGGCATTAAACAAAAAATGACTGTTAAGAATATTAACGTCAATTTAATGAAATAAAACGTACTGGCCAATTTAATGAATAAAACGTACTGGGCCTATTGAATTCAAAAAAGTAAAATGGGCTAAAAAATACGAGTCAAAACTCGGGCACTCCGCGCGCGCACCCGTGAACCCCCCCTGCGCAGGCACGACGCCAGCGCACACACGCTAAGGGTTTCCGGATCCGTCGCCCAGATTTTCCATTCGGCCCAACCCGGATTGGGCTCGACCCCTTGCTTGGGCTCATGTGCACGCGAGCTACCCCCAATTTCTAGCCCATTAACAAGTCCAATAGCCCATAGGAGAGAATCCTATTATATACCCACTCAAGGGTGTTGGCCTATCCAATGTGGGACTAAACAAGAGAGTGGGAGTGAACAAATGGCCAAGTGAGCCATTAATTCCAACAATCCCCCACTTAATGGCTCAAGAAGAGAAGAGAAAGATCCTGGGTAAAGAGGGATGAATACTTAAGTATCAATGTCTTTCGATTGAATTGATACGTAGTGAAGTGAGGTAACAACTTACTTTCTAATGAGTGAATAGCTCTTGAACTCATTAGAGTTCGATTGTGAACCCCCCACAACACATATTGTTCCCTTGAGTTTGTGCAAACTCCGCGATACATAACAAGCGCTATAGGCCATGCGCACACCTTGGGTCTCGTGAGTGCTCTAGAAAGACTGCCCCTGTCTTTCATAGAGGGTGGCCAAACCCTCACACCCACATAGGTGGTTCATCAAGTGCTTCTCCATAGCACCACCAAAACTGGTTATGAAACCATTAAGAGCATACAGCTCAACCTCTGCTTAAGTCCACCAAGTGCTTCTCAATAGCACCACCAAAACTGGTTATGGACTTGTCTCAAAATGAATCCATCAAGTGCTTCTCAATAGCACCACCAAACTTGGCTATAGATTCAAAGAACACTACCACACGCCATAGGGATGGAAATGTAGTGTTTGTTAAGGATCATATGGCTTCGTTAGACCACACTGGGTATCAACCATATATCCTTAACTCATGGGCTTTAGCCCCATCCCCCTTGACGAATCAAGAACCACTTTCCTTGGCAATCCTTTGGTTAGTGGGTCTGCAAGATTTCTTTCAGACCTTACATATTCCAAAGAAATTACTCCATTTTTCAGGAGTTGTTTAACCACACCGTGCCTGATCCGAATGTGTCTCTTCTTCCCGTTGTAGACACTATTTTTAGCAACACCAATGGCTGCCTGAGAATCACAATGAAGGGAAACTGGAGCAGTTTTTCCTCCCCATAAAGGCACGTCTGCCAACAGGTTCCTCAGCCATTCAGCCTCTTGCCCTGCCAACTCAAGAGCAATAAATTCAGATTCCATGGTGGAGCGTGCTATACATGTCTGTTTGGAAGACTTCCAAGATATAGCACCTCCACCCAAGGAGAATAAAAAACCACTAGTTGAACTAACTTCATCGTTATCTGAAACCCAGATTGCATCACAAAAACCTTCTAACACAGCAGGAAATTTGCTGAAATGCAAACACCAATCAACAGTCACGGGGAAAGTTAGCGCACTATGTCCGTCAGATGACCTTATAGCTTATGTTATGCATAGACATCCGGATGAGCAAAAAATTTGGAGGTCCACTTGGAACAGTGAATGATGCTTCAGCATATTTATGTAACGTCAGCCTACGGTTGGAGAGTTTGGGTCTGTCTGGGAATTTTGATCCACGTTTGGGAGATTTCGGCCTGTTACGGTCGAAGAAGGTCGAATGCCCAGCAGAGATGGTATGATCTAGGGAACAATTTTCTGCAGAATATGACTCACGCAGATTGTTTGGTTTTGATCTTCTAGAGATGAAAGTATCATTCGAACTTCCCTATCTACACCCATGGAATCTTCACAGTCAGGTATGCCATTTCAAGTTAATATATACATATACATACATATACTTGTATATGACAACCGCAAAGAGGATTGACTTGAGTGTCTCAATGTTTTATATTAGGTCAACCATATCTCCTAACAAGTTTAAACTTTGGAGTGCATATTCGAGAAGAAGCTATTGGTTTTTGAGTCTTCCATGGTATATTTTGATGATGATGAAACATACTAAATATTAATGACTTCATGTTTGCAGATAAATATGATGAGCAAACATTCAAACGTAGGGAGAATAGTGCCAACAAAGACATTGGCACTATTAAAAATTACTTGAAATCTTCACCATTAAAAACTAGACTTAAGAAGACTTTAATTTGACAGGTCATACACCCGAATTTATCACTGTTTTCCCCTTCAAATTCTCATCTAATGTTGCATCAAAACACTGATTGTGTTTGAGTTTATTCTTTAACAAATTCCTCCCTTAAACACAAACATTTTCCATCCTTCATTCCAAGCATCATCTTACAATTTTCGAACAACACTATTGGTAGCGGCTTTGTAAAGATATCCGCCACTTGGCCACGATTCGCAACGTGACTCATTCGCTCATTGCTTTCCTTCACATGCTCCTGAATAAAATGAAAACAAACATCTATATGCTTACTCCTCTCATGGTGCACCGGATTCTTTGCCAACTCAATTGCTGATTTATTGTCGACTCGTATTTCAGTTGCCTCGTGTTGCAGGAGTTTTAGTTCGTATAGTAAATTTCTTAGCCGTGGCACACACACAAAGATGCTGCGACATACTCTGCCTCACAAGTTGACAATGTCACTATTGGCTGCTGCTTCGAGAGCCATGTGAAAGCCGTATCTCCTATATAAAACACATATCCCGATGTGCTTTTCCGATCAACTACATCTTCGCACCAATCACTATCGGAGTAACCCACTAGTTTGTATTCATTTTTCTCTGAGTAGAGTAACCCGAGTGATTCTGTTACTAGGATATATCAAAGAATCCTCTTAATAGCCTTCAAATGCGAGTATTTCGGCTCCTCCATGAACCGACTCACTATGCCGACACCAAATGCAATGTCCGGCCTTGTGCATGTTAGATACTGTAGATTCCTAACCAAACACCGGTATTTGCTTGCATCCATAGGATCTCTTCCCCAAAACTTCGAGAGTATTGTATTGAGTTCCATCGGTGTTGCTACTGAGTTTCACTCTTCCATCTCACTCTTCTTCAAAATGTCTTTTGCATATGCCTCTTGTGACACAAATATTCCACATTTTCTTTGTCTAACCTCAAGACCAAGAAAGTATTTCATCAACCCAAAATCTGCCATTTCGAACATCCGAATCATAGCCTCGTTAAAATATTTTATCATCTCCTTATTGTTCCCCATGAATATAAGATCATCAACATAAAGAGCTACAAATAACAAGTTACCTTTTTCTTTCTTTACATACAGTGCATGCTCGTAGAGACATTATATGAACCCATTCTCCTTGAAGTAGGTGTCAATTTGGGTGTTCCATGCTCGAGGTGCTTGCTTCAGCCCATATAGCGCCTTTCTTAACTTCAACACTTTACTATCCTTTCCGGCTTTCATGTATACAGGTGGTTGTTCCACATATACTTCCTCTTCAAGCACACCATTTAAAAATGCTAATTTTACGACCATTTGATAGATCAGCCACTTGAATTGTGCCGCTTGGATATAAGAAGTTGGATTGTCTCCATTCTCGCAACTGGGGCAAAAACATCGTCATAGTCGATCCCTGCCTTTTGTCTATAGCTGTAACGTCCCGATTCCCGGGCCCGTTACTTTTTGGTATTTGCGCAGGTCCTGCAGTTAACCAATGAAAACAAAATAGCCACGATGCAGAGATGTACAAATACCCAAATAGTGTCCAATTATTACATCCATCTTGTACAAAAATGTTCCAACAATCATACATGAAGGGAAGTAAATATAACTGGAAACAACTCTGAAAGCTGCATACTCATGGTTAAATTCTGGCACTATTAACTCTAGAGCATCTGCCTCCATATGTACGTCGTCTGCGGTGCTACAGAGATGAAACCGTAGGCAAGTCACAACAATCCTAGCAATAGAAATAAATGAGTGCAAAAGTATGGAACAGACTATAGTAAACGAAAGATGGTCATGCATGTACAAAAAGTAAGGTAAGAACAGGAATGTATATACGAGCAAAAGTAAAGTACTGGTGGCTGCACAGGTGAGGTAAGTAGAGTGCGTGTAATGCATAAAAGTAAAGGTGACTGTGCAAGTACAAAAGTAACAACTGAGAGCAATAACTATGGCATGGCATATGGTAGCAACAATATTTTAGCCAACAGACAATGTGATGACGATAGTGAGACAACCTGGTAGTAACACTTGAGAGAAGATGAGCGTCGCTTGACTATCTAATAGTGTAGGCATGCCTAATAATAAGAAGTCTAATTTAACTCCCAAATCAGCCAGTCAGTCAGGGCTTGAAGGCACAGGTCACTTCAAAGACCGCAGGAACAAGTCCCTTGGTTGACCAACCCCCTTCCCATTCCTTTCTAGACACTAATTCAGTCGTAATTCAAGACCGCTTGTTATTACGCCGCTCTGTCACGTTCGAGTAGTCTCGACTTAGGCAGTAGAACAATGGTATCAATTCAGAAAATAGTGACATAGTAAACAAACTAGTGCAAATGCGGCAGGGGCCCAATAGGGTGCTCCGTAAATGTAACGACCACTTTTCGTTGTACGTTGTTCGTGCACGTGCTTTTGTCCGTGCACGTGTTTGTTTTAAGACCTTATTCGTTTGTGAACACTTTTGTGTGATATGCCGTTGTGAACGTCTCTGAGAGTATTAAATAGTGGCACTATCTTGGAACGACATTCCTCGAGTCGTTTTCCCACAATTTAATCTTACTCGATGAGACGTGACGATTTTCACTCTTGACGGGAGACGTTTCTATTTTTAGTTTCGTCGTCCAACATCGAATTTGAGATCCGTCTTCTTAGTTAGCTCACATTCGTCATCACGATCACCCCGATATTTATTTTATAATTTTTGGAGTTCATTTGACCACTTTAATATTTTTAACAAGTTTTATATTATTTTTAATAATTAATTTTTAAATTATTTTCGGCCAAATAAAATTTATTTGAGTTTAAAACGTTTTAAAGAATTTTTGAGCCAATTTCCAGCTCATTTGGACCAAGTCAAATCCTAGGGTGAGTTGGAGAAATTGAATTTCAAATTTTAAATTATTTTAAACTTCTAATCCTATTAGATTTAGCCCTAGACCAAGTCAACCCATCTACACTATATAAGCAACCCCTAGAAAGACCTATTTTCGCAAGAAATTAGCCCTAGCCTCTTCCAAACTTGAAATTGGACGTTGCGACGATTCGTCGCAACGTTGCGACGTTCAGCAGCCGCACGACCGAAGGAAACGGCCCCGTTCCCCCGCTCTGACCGAAGCCCCCACCCGCATCCTAGCCGCTCCGCACCGCTGCAGCGACCGCCGCTCCGTTCCCTCGGTCTGACCGAGGGATTGGCCCGCATCCGCCTCGCATCCAAGCGCTCCGCATCGACCCGCCTCGTCGCCCCGCTCCGCTCCGTGCCCGACCGAAGGCCACGCCCGCAGCGACCGACGATCGCGACGTTGCAACGTTGCAACATCGCCCGCCCCGCATCCAAGCGCACGACCGACGCTCCCGACCGGTCTGACCGAGAGATCTCCCCGCCCCCGCTGCTGCGACCGACCCAAAACGCTGCACAGCCCCGTTCTCTCGCAGCGACCGATAGAATCCCCCGCATTGGCTGAGTACGACCGAGAGCCACTCGTCGCAACCCCGCATCCGTCGCACCACTTGCCTCCGTGGGCCCCCCAAGTTCTCCAGAGGTATTGTGGGTCCCCCAAAGGTCCCTAGGACTACTGTGGGCCCCACATAGGTGTGTTCTCTTCGACGACTTGCCGCGTACGACGTCGTCGCACGTCGTAGCCCGTCGTCGCACGTGCGAGCTTTGGAATCTGGAATCGTCGCCCCGGTTGATGCTCTGAAATTTCCAGCGAGGAAACTAAATTGGAATCTGGACTTGGAGCGCGATCTTTTATTCCAACCCCCGGCGTCGCTACCCGACGCCGGTGTAGCTTTCGCGTCGTGTTGAGGTAACGTTTTGCACCCATAGGACCCCCAACCAAATTGCATGCTAACCAATACTAAAATCAGTATTTTTAAAGTATTTTAAATGTTTTAAATTCACTAATCAAGATTAATAATATGGACTTTAGGCCGGTGGACTTGTGCACGTAGGATAATTGTGATTTTGGACTCATTGGACGGTGTGCTCAGACGTCGTGCTTGTAGGCAAGTGAAACTTGCCAACTCTTGTGTGGGGCCATGTTTTTAGGCCACTTCCTTGTTTTCAGCGTAAAAGAGACTAGTCAGTGAAATGATAGCTGGCTAGACGCCTACTTGATCTAGTTTGACAACGAAACTAGATCCGTCACCTAATCGATCTAGCTTGACAACGAAGCTAGATCCAACCCTTAAAACTTGTTGTTCATGCATACTAAACTGTCACGTTTACTTTCCTTACCTGTACGCCTTACTACTTGTCATGTCATGTCATCCATGCATTGAATGTCGCATTGGTAGCACACGCTACAATACTTGTACTTGTACTCCCTTGACTGGCTAGGTGCACCCCTAGACCAGCAAGATAAAACACTTCCTGGCTCGTGTTCCAGAAGCGAGCATTCCCGTTCGGGGGTAAGGCCCTGGCTCGACACACGTGGAGGGGTAGGGATAAACGGTCAACTGAGCTTAGGAGAGGTCTGATCCGCCCTCTAGCCAGAAGACGGAATCTCTGTGCACGAGGTGCTTACTTTTCTTGTCTTGTACTTGTCTTGTGAATGATTCATGTAATACTTGTCATCCATGCCATGCCATGCTCGTACTTTACTTTACTTTACTTTACCTGCTGCACCCATACTTTAACTGCCAGGTCATCGCATCATGCTAGAACTGCTAGGTTGCTTTACTTGTACTTTCAGTTTCACTTGCACAAGTCTTCCAGACTTGCTGACATGTGCCCCTTTCTCTTTGGGTGTCACATGTTAGACCCTGAGCCAGAGATAGTTGTAGCGGACGAGGTAGTTGCTGACACTGAGCCTACGTTCGTCGAGGAGTTCGTGGACACCGGAGACCAGTTTTAGAGACTGTTGGCGTTGCTTTTGCTTTAGGTTGCTGTTAGATGTCGGTGCTTGCACCATTACTTTGTTGTTGTACTTTGTACTTTTGTTGCCCATGCTCAGCCTCTTTTAGACTCTTTTCTTTTAGCCTGGTGGCTTTTTCTGTGATGTTGAGATTTATTGCTATGGATATTCTGAGATGTTTCTTTTGTCTCTTTCGTTATTATTATCTTTGTTTCGTTTCGCGTTGCAAGGACCTGCAGTTTTAATTTGATTGACGCTTACCGGACTTGCAGCTTTGTAGCTTCAAGTCTGAGCGGACCTTCTCACGCTTCGCCTCCACGTTCTTGGGAAGCGGGGCGTGACAGGTTTTGTTGGTGGCCCATGCAGGTCCAATCTTGCAATTGCGAATTAACAAAACAACGATAATAACGGAATGTCCATTAAATAAATTGCAACATCCGAGTCATAAGCCCTGAGTTTAGTCGTTTTCTTATGACACTAGGTGATAAGAGGACTTAGTTAGACGCCTTTGCTTGTTAGTTAGAGGCCCCTAATTGATTGTTAGACCCCCTTCTAGCAATTGACTTAATCGTCGTAGGAGTTACCTTAGTGGTTCATGTCTACCCCTGACCATATTAGACTTCTAGAATTTCCTTCGGTCGTTCGCTTTTGGGTTCATCGATTTCAGACCAAGTTGAACGCATTTCTTTACCGTCTAACCTTTAGAAGTCTTAGCGCCTAGTTCCTAATCTTTAGTTGGTCGACCGTAGGAGTTTCCGTAGACTTTCCTGATCCATAACCTAGGCGTAAGAATGCTTTGATCACCTGACCAATTTCCTTGCCTCGATTCACGAGATCGCCTCATGACGATCGTCGTCAATCTTCAAACATCGCCATTGCAAAACTTGAACCTTCTGAAAGTGTTTTTCAATCTTCTCTTCCACTAAGTTTAATTTTGTTCAAAATTTTAATATACCTATATTTCACCCTCCTTCATTGATTTAAAATTTTAAAACGTTTGTCGGGATTTTTGAATACTGGCTTATGGTATTTTCCCAGCCTATATTTTTCATACTTATGTAAATGTGTCGTTCTTTCATATATTAGTTTTACTTTTGCCCTGCCCAATTCGATTTATAATTTTCCCTCTTATTTGTGTTATTCGAATGATACGTCGTGTTTACCTTAATATACTTTCAAGACACATGGAATTTCAGCTTTCAGCAAGTTGGACTTTGCTCGTCGTTTTCGCTACTTCAGATTTTTGCAAAATTACTATTTTCATAGCCTCTTCCTGCTTTAGACCCTCCCTGACTTGATTTTAAAGATTTGCTATTCGATCTTGATAGTTCTTATACTAAGTCGTTAATATTATTTTTCCGTGCACCATACATACTTTCAATTATTTTTATACACGTACCAGGCTCGTTGTGCTTGTACGCTAAGAGCTTAGTGTAACCAGTTTTATTTTTGACAAATCCTGATTCCTCTAAAAGAAGTTTCAATATTGATTTTCCATAGCCTAAAAGTTTTGAAAGCATTTAACATGAGTTTAAATCCTTCCGTTACTTGATTTCATTCTTTGACTTTCAAAAACTTTTGACAACATTATATTAAATTACTGCCGTATAATATTTTCAAAAAATTACGTCTTTAATGTCCATGCGAATGATTTACTTTCCTTTCTTAATGATTTGCGATAAGCCATTAAAAACATTTTCCCTTATTATGAATTTTCGACTCAAATTTATTTTGAACAACTCGTTTTATCGATCTCCAAATATTTCTTTTCAGACTGGGATTTCAACTTTTGAAGAACGACAGTTTTCCAAAATCCACGTATTTTAGCTTACTCTACTCACCATATTTCCCTTTCTGTATCCTATTTAAGCATCACTACATCTCCCTTTCCCACGACCTAAACATCACCATTGAGTCTATGTTTCGTCTTATTAAGCTGTCCCCTTGTACTCGTCCTATCTGAACTCGTGCTTATCGATCCTTCCCTCGTCACGCTTTCGCTCTCGACCTCTCTTTATTGCTTAGGCTTTAGTGCTCGTCAATGTCTGTGTCAACTCTAAGTTGTTAGTAGACCCTTGGACCTTTGAGAGGTGTCGTTGTGCACGTACCTAAGTTGTGTGCGTGGGCTTGAATGAGAATTCCCATAGTATAATGATGTTGCCTATTGAGTGATATATATATATACTCGGAGTTATTCGTGATAGTATGAAGTTGTTGTGTGTTAGTAGTTATAGATTTTTGTGTGGATAGCTATACTATACTAGGGATGCCTGTGTATATAAGAGTTAGCGTTGAAATATCTAAGTTGTGTATGCAGTAAGAGATACTTATAATGGTTGAAATAAAATGATTGGTAAAGCTATGTGTGTGCTAGGTGTGATATTAATAAGTGTATGTATAGTTAAGTAAGTAGGCCTATTGAGTGACCCATATATATTAGCACGTATGAGTGTGTGCTCGTACGTGGGTATGTATCGTGTTTAGACGTAAGTAGTTATGTTTTGATGCCTGAGTATATAGGTGATATACATATGGAAGTAAGAGTATAATTTTGATTGGTATTGCTTGCTCTTGCGGGATGTTGCATGCGTGCATACCGTGAGGTATACACGACTATTGCACATCTTAATTACGTATGTGTGAATGTGTTAGTATACTAATTATAGGTAGTAGGCTATGGTGTGAATATATACATTATTTATGAGTGACTATACGGTGAATGTTTGTACTAGAGAGGGTATTATAAATATGTGGGTGCTGATGTCGGTAATGTTATTATTATGGTATATGACTAGTTTGAACTATGTGGGTGTTATCTGACTAAATATTAAGTGTGATTGATCTATGGAATGTATATGGTTGTATTGGTAGATGCATATATATATATATAATGGAGTGGTATTGGTATATGTATGAATGTCGTGTTACGTATATAGAATATTCTGATATGTGTATTGAGTCTCACTCAAGCTTGAGTGGGTATACTCTAAGTACATTGAATGTATGTTTGTAGTTTGAATATAGCAATGGTTGATGTATGTATAGTGATAGGAGTGTTTGTGCCTGGTTGTGCTACACACATGATTGTGGGTCGCTACGCCAGTATATAGTTATAGGTGCTGGTCTTGTGGTATAGTTATTTACTAAGGACTTGCTCGTGTGAACGTATGTGTACTAGCTAAAACTAGGTGTGTATGTGTGCTAGTAATATAATGGTATGATTGGTATGCGTAAATGAAATGCTAGCGTGTATGGGTGTGCATCATGCACGGGTAAGTATGTGCTTAGTTATAGGAATTGATGACTACGATATATGTGGCGTGACGTAAATACAGTTATAGGACCGTATGTGATGAGAATATATAGTGAACTATTTGCATGCACTGTATGACTATATGTTGTGAAATTATAGTAGTGGTGAATGTATATTAAATATAGTGAACTTGATTTAACAATGGTATGGTGTGACTATATGTGTTGAGATGTTTGGTATTGGATGAATATTAGAGGGTAGTATACCCTTGATGTTTGTGCATAGGTAGCTATCTATACGTAGAGCAATGATTGTATTGGCTAAGTGTGAGACTATCCTTATGTGAGTATCTGAACTATTGTTTTGTACTAGGTAAGTAGTAGTTATATAAGGGATGTATGTTTATATATATATGATTGAAATACATGTATGCAGTTGACTGACTATAATAAGTATAAATATATGACGTACGTGAATGTATATATATACGTGTTGGTAGTGTTTATGTTTGACTACCTAGTGCGTACATGAGCACTTGTAATGACTATACCTGGTTGAATTATTATATGACTTGATTGGGGTAGTTACTAGAGTGACTAGCTATATTAGAAAGTCCGAGGACGGACTTTATTCTAAGGTGGGGAGGATGTAACGACCACTTTTCGTTGTACGTTGTTCGTGCACGTGCTTTTGTCCGTGCACGTGTTTGTTTTAAGACCTTATTCGTTTGTGAACACTTTTGTGTGATATGCCGTTGTGAACGTCTCTGAGAGTATTAAATAGTGGCACTATCTTGGAACGACATTCCTCGAGTCGTTTTCCCACAATTTAATCTTACTCGATGAGACGTGACGATTTTCACTCTTGACGGGAGACGTTTCTATTTTTAGTTTCGTCGTCCGATATCGAATTTGAGATCCGTATTCTTAGTTAGCTCACATTCGTCATCACGATCACCCCGATATTTATTTTATAATTTTTGGAGTTCATTTGACCACTTTAATATTTTTAACAAGTTTTATATTATTTTTAATAATTAATTTTTAAATTATTTTCGGCCAAATAAAATTTATTTGAGTTTAAAACATTTTAAAGAATTTTTGAGCCAATTTCCAGCTCATTTGGACCAAGTCAAATCCTAGGGCGAGTTGGAGAAGTTGAATTTCAAATTTTAAATTATTTTAAACTTCTAATCCTATTAGATTTAGCCCTAGACCAAGTCAACCCATCTACACTATATAAGCAACCCCTAGAAAGACCTATTTTCGCAAGAAATTAGCCCTAGCCTCTTCCAAACTTGAAATTGGACGTTGCGACGATTCGTCGCAACGTTGCGACGTTTAGCAGCCGCACGACCGAAGGAAACGGCCCCGTTCCCCCGCTCTGACCGAAGCCCCCGCCCGCATCCTAGCCGTTCCGCACCGTTGCAGCGACCGCCGCTCTGTTCCCTCGGTCTGACCGAGGGATTGGCCCGCATCCGCCTCACATCCAAGCGCTCCGCATCGACCCGCCTCGTCGCCCCGCTCCGCTCCGTGCCCGACCGAAGGCCACGCCCGCAGCGACCGACGATCGCGACGTTGCAACGTTGCAACATCGCCGCCCCGCATCCAAGCGCACGACCGACGCTCCCGACCGGTCTGACCGAGAGATCTCCCCGCCCCCGCTGCTGCGACCGACCCAAAACGCTGCACAGCCCCGTTCTCTCGCAGCGACCGATAGAATCCCCCGCATTGGCTGAGTACGACCGAGAGCCACTCGTCGCAACCCCGCATCCGTCGCACCACTTGCCTCCGTGGGCCCCCCAAGTTCTCCAGAGGTATTGTGGGTCCCCCAAAGGTCCCTAGGACTACTGTGGGCCCCACATAGGTGTGTTCTCTTCGACGACTTGCCGCGTACGACGTCGTCGCACGTCGTAGCCCGTCGTCGCACGTGCGAGCTTTGGAATCTGGAATCGTCGCCCCGGTTGATGCTCTGAAATTTCCAGCGAGGAAACTAAATTGGAATCTGGACTTGGAGCGCGATCTTTTATTCCAACCCCCGGCGTCGCTACCCGACGCCGGTGTAGCTTTCGCGTCGTGTTGAGGTAACGTTTTGCACCCATAGGACCCCCAACCAAATTGCATGCTAACCAAGACTAAAATCAGTATTTTTAAAGTATTTTAAATGTTTTAAATTCACTAATCAAGATTAATAATATGGACTTTAGGCCGGTGGACTTGTGCACGTAGGATAATTGTGATTTTGGACTCATTGGACGGTGTGCTCAGACGTCGTGCTTGCAGGCAAGTGAAACTTGCCAACTCTTGTGTGGGGCCATGTTTTTAGGCCACTTCCTTGTTTTCAGCGTAAAAGAGACTAGTCAGTGAAATGATAGCTGGCTAGACGCCTACTTGATCTAGTTTGACAACGAAACTAGATCCGTCACCTAATCGATCTAGCTTGACAACGAAGCTAGATCCAACCCTTAAAACTTGTTGTTCATGCATACTAAACTGTCACGTTTACTTTCCTTACCTGTACGCCTTACTACTTGTCATGTCATGCCATCCATGCATTGAATGTCACATTGGTAGCACACGCTACAATACTTGTACTTGTACTCCCTTGACTGGCTAGGTGCACCCCTAGACCAGCAAGATAAAACACTTCCTGGCTCGTGTTCCAGAAGCGAGCATTCCCGTTCGGGGGTAAGGCCCTGGCTCGACACCCGTGGAGGGGTAGGGATAAACGGTCAACTGAGCTTAGGAGAGGTCTGATCCGCCCTCTAGCCAGAAGACGGAATCTCTGTGCACGAGGTGCTTACTTTTCTTGTCTTGTACTTGTCTTGTGAATGATTCATGTAATACTTGTCATCCATGCCATGCCATGCTCGTACTTTACTTTACTTTACTTTACCTGCTGCACCCATACTTTAACTGCCAGGTCATCGCATCATGCTAGAACTGCTAGGTTGCTTTACTTGTACTTTCAGTTTCACTTGCACAAGTCTTCCAGACTTGCTGACATGTGCCCCTTTCTCTTTGGGTGTCACATGTTAGACCCTGAGCCAGAGATAGTTGTAGCGGACGAGGTAGTTGCTGACACTGAGCCTACGTTCGTCGAGGAGTTCGTGGACACCGGAGACCAGTTTTAGAGACTGTTGGCGTTGCTTTTGCTTTAGGTTGCTGTTAGATGTCGGTGCTTGCACCATTACTTTGTTGTTGTACTTTGTACTTTTGTTGGCCATGCTCGGCCTCTTTTAGACTCTTTTCTTTTAGCCTGGTGGCTTTTTCTGTGATGTTGAGATTTATTGCTATGGATATTCTGAGATGTTTCTTTTGTCTCTTTCGTTATTATTATCTTTGTTTCGTTTCGCGTTGCAAGGACCTGCAGTTTTAATTTGATTGACGCTTACCGGACTTGCAGCTTTGTAGCTTCAAGTCTGAGCGGACCTTCTCACGCTTCGCCTCCACGTTCTTGGGAAGCGGGGCGTGACAGGTTTTGTTGGTGGCCCATGCAGGTCCAATCTTGCAATTGCGAATTAACAGAACAACGATAATAACGGAATGTCCATTAAATAAATTGCAACATCCGAGTCATAAGCCCTGAGTTTAGTCGTTTTCTTATGACACTAGGTGATAAGAAGACTTAGTTAGACGCATTTGCTTGTTAGTTAGAGGCCCCTAATTGATTGTTAGACCCCCTTCTAGCAATTGACTTAATCGTCGTAGGAGTTACCTTAGTGGTTCATGTCTACCCCTGACCATATTAGACTTCTAGAATTTCCTTCGGTCGTTCGCTTTTGGGTTCATCGATTTCGGACCAAGCTGAACGCATTTCTTTACCGTCTAACCTTTAGAAGTCTTAGCGCCTAGTTCCTAATCTTTAGTTGGTCGACCGTAGGAGTTTCCATAGACTTTCCTGTTCCATAACCTAGGCGTAAGAATGCTTTGATCACCTGACCAATTTCCTTGCCTCGATTCACGAGATCGCCTCATGACGATCGTCGTCAATCTTCAAACATCGCCATTGCAAAACTTGAACCTTCTGAAAGTGTTTTTCAATCTTCTCTTCCACTAAATTTAATTTTGTTCAAAATTTTAATATACCTATATTTCACCCTCCTTCATTGATTTAAAATTTTAAAACGTTTGTCGGGATTTTTGAATACTGGCTTATGGTATTTTCCCAGCCTATATTTTTCATACTTATGTAAATGTGTCGTTCTTTCATATATTAGTTTTACTTTTTCCCTGCCCAATTCGATTTATAATTTTCCCTCTTATTTGTGTTATTCGAATGATACGTCGTGTTTACCTTAATATACTTTCAAGACACATGGAATTTCAGCTTTCAGCAAGTTGGACTTTGCTCGTCGTTTTCGCTACTTCAGATTTTTGCAAAATTACTATTTTTATAGCCTCTTCCTGCTTTAGACCCTCCCTGACTTGATTTTAAAGATTTGTTATTCGATCTTGATAGTTCTTATACTAAGTCGTTAATATTATTTTTCCGTGCACCATACATACTTTCAATTATTTTTATACACGTACCAGGCTCGTTGTGCTTGTACGCTAAGAGCTTAGTGTAACCAGTTTTATTTTTGACAAATCCTGATTCCTCTAAAAGAAGTTTCAATATTGATTTTCCATAGCCTAAAAGTTTTGAAAGCATTTAACATGAGTTTAAATCCTTCCGTTACTTGATTTCATTCTTTGACTTTCAAAAACTTTTGACAACATTATATTAAATTACTGCCGTATAATATTTTCAAAAAATTACGTCTTTAATGTCCATGCGAATGATTTACTTTCCTTTCTTAATGATTTGCGATAAGCCATTAAAAACATTTTCCCTTATTATGAATTTTCGACTCAAATTTATTTTGAACAACTCGTTTTATCGATCTCCAAATATTTCTTTTCAGACTGGGATTTCAACTTTTGAAGAACGACAGTTTTCCAAAATCCACGTATTTTAGCTTACTCTACTCACCATATTTCCCTTTCTGTATCCTATTTAAGCATCACTACATCTCCCTTTCCCACGACCTAAACATCACCATTGAGTCTATGTTTCGTCTAATCAAGCTGTCCCCTTGTACTCGTCCTATCTGAACTCGTGCTTATCGATCCTTCCCTCGTCACGCTTTCGCTCTCGACCTCTCTTTATTGCTTAGGCTTTAGTGCTCGTCAATGTCTGTGTCAACTCTAAGTTGTTAGTAGACCCTTGGACCTTTGAGAGGTGTCGTTGTGCACGTACCTAAGTTGTGTGCGTGGGCTTGAATGAGAATTCCCATAGTATAATGATGTTGCCTATTGAGTGATATATATATATACTCGGAGTTATTCGTGATAGTATGAAGTTGTTGTGTGTTAGTAGTTATAGATTTTTGTGTGGATAGCTATACTATACTAGGGATGCCTGTGTATATAAGAGTTAGCGTTGAAATATCTATGTTGTGTATGCAGTAAGAGATACTTATAATGGTTGAAATAAAATGATTGGTAAAGCTATGTGTGTGCTAGGTGTGATATTAATAAGTGTATGTATAGTTAAGTAAGTAGGCCTATTGAGTGACCCATATATATTAGCACATATGAGTGTGTGCTCGTATGTGGGTATGTATCGTGTTTAGACGTAAGTAGTTATGTTTTGATGCCTGAGTATATAGGTGATATACATATGGAAGTAAGAGTATAATTTTGATTGGTATTGCTTGCTCTTGCGGGATGTTGCATGCGTGCATACCGTGAGGTATACACGACTATTGCACATCTTAATTACGTATGTGTGAATGTGTTAGTATACTAATTATAGGTAGTAGGCTATGGTGTGAATATATACATTATTTATGAGTGACTATACGGTGAATGTTTGTACTAGAGAGGGTATTATAAATATGTGGGTGCTGATGTCGGTAATGTTATTATTATGGTATATGACTAGTTTGAACTATGTGGGTGTTATCTGACTAAATATTAAGTGTGATTGATCTATGAAATGTATATGGTTGTATTGGTAGATGCATATATATATATAATGGAGTGGTATTGGTATATGTATGAATGTCGTGTTACGTATATAGAATATTCTGATATGTGTATTGAGTCTCACTCAAGCTTGAGTGGGTATACTCTAAGTACATTGAATGTATGTTTGTAGTTTGAATATAGCAATGGTTGATGTATGTATAGTGATAGGAGTGTTTGTGCCTGGTTGTGCTACACACATGATTGTGGGTCGCTACGCCAGTATATAGTTATAGGTGCTGGTCTTGTGGTATAGTTATTTACTAAGGACTTGCTCGTGTGAACGTATGTGTACTAGCTAAAACTAGGTGTGTATGTGTGCTAGTAATATAATGGTATGATTGGTATGCGTAAATGAAATGCTAGCGTGTATGGGTGTGCATCATGCACGGGTAAGTATGTGCTTAGTTATAGGAATTGATGACTACGATATATGTGGCGTGACGTAAATACAGTTATAGGACCGTATGTGATGAGAATATATGGTGAACTATTTGCATGCACTGTATGACTATATGTTGTGAAATTATAGTAGTGGTGAATGTATATTAAATATAGTGAACTTGATTTAACAATGGTATGGTGTGACTATATGTGTTGAGATGTTTGGTATTGGATGAATATTAGAGGGTAGTATACCCTTGATGTTTGTGCATAGGTAGCTATCTATACGTAGAGCAATGATTGTATTGGCTAAGTGTGAGACTATCCTTATGTGAGTATCTGAACTATTGTTTTGTACTAGGTAAGTAGTAGTTATATAAGGGATGTATGTTTATATATATATGATTGAAATACATGTATGCAGTTGACTGACTATAATAAGTATAAATATATGACGTACGTGAATGTATATATATACGTGTTGGTAGTGTTTATGTTTGACTACCTAGTGCGTACATGAGCACTTGTAATGACTATACCTGGTTGAATTATTATATGACTTGATTGGGGTAGTTACTAGAGTGACTAGCTATATTAGAAAGTCCGAGGACGGACTTTATTCTAAGGTGGGGAGGATGTAACGACCACTTTTCGTTGTACGTTGTTCGTGCACGTGCTTTTGTCCGTGCACGTGTTTGTTTTAAGACCTTATTCGTTTGTGAACACTTTTGTGTGATATGCCGTTGTGAACGTCTCTGAGAGTATTAAATAGTGGCACTATCTTGGAACGACATTCCTCGAGTCGTTTTCCCACAATTTAATCTTACTCGATGAGACGTGACGATTTTCACTCTTGACGGGAGACGTTTCTATTTTTAGTTTCGTCGTCCGATATCGAATTTGAGATCCGTCTTCTTAGTTAGCTCACATTCGTCATCACGATCACCCCAATATTTATTTTATAATTTTTGGAGTTCATTTGATCACTTTAATATTTTTAACAAGTTTTATATTATTTTTAATAATTAATTTTTAAATTATTTTCGACCAAATAAAATTTATTTGAGTTTAAAACGTTTTAAAGAATTTTTGAGCCAATTTCCAGCTCATTTGGACCAAGTCAAATCCTAGGGTGAGTTGGAGAAGTTGAATTTCAAATTTTAAATTATTTTAAACTTCTTATCCTATTAGATTTAGCCCTAGACCAAGTCAACCCATCTACACTATATAAGCAACCCCTAGAAAGACCTATTTTCGCAAGAAATTATCCCTAGCTTCTTCCAAACTTGAAATTGGACGTTGCGACGATTCGTCGCAACGTTGCGATGTTCAGCAGCCGCACGACCGAAGGAAACAGCCCCGTTCCCCCGCTCTGATCGAAGCCCCCGCCCGCATCCTAGCCGCTCCGCACCGCTGCAGCGACCGCCGCTCCGTTCCCTCGGTCTGACCGAGGGATTGGCCCGCATCCGCCTCGCATCCAAGCGCTCCGCATCGACCCGCCTCGTCGCCCCGCTCCGCTCCGTGCCCGACCGAAGGCCACGCCCGCAGCGACCGACGATCGCGACGTTGCAACGTTGCAACATCGCCCGCCCCGCATCCAAGCACACGAACGACGCTCCCGACCGGTCTGACCGAGAGATCTCCCCGCCACCGCTGCTGCGACCGACCCAAAACGCTGCACAGCCCCGTTCTCTCGCAGCGACCGATAGAATCCCCCGCATTGGCTGAGTACGACCGAGAGCCACTCGTCGCAACCCCGCATCCGTCGCACCACTTGCCTCCGTGGGCCCCCCAAGTTCTCCAGAGGTATTGTGGGTCCCCCAAAGGTCCCTAGGACTACTGTGGGCCCCACATAGGTGTGTTCTCTTCGACGACTTGCCGCGTACGACGTCGTCGCACGTCGTAGCCCGTCGTCGCACGTGCGAGCTTTGGAATCTGGAATCGTCGCCCCGGTTGATGCTCTGAAATTTCCAGCGAGGAAACTAAATTGGAATCTGGACTTGGAGCGCGATCTTTTATTCCAACCCCCGGCGTCGCTACCCGACGCCGGTGTAGCTTTCGCGTCGTGTTGAGGTAACGTTTTGCACCCATAGGACCCCCAACCAAATTGCATGCTAACCAAGACTAAAATCAGTATTTTTAAAGTATTTTAAATGTTTTAAATTCACTAATCAAGATTAATAATATGGACTTTAGGCCGGTGGACTTGTGCACGTAGGATAATTGTGATTTTGGACTCATTGGACGGTGTGCTCAGACGTCGTGCTTGCAGGCAAGTGAAACTTGCCAACTCTTGTGTGGGGCCATGTTTTTAGGCCACTTCCTTGTTTTCAGCGTAAAAGAGACTAGTCAGTGAAATGATAGCTGGCTAGACGCCTACTTGATCTAGTTTGACAACGAAACTAGATCCGTCACCTAATCGATCTAGCTTGACAACGAAGCTAGATCCAACCCTTAAAACTTGTTGTTCATGCATACTAAACTGTCACGTTTACTTTCCTTACCTGTACGCCTTACTACTTGTCATGTCATGTCATCCATGCATTGAATGTCGCATTGGTAGCACACGCTACAATACTTGTACTTGTACTCCCTTGACTGGCTAGGTGCACCCCTAGACCAGCAAGATAAAACACTTCCTGGCTCGTGTTCCAGAAGCGAGCATTCCCGTTTGGGGGTAAGGCCCTGGCTCGACACCCGTGGAGGGGTAGGGATAAACGGTCAACTGAGCTTAGGAGAGGTCTGATCCGCCCTCTAGCCAGAAGACGGAATCTCTGTGCACGAGGTGCTTACTTTTCTTGTCTTGTACTTGTCTTGTGAATGATTCATGTAATACTTGTCATCCATGCCATGCCATGCTCGTACTTTACTTTACTTTACTTTACCTGCTGCACCCATACTTTAACTGCCAGGTCATCGCATCATGCTAGAACTGCTAGGTTGCTTTACTTGTACTTTCAGTTTCACTTGCACAAGTCTTCCAGACTTGCTGACATGTGCCCCTTTCTCTTTGGGTGTCACATGTTAGACCCTGAGCCAGAGATAGTTGTAGCGGACGAGGTAGTTGCTGACACTGAGCCTACGTTCGTCGAGGAGTTCGTGGACACCGGAGACCAGTTTTAGAGACTGTTGGCGTTGCTTTTGCTTTAGGTTGCTGTTAGATGTCGGTGCTTGCACCATTACTTTGTTGTTGTACTTTGTACTTTTGTTGGCCATGCTCGGCCTCTTTTAGACTCTTTTCTTTTAGCCTGGTGGCTTTTTCTGTGATGTTGAGATTTATTGCTATGGATATTCTGAGATGTTTCTTTTGTCTCTTTCGTTATTATTATCTTTGTTTCATTTCGCGTTGCAAGGACCTGCAGTTTTAATTTGATTGACGCTTATCGGACTTGCAGCTTTGTAGCTTCAAGTCTGAGCGGATCTTCTCACGCTTCGCCTCCACGTTCTTGGGAAGCGGGGCATGACAGTAAATGCGTTCCGTAAATGCCCGAGAGCTCAATAGTGTGTTTTCCGTAAAGTGCTCGTGATAAGTCCATGCCTGGGTAGGTGAAATGTTCTCGATACACCTTATCACCGGTGGTTTTACCGTGACGCTCCAACACAATGGCTGCCTCCACCGGAGGGGCCGTAATCGTGTTCGAGACACACTCACAAACCCTACTGCAATGGATCAACCCCACCCAAAGTGTACCGCCATATACTGGAACATGAGCCAGACTAGTCATATGTGACCCTACTGGAACACGAGCCAGACTAGTCACACATGACCTGACGGGGGTAGCCAACTCGGCTTTTTGAGTATGTCTATTCACTGACTGAGTCCCATTACATCGTTAGTCAATGTATGGTTTCACCCCATCTGTATTCGATGGTTATATCCCATCTGTAGTCGATGGTCATCACATGTGTGTTTGTAACATACTCGTTTTTCCCAATTAATTTAACTTGTTAACATGCAGATAGTAAATGCAGATAGTAAAAGCAGTCCAAATTAAGTTACCAGCATGTGACCAATTGTTCCAAATGATCGGTATTGATATAACTAGTCCATTTAAATTAGAAAGCAACAAGAATGAAAACAAGTTAAATGGGCTACCAGATATTTACAAGTACATCAGATTTAGCACTAAGTTGGAACTGCCAGATTTGCAATTCATTACTAAAAATACTTGCTGAAAAGTCAAGGCAGAAGCCTCAACAGAGCAATGCTTTGAAGTCCAACAACTATGATATCTAATCCCATAAAAGTGTACTATCTCAATTTAGTCCTTTGGTCATTCCACTATTGAGTAGTTCTATAGTTAATTAGGTCTCTAGTCAATTGTTCAGGTCAATAGCTGTTCTGAGAATATAAATGAGGTCCTAAGTTCATACACGTACACTATCTAAATTTCCAAAGTTAGAATTAGAGTGACTTACCCTATTTGAGATCGTCGTGGTAAGACGAGGTTGGAGCTAGAGCTTCTAAAGATGCGGGTGCACGAGAATTGGTACCTGCAAATACAAGAAAACATTAGTTACGGGTTACCCTATTTTCTACCTATTTAATCTGATCGATTCGATTTTCTAAACCAGTTGAAACGTTGTCGGAAAACGTTTTAAATTTTTATATAGACTAAATATGATGAAAATAATTTTATCGTAGGAGGAAATATTTTTCGGAAGAATATATTAATTTTTATAATTTTTAAAAGTACAAAATAGATTTAAAAACTAATTTTTAATTAAGTACGTAATTATTCAATAATTTATTCTGGATGCAATCTGTATCGGAAAGTTGCAAATGAACTGCCAAAATGACTGTCTCAGAGAGTATTACGACATATATTTTTATCATATATTTGTTTACGTGAAAATAGCAAGTTATCGATTTTAAATGAAAATAACATATTTAACTTTTGGCTTAAAAATTAATTTTGGAAAAACTAAGCGTCCGATTGAGACGAAACTAGTGCCATTGGGTCCAGAATGTCATTTCTGATTTTCTGAGCCTAGTCTCACATTTTTCTGAGGCATATATTATTTAATACGAATTTAAAACCAATAAAATCCTTTTTTATAATTATTGAAATACGGTTATATTCGTATTTATACGTATTCATACGTTTTAAAAATGTTTTACCGCTCGTTCTCTTCATACACGTGCAGCGGGGCGGGGGAACGGCGGTCGGAGGCGGCGAGCTCGGTGAAGGCGGAGACGTGGGTCTGTGAGGATGGAGGGAGGCGGAGCAGCAGCCTTGGGTGCTCCGGGTGCTTGGTGTTCGCCGACGGGGCGACGTAGAGGCAGTGGCAGTCGGAGCTTCGGGGGTTTCGGGCACTGTCGTCGGGGCGTGGGGCGTCGCTGGAGAGCGGGGGAGCGCTTGGCGGTGGTCGGAGCTTTGGGCGGTGGGCGGCGTCGCTCCGGGGTCTATGGCGGTGCAGTCACGGCGGGGTGTGCTTCGAGCGACGTCGGAGCACGGCAGACGCTCGGCGGCGACGTCGATGCTGGGCCGTGCAGCGTCGTGTCGGGCGTCCTTCGCGACGGTGACTACGACCTCGATGGTGACTGCGGCCTTACGGGTTGCGTGCTGCTTGCGAGGATGGCGAAGTCGACCTGAGGGGGGTGGAGCACGAGTTCGGGGCTTCAGGCTGAGGCTCACGTCGGAGAAGAAAGAGAGAGAGCGAGAGAGTGGGAGGGCGTGACTGGGTGCGTGAGTTGCCGTGGGTTTGGGTTGCCAAGGGTTCGAGTGTGTTGGGTTTTAACGAAAGAGAGGAGAGACCCTGTGCCGGGGAGAGAGAGGTATTAGGGGGTGGGTTTAAATAGGTTAATTATATTAGTTAAAAATAGATGGGTATTTAATACTTAGTCAACCCATTAAATATGTTAGGTTAGTTTTAGGACTAAGTCTTAAATGAGTTTAGACTAAGTTAGGAAATGTTTATCGTGTCTCTTCCCACGTTTTAGACATGATTAGGGTAATTGAATAGTCAATTAGGTTAAGGTAATTAGTAATTAGCTAGGGTAATTTGTGACGGTAGCGGTATAAATTGTAACGAAATTACGATTTTGCCCCTACTAGTAAACGTGTCCGAAAAATTACGAAAACATACCCACGGGATCGTATCATTGCGAGGATCACGAATACCTAGTCCGTTTTAGGGTTTGAGCTACAGAAATACTAGTTTTAGGCCAAAACGTTTAGGAAGCGGGTTCGCGGGTTCTCTACTGATTTGTCGTCAGAAAATTACGAAATTAATGTGGAAAGCTCTAAATGATCATTGAATGTTACTGTAAAAGTTTGAAATCATTTTGATGTCGTTTGTATAGAAAATAAATTCATTAAGTCAAAACGGTAATAACTGAAAATGAATTTTATCAGAAATGTTTTGAGTATTTGATGAAATCCGATCTTACTAAAATACTCCATAACTAGTCTGGTACTTCAAAATATTTTTATAAGAAATTTTTGAAATCAGTAAAACTCCTGACAAACCATTATAAAATAGTTTAAAAAAATTGAAAAATTGGTCAAATACGTAAATAGTTTGTCTTGATGAAAATAGGCCGTTACAATAGCTTATGCAACTAGTCGTGCATTATACCTTTCTATCTCACCTTGGGCATTCATCTTTTTCTTATATACCCATTTTACTCATATGGGCCGATGTCCTTCCGGCAGCTCTACCAAATCCCAAGTTTCATTTCTTTCGATAGCCCTTATCTCTTCATCCATTGCGACTTTCCATTTTTTATATCGCACTGCCTCTTCAAAAATAATATTCTCGGCATCTGCCAAAAGACATACCAAATGTACTTCTTGTCGACTCGTATAGGTCTTGCAAACTGCGCAGCTTTGGTTTTCTTGACTCGTCTTCATCGTCGGTTGTTTGAGTGATTTTCAGTATTATTATGGTGCATCGGTTGATGGTTCTCCTTTTCTTCCTTTTGTGTCACATCCTTTTGTTGGTTCCAATCCCATGCACTTTCTTCATTCACCTGCGCATCTCGGATTACAACAACCTTCTTTTCAATTGGGTCGAATAATTTGAAAGCTTTCTTCTTCTTGTCATACCCAATGAATATGTACCTCTTGCTCTTATCATCATGTTTGGTTCTTCTTTGATATGGTACATGTGCGTAGGCCACATTACCAAATACCTTTAAGTGCGATACGGTCGGTTTATGACCGCTCCAAACTTTCTGGGGTGTTTGATCCGCCAATTTTGCATGTGGGAACCGATTTTGCACATACACGACACATTGCACAGCTTATGACCAAAAATATTTCGGCATGTCTTTGCTTCTCAACATTGACCGAACTATGTGAAGAATAGTCTGGTTTTTCCTCTCGACCACACCGTTTTGTTGAGGAGAGAAAGGTGCTGATGTGCTCCGAATGTAACTCCGAAAACGTACCGCAAGTGCACGGTGTCAAAGCTTTATAATATAGAAAGATATCGATCCCACATGGAGGTAGTTGAATTAAAGGTCTTTGGTTTATTCGGAGTCTCGAAACAATGTAGTTGAGGGTGTTCAATTGGTTGTCACAAGTATTTTCTATATCAAATTAACAATATAATAAAGACTAGGGCAATAGGAGTCACCACTAGGATCGTCGGATGTCGATGCTAGGCTATAATTTCTAATTTGAATTGGTTTTTATAGGGAGAGATTGTCGCATCTAGGATGTGGAATTTATGGCCAACTATCGTCGTGCCACTCATCTAACTTATCCCGTACTTAGCTCCACCATCATGGATGGACTTGCACACGATCCGTGCATTACGAACGACAACTATTCTCAATCTCTACTCACGCTAATTTTGTGTGTTAGAGCTTCGATCTGTGATTTGATGGCTCTTATTGATGCTACTATCGTAGATCATCAATTAGTAATATAGGATGCTGGTGGAAACCATCAAAGTGCGTGCCACTATCGTGGATCACGAACTCTAATTGAATTCACTAATGAGCCTAGTTAAGTTCATATGATAGCATGGCTATGGTGCGTGTCACTATCGTGGATTACAAACCCTAAATAGAATCTTCTACAAACTTGGCTGAATCAGCCAAATCACATCCCTTTTATAGCAAAACAACATAAAAATCGTAACTTTACATCTAAATCCTAAGATCCTTGGGCTTATCCATTAGCCCTCGAAACGACTACTCCCAATTCATAGAAATATCGACTAAAGAGATAATAATATCAATTGTATTCAACATCGCAACGAAAGACATCAAAACAAGTAAAAAGAGACGAGAGATCATTACCAAACCAGTAGAGACGAAGAATCAAACTCAGAGAATTAAGATCCAAATATTGTAAAGCAAATTGCGATAATAAAAATCAAGTCTTTGTCTCCAAACAATAACGACGGCTCAAAACTCTCTAAAAATTCAAAATTAGAATAATAAACTCTGCTATCTAAAAGTAGGGTAAAAATTAGGTTTAAATACAAGGGGGGTGGACTCCACAAAAATCTGAAAAAAGGCCCAACTTGGCCCGCAAAAAGTCTGCATGCGGCGCCCCAGTCGGTCGAGTAGAGGCGCCACTCGGTCCGAGCTAGGGTTCAGTTGCTACAGCTTCATTTTGTCTTCGACTTCAGGGTTTGGGTGCTCGGACCGAATAGATGTCCTACTCGGTCAAGCTGCAGAGGGCTGCTGTAAGGCTCGATATGTCACTCTGTAATTGCTTCCGCTCGGTCGAGCATCTCGTCTGCTCGGTCGAGCTGCAGACGGTTGGAAGCGCCTCAAAAATGTTGTTCAGATGTGCGTTTCGCTCGACCGCGCAGCTGCGGTCGAGTATCTTTAAGCTCCTCGATTTTGGCTAAGTTCTGGGAATTGAATTCGGCTGCCAAGTCGTACTAACCGAGTAGTATTCCTACTCGGTCTGACTGAAGCATGCATTCTTCATCCTTGGAGCTCTTCTTTGGTTTTAGCATCTCGGCCCGAGTGGGCTGTTCCACTTGACCAAGCTGTCTGGAAATCAGTGTTTAATGCGTATATGAGCTTCTCTCCTCCTTCTCTTCTCTTCTTCTCTCCAATCTTCTCCTCCACCTCGTCAAACACCTAATGGACCTTTGCATTGGTGCTCCGACTAGCTCGGATGTGTCCATGTCTCATAATTGCTTCAAATAGCTCCAGAGTTCCTGAAAATCCACAAATCTCTATGAAAATCAAATATTTCATGAAAAGCACAAAAACATATAGAAAATTGAACTTTGGACAATGAAAATGCTATGAAAATATGCAATAAAAGTATGGAAAATATGGACACATCAAAATCCCCCAAGATTTCCTCTTACTTGTCCTCGAGGAAGACGAATATGAAGCTCACCAGGGAGTAAAAATAAGAAAATGAAAAAGAATACAAAGAGGAGTGGGGGGGGGTCGCTTTATTACTCTATCAGATCTCATGCCATTCACCACACATCACGACTAGTCAGAAAATAAATCACATGCTATCAGGAGATTTCATATCTTAAATAAATATAGTACTTGCGGGTTTAAGATCGAACAAAAGGGGCCTCTCTAAAGTTCGTGCAATCAACCCATATCTACTTCATGCGTTTCATAGAATCAAATATGCACAACCTTGGCAATGCACTTTTCTATCAAAAGTGATAACTGAAGCATGAAGAATTCACAACAAACATGCAATAAAGAATAGAATAGAAGTCAAGACATGCACATACTCGCTTCAAATCATAGGAAATCTCCAGAACTAAATTATTTCGCTAAGTTTCAGTATTATCAAGCTTTCCCATTCATGCACAACTCCACACAAATGTCATGCTCACTCATTTGGTCAATAGGTTTCACCCCCCAAGCTTGATTTAAGGCGTAACATCCAAGAGGATTTTTGTTGATGTGGAATTTTTTTGGTTTTCCCAAGGTTATATATAAGTGCTCCAAGTAATGAAATTAAGTTTTTTTGGAGCTAGCTTTTCTTTTGTATGGGATTTTTGGGAGTGGATGCGATAGAAATGGCTTTGGGGAGTAAAATCAAGTGACATGTATAAGATATAAGATATATGTGGATAAGGACTAGATAGAACACTCGGTTCACTCAAAAGTGTGCACAAATGGTTCAGTAATATAATACATTAACTGAACTCATATGTAAGCATGTGTATTCTTAACCATATCACCGAGTAGTGAAGTCAAGCAGTAAGATTTCCACTCATATCAAGCAAGCAACATGAATGCAATAAGAGAATAAAGCGATGCTTCAGATATGCTAATGATGCGTGAATCTTGGTGTATTTCCAATGAAGCATACTAAACACTACTCTACACATTTAGTTTTAATAAGCGTCATGCATTCACTTAGAGAGGTCGTCAAAAGAAATATATTTGCAAGCACTTATGAAGATTAAGATTATGAAATGACTCTACGTAGCATGGCATGGAAAATAAGCGACGTGACGGTGGTGAAAGCAATAAGAAATATCATCACGAAGAATTCCTCTAGCAAAAGAAAGAGAAGAAAAACGGAGTAAAATAAAAACATGCATGCATGCACACCAAAAGGAAAGGAAATATGATGCTAAAAAGAAAAAAAAATGTGATGAAAATGGATGGAAAAATAAGGTGAAAATGATGCAAGGTAAAAGAAAAATAAATAAAAAGCGATAGCGCTCATCCCCCAAGCTAAACACAGCAGTGTCCTCACTGCTGAGAAAACGTGTGAAAAATGGAGAAAGATGCTAGGGTAGGGTAGGTCGTAAATGAGAAATCATAGAAAAAGGAAAAACTATTTAAAAACGAATGAATTCAAATGCAAATGCAAGAACATGCCTGCAAATGTTGGTATGATATATATACAATGGATGAAATGGGTTCTCCCCCAAGCTATGCAATACTAGGCCCCGTGTGGACATGTGTGCACTAAAAAGATAAGAGGGGAGAATATGAGCAAAAGAACTAATCAGTCAGCGGTACCATCCTATGGAGATGGTGACGGGTCTTGCTGCTATAGACTAGAAGTAGTATCAGATGGCAGTACAGAAGGGTTAGTAGGTGGTGAAACAGGTGGTCCTGATGTGGAAGGAGCAGCCGGTGCAAGTGTAGCAGGTGGTGCACACTGTGCTCGAAGGATAACTAAGATCTCAGTGATGTCCCGCCGCCCTGATTGGTGGTGGGTAGAGCCCGTCCGGGTGAAGTCGAGGAAGTCATGCCTCAGCCCAGTAACCTTAGTCTCAATTGCTGTCAAGCATGCATCAGTGACACATGAACTACCAGGCTGACATGCACCACTAGGCGTACCTCTCTCGATCTGGGCTTATGCATGTGGTGCACTTGGTCAGAAAGAAAAATTAGGAGAGGGTGACCTATGACAAATCTCAGCCGAAGATGAAGCAGGATTGGATATGAGATTGGGTGCAGAGGTTGGGATAGTGATATCAGCAGGTAGAGACGTCGTGTCAACAAACGTGGTGACAGATACCACGATGCTCTCAGTGTAAATGGCAGTGGTGGGGACAGAAGTGCTGCCAAAAGGAGGTGTGGACTCAGATGTGGTAGGAGTGATCGGGGTGGAGTCTACAGGTGAAGAGATAGTAGGGGTTGGGACAGTAGTGTCGGCAAGCTCGGTGGGGACATGCTCAATATGCATGGGCTCAAAAGTAGGTGCAAGAGCAGTGGATATAGAAATGCCCTCAGAGGCGACAGTGAATGTTATGATGCAGTGACCTCGGGGATGGAAGTGTGACTTATCCCAGAACTCTCGGGTGGAATGGTGGAGGGTGTGGAGGTGGTAGGAGCATTGACAAAAGTGTGGCCAAAGGTGCTCTCTAATGGGGCAGAAGTGGTAGGGACATCGGTTCTCTCTGGGTCCTCATCAGAACTGGGTCCCCAATCATCATCGACCTCCTCTGCGGCTGGTACTATGGGTTCCAGCTCATGTATGGGTGGAATGGGGAGCACGCCAGGAAGTAGCCAATCAAGGTGGACGGGCTCAATATGTTTGAGGTCAGGGCATGTGAGGACCATGTACTGCTCTCGCTGAGGGCCTAGAAGATAGACCCAATGGCACTCACTGTAGGGCCGGATGATATGCATGCATGCAAGCACGTCAAGCGTCAGTGTGGTAGGCCCGGTCGTTGCCAAGAGGTCGATAGGAAGGTCAAGTCCTAGCATGAAGGTGAAGAAGGTGAAGAAACCGCCAAATCTCTGTGGTGGAGGTGGAAGTGGAAATCAGGCGGTTGCATAGCCAACGGGCCTTGTCTGACAGGAGGTGTGGACAGTGTGTACCATCATTAGTGTGTCTAGCTGGTCTGGTCACCCGACTAAGGTGGACAAACTCTAGATAAGAGATGGTGCCAAGCTCAGGCCTAGAGAATATATTCATGGTGAGATGGCGCTGAGCGTAGCGAAGGCATGGATGGATGATGGACGAAGACTTAGCCCTGCTAGGGCTGAAATGAGGGAGACCTGCTATCCATTCTAGAAACTCTTGGCACTAAAAGATAATGGATTGGTGTCGGGTAAAAGGGCCGGAGTAGGGTCTGGGATGCGTGGCCAACTAAAGATGGCTCGGATCGCGTCGAAAGTTACTACTACGTCACGGTTCAAGAGCTTGAACCTAATGCCCTGATCACCACACAAAATGGTGCTCATTGCCTCATAGGTGAGGTGAACATAGGTGGTCGTGGTCATCTGCAAAAAGTGCTCCTAACCTATGGCCTGATATAGGCGCTGGACTCCCACTAGCAACCCTAGACTCTGCAGTACTGGGATGTCAACGAATCTAGTGGGGATGATGGGACGTCGGGAAATGATCGTGAACCTGTCGCGGTGTGCATCGTTCCTGAAGACAATGTCGTATGTCTTCAGGGTCCCCTGGGGTGGCTGAGGTGGTGATGGGGGAGCGGTCGTGGGAATGGGAATGGTGGCACTAGCATGTGGTCACTCTAGTGCAAGTGGTGCGGGGGGATGGGGAGCGTGAGGGTGGTGATGAGGGGGTGGTTTGGTGGATGTTGTCGGCGTGTCCGGTGAGAAGAGGAAGCGCTGAAGTCATCGGCTTTTCTCTTCTTCGTAGGGGGTTTCCTACCTTGTGTCCTAGGAGGCATCATGTGTGGTGTGCGAAGGAATGCAAACGTGATATATGGCTACAAAAAATATATATAGGAATGAGTGTACCATGTCTCGTGAAGCGCCACGATCACAAGAGGAATGTATGTGCATATCCTCCAAGTAAATCCTCCCCCAAGCTAACTCCAGGTGGATATCGTAATCCAATCCCAAGCGTAGTCTCCTAGCGCTCCAAATGTTCCTGCACAATATGATAGGAAGAGTTATTAGTTGCATATTAAATAAATTAATAGTGTATAGGGTTCAAAATTAGAAAAAAAATTCAATTTTAGGGTTGAAATTGATGGTGAGAGAGAGAGGGCTGTGTGGGAGAGGGGGGTGTTCTGGATGGAAAGGGAAGAGATGGGCGGACCTAGTGGTGGTCGGCCGGACTTGGGTGGTGTGCATGGCGTCGGGTCGAGCGAGGGTTTTAGGGGAGAGGGGACTCGGTTGCTGGGAATCTGGTTTGAGTGGGTGAGGGTGGGGTCGGGATGTTTTATAGTGGGCTGACCGAGCTAGGGCTCCTCAGTCGGCTCGTTTGCAAATTAAATTTGCGGTCCCCAATCTTTAGTCGTTACTCGGTCGAGTAGGCGTGACTACTCGGTCGAGCTAAAATAAAAACAGAGTGGCTGTTTCCCTCATTCTGTAGCCTCTGCTACTCGACCGAGTGCTTACTCAGCTCGGTCGAGCTGAAATATAATCAGAACCCATATTTCACCCTTTCTGCGGCTGCTCTGAGCTCGACCGAATAGGGAGGCTGCTCGGTCGAGTTGAAATCAAAACCAGAGCTCAAAAATTGGCCTTTCTGCGGCTGCTCTGAGCTCGACCGAGCAGCAGATCTACTCGGTCGAGTAGCTCTCCATTGCATCTAATTAAAGCGTAGCTCCACTCCTCTTCTCTGCTTGAGTCCTTCTTTGTTTCTTCATCGTTTATAGCATTCCTTTCATTGGTGACTTGCACATGAAAGTTTGCATCAGAAATTTTTATAATTTTTATAATTTAAGGATTTTCAAAGGAACTAAAAGCATTTTATTTGGTTTTTGAACTAGAATGAAGAACTAATTAAGAAATAAAGCTAAAAATAATGAAAAATTCGGGTTGCCTCCCGATAAGCACTTGGTTTTTGATTTTTAACGATGCTCTTTAATGTTGGGTGCATATGAGATGCACTCGTCGTTCTTCCCTATGAGGCCATGATGTGGGAGTTGGCTCGTCTAGCTTTGTTGACCTTCAGCGGTCGTGGTGATTGTAGCCTCCAATTGTTGATGATGAAGTGGTTTACCGGGAGGCTCCTTGTCCAAGACTTTCAAATAGGTGGCCAATGCCTTATCATGTATGCCATCGCCGTCATCATCTATGTCCTTTCTCATGGGTTCTCTCATAATCACCTCCATGGCATACTCTTCAGCGACTTCATCTTCAATCAGCTCTAGATAGCTAGCATCTTCGCATGGGAAGCACTCCTTCATTGGCTTCTGCAGATGGAATTCAATCTCCATATTGCCCACATTCATGGATAACGTCCCTTGAAAGATGTCTATCAAAACTCCAGCTGTGGCCATGAAAGGATGTCCCAAGATGATTTGAGAACTCCCATCTTCAGTCATGTCCATGATTACAAAATCCTCCGGCACGCTAATCCCTCCCAGTACTTGTAGAATGACGTCTCGTGCAATACCGACCGGGTATTGATCCATCAACTGTATGCTCATAGCTGTGGGCTCTAGCTCCATTCTTGTGTTCAATCTATTGAAAATGGAGAGTGGCATCAAGCTAATGCTCGCTCCCAAATAAACTAGTGCTCTATTGATGGGGATGCCGCCAATGGAGCACGTCACCATAAAGCTTCTGAGATCGGATAACTTCTTTGGTAGGGTGTTCTTTAAGACTGAAGTGCAACTATCCGCTAGCATCACCGCTTCTTGTTTCCTCTTCCCCTCTATCAAATCTTTCAAGAATTTTGCATAGGTGCGGATATCTGTAAGTGCATCCATGAAGGAGATGTTCAAGTGAACACCCTTGAGAAGCTCTATGAATTTTGCATACTTCTTTTCAAGCTTCGCCATGGCTAGTCTTTGTGTATATGGAGGTGGAGGACGACTTCCCATATCTTTGTCGGCATCCTTTAGCATAGATTTCACGGAAGATGGAGTGTGCACCAGAGCCGTAGCGATAGGAATGGATAGTGTAGTAGGCGAAGTCTCCTTTTCTTTGGCCGGTAATGGCTCATCTATCTCTTTCTCCTTATTCACTGCAATGATAGGCTCAGAAATTATGGTGTCCTCCTTATGAATAGTCGTCGACGATTGTGGATCCATATGCTTATAAACATGTATCATCACCGTATTGGTATTCTTGCCTCCTCTAGTTATCACATCCACCATCGCATTAACTTGTCCCCTTGGATTCTGCTCAGGTTGAGATGTCAATCTCCCTTGAGCTTTAGTAAATTGGCTCATCTGAGTAGACACATTCTTAACAGTAGCGAAAAGTTGCATTTGTGTGGCCGCCAATTCTGCGTTTTGCTTAGCTTGAGTGCTTATAATGGCCTTTAATGCTACCTCCACTCCATATTTTTGGGCCGCCGGTGGTTGGTATTGTTGTTGCTGTTGCTGTTGCTGATATGGTTGACGGTTGTATTATCTCGTCGGTCTGTAGGACCCAGTTGGCCTAAATTCGTATTGCTGATGCTGTGGACGTGGTGCTTGTTGTGATGGAGGTTGTGATGGCCTTGGTTGAGATGGTGGTTGTATGGATCCATTCGGTTTGCTGTTGGAGAATATTGGATGTGTTTTCCATGCCGTATTTGACTACTGAGGTTTAGGATTTCTCCCCTCACCCAATATATAGTTGATTTTCTCCGCCGATACGCACGTTCCTTCATATGAACATTCTATTGGAGAGTACCCTTACTCGGTGTAATCTTCATAAGTAGCCTATACTGGATCCCTTGGAGGAGTAGGAATGTTGCTCAACCTTTGCTCAATTCTTGCAACTTTCTTATAGAGGGTCTCAAGTTGCCCATCAAGATGTGTAGCTACCTTTATCTAAGAATGGTCCGAACCAGTGCCTCTAGCTGTTGAGCGTTCATCGCTCCATTGTTGATTGTTGGAAGCCATCTGCTCCAAAAGTGATGTGGCCTCCTCAGGTATCTTTCCCAATAATGCGCCATTTGCAGAGGCATCAATAATCATCTTCGTATCAGGCTTCAGACCATTATACAAAATCTGAATGAGGTCCCAGTCCTGAACACCATGATATGTGCATTGATGTTAAAAATCCTTGAAGCGTTCCCAAGCTTCATAAAGTGATTCCTGTGTGAGTTGTTTAAAGGATGTGATGGTGCTCCTAATCCTCACCGTCTTGGACGGTGGATAATATTTGTTCACAAAGGCTTGGGCTAACTGCTCCCAAGTCTTGAAAGTATTGGTAGGATGCGCCCTCAACCAATATGCTGCTTTGTCCCGAAGAGTGAACGGGAACAGACGGAGTTTGATATCATCTTCACTTTGATCTTTAATCTAAAAGGTATCACATTTGACCTGGAATAGATCAAGGTGATGGTTTGTGTTACGTTCTGGAGATCATGATAGTCCGACCTTCCGCCATGAACCACGCCCCTCCCAAACGGATGGCCCGCCCAATGACAGGCTGTCTCACGTCTGAGCTTTAGAGGCTTGTAGGGCGCCAGCCGGCTCGAAAGCCCCAGACTACGGGGGGATGGGCGCATCTCACCTTGCCCCCCCCGACAGAGGCGCTTGATCGCTCTCGCTTGATCCGCCGGGAATGATGCGCTCGAGGCACGCCCGAACGACACAGTCTCATATGTTTACGGAGGCGCTCCTTCGGATCCTTGGCTCATCGGACACGACAAACTACCTAGTATAAGGACGCGACTGACACTTACGCTGCTCGACCATCTGACAAAGCATCCCCCTGGCTGCTGCGTCCCCTGACACTTAATGCTTTCGGCCCTGACACCCTGACAAAAGCGCCCCTGGCCGTTGCGCCGTCTGACAAAAGCTTGGCTGACACTCATGTTCCCGACATCCTCGTCCGAAGCTTTCGCTGACAGCAGGGCCAGCTCAGCACGTCGAGTCAGCATGCCAGGTCAACCCCACCGAACCGCCTCCCATCAGGTATAAATACCCCCTCACTTCTTACGGTGAAGGGGTTGGCAAATTTACTCTCAATCTCATTATTCACACACGAGAGCAGAGGTCGTCCATATCTTTGTTCTCCCACTCATAGCTCGTCACGTACGGTCGACTCACCCTTAGTCCGACCTGCGTGCCTAGCCCCCGCTTTAAGTCCTATTACTGACTTAGGCATCGGAGAGGCTAAGGGTTGGACCCCAACTCGGTCTTTCTGATGAGTTGCTCATTGCGCATGATAGCTCGTCCCCCGGCTTGTGTTTGCCTGCAGCTCCCGCAGTCCGATCTTCCTCAACCGCATCCTGTTGGATTCGACTCCAGGGTCTGCTTCAACGATAAGCTTAGCCTCATCACCCCTCTAATCACATGTAAAATATCCTACCCTAATCCCTTCATTAACATAACCACCGTGCCCTTGGTTCCCCCTAATACAAATTCATTGTACGCAAGTTCTACCCCGCAACAATTGGCGCCGTCTGTAGGAACCAAAGGGTCACACCCATGTCAGACCCCATACCACTCACCCGAAACCCTGACCACAGCAATGATCCCATGGATCAAGAACCACACTCTCAACCAATGACTCCCACGACTGACCCTCCTCCGAGGGTGGAGGTTGTGACAGTCCAGGCCTCGGCCCGTGCAGTACAACAAAGCTTCGAGGCCTTCACTAAGGTGATGGAGGGCTTCGTAGAAACAGGGACGGAAGCACCTCCCGGCCCCTCTGAGCCCCCAACCGTGAGACAGAATCTTCACCCTCAGTTCGAGGAGGAGGGGGGACCAGGGGCTCGCCAAGGAGTTCGCCCCGAGAGTTCGCCCTGTCGGGTCTCACGAGCTCTTGGACCAGGGGCTCGACCAAGCATAAGAGCCCGAAGCAGGCCTTGTCAGTCAACATTCCCGACGAAAGGGAGGACTTCTGCGACCAACGGCCGACCCCTGCCGAGGAGGTCGAAGAGGTGCCCATGGTCGTGGAGGAGGGCAAAACTGTCTCCATCGGGATGAAACTCCCGGCCTCTCTAAGGGCAGCCCTCATCAGCTTACTCTGGGAAAACGTGGACATATTCGCCTGGTCGCCCGCGAACATGCCCGGGGTCGACCCAACGGTGATCTCCCATAGACTGAATGCGGACCCAGGAGCTCGACCGGTCCGACAGAAGAAGAGGAGCGCCGGGGGTGCAAAGAAGAGGGCGGCCGAGGAGGAGGTGGAACGGCTTCTCAAGGCCAAGTTTATCAGGCCGGTGGACTACCCGGTCTGGCTCTCCAACATCGTCTTGGTGAAGAAGGCCGGCGGAAAATGGCGCATGTGCGTCGACTTCCCCAACCTTAACAAGGTGTGTCCGAAGGACAGCTTCCCACTCCCGCAGATCGACCACTTGGTAGACCAGGCGTCCGGCTACGAGTTGTTAAGCTTTATGGATGCCTTCTCGGGCTACAACCAGATCCCGATGGAGGAGGAGGACGAAGAGAAAACGTCCTTCGTCACCGATAGAGGCACCTTCTGTTACACAAAGATACCCTTCGAATTGAAGAACACCGGGGCGACCTATCAGCGGATGGTGGATCGGATATTCAGCCCGCAGGTCGGGCGAAACTTGGAGGTTTACATCGACGACATGCTGGTAAAGAGTAGGAGAGCCCCAGACCACCTTGCCAATTTACAGGAGACGTTCTGAAGGGTTCGCCAATACGGCTTAAGGCTGAACCCGGCGAAGTGCGTCTTTGGCGTGCAGTCAGGGAAATTCCTAGGCTTCATGATAACGAAGCGAGGGATTGAGGCGAACCTCGATAAGGTGATGGCCCTCGTAAATATGGTGGAATCACGGATGATCCGGGATTTGAAACGCCTGAATGGCCGGATCGCCGCTCTGGGCGGTTCCTGTCAAAATCTGCGGAGAGATCGCTCCCATTCTTCAGGGCCTTGCGCATTGCCTTCGGCGAAGCAAAGGACAAAAGGAAGGTGATCCCATGGGACGACGACTACGTTCGAGCATTCGCAGAGCTGAGGGCCTACCTGCAAAGCCCGTCGCTCCTCGCCAGACCGGAAGAAGGAGAACCGCTAGGGTTGTTAATGGCGACCAATGAAGAGGCCGTCAGCTCCGTCTTAATCAAAGAGGAAGGGGGCGTGCATCGCCCTGTATATTACACCAGCCGGATCCTCCGGGAGGCAGAGACTTGCTACAGTCCCATCGAGAGGGCCGCCTACTGCCTGGTCACAACGGCAAGAAAGCTCCGACCATACTTCCAGGCCCATCCCATCGCAGTCCACACCGACCTGCCCCTCGAGAAGAACCTGAAGAGGTTGGAGCGGTCGGGAAGGATGCTCAACTGGAGTGTCGAGCTCAGCGAGTTCGACATAACATACAGGGCCCGGACAGCGATCAAGGGCCAGGCATTGGCGGACTTCGAGGTAGAATGCACCGCCGAGGACACCCCGGGGGACCAACCCGATGCACTATCGGCGACCGCATCCCCACAAGTGTTGTGGGTGGTGGAACCTTCAGAGCCCTCCCAGGGAGACATGGACGAATTATAGACCATCCACGTCGATGGCTAAGCGACGTGGTCCGGGACGGGGGCGGGTATCGTCATTCAAACCCCAACAGATGCTCGTTGGAATACGCCTTGCGCTTCAACTTCCCGGCGACCAACAATGTCGCGGAGTATGAGGCCGTGGTCAATGGGATGAAGCTCAGTAGGGCGATGGGGCGAAGAATGTGTTGCTCCTCAGCGACTCGCAGCTCGTCATCCAACAGATCCAATGGAGCTTCAAGGCCCGAGAAGAAACGATGAAGCGCTACCTTAAGCGCATCCAAACCGAGCTCCGAAAGTTCAAGAGAGAGGAGGTCCGACACCTGCCCCGTTCCAGCAACCTCCGGGTGGATGCCCTGTACAAGCTGGCCTCTTCCTCTGCGGCTGAAATCGGGAAGGCTATCTACGTCGAAAGCCTGTTGACACCCACCATTAACGAAGAAGAACTAATGTGTGTCGGCTCGATGACGACATGGATGACTCCCAGTGTGAAGTACCTGGAGACAAGGGCCCTGGCCGAGGAGCGGATGCTGGCTAAGAAGGTAGAGAGGTGGGCCCTATCATTCATACTCCTCGACGGAGTATTATACCGCCGGCGTCGCGCCAACTTCGACGTCCTGCCGTACCTGAAGTGCCTGGGGCCAGAGCAGGCTGAGCAAGTCATCCGCAAAGTGTACGAAGGCTTCTGCGGGAACCACCATGGCGGTCGCACCATCGCCCACAAAATAATGCTCCAGGGGTATTATTGGCCGACAATGATCCAATACGTGGCTCAGTATGTCAAAAGATGCGAGGCATGCCAGAAATTCGGCCGACATACGGCAGCGCCTCTGGCCAACTTGGTGCCCATCGTGAGCCCGATCACGTTCACCAAGTGGGTGCTCGACATCCTTGGGCCTTTCCCAAAGGCCTCTGGTGGAAGGAAATATCTAGTCATTGCCGTGGACTATTTCACAAAGTGGGTGGAGGCCGAGCCGTTAGCACACATCACGTGGACGGACATGAAGGGTTTTATCTGGCAGTCCGTTATATGTCGCTTCGGGATACCCCGCTCTATAGTCATGGATAACGGGAGACAGTTCGATTGCGAAGGCTTCCTTGACTTCTGTTCGGGCTGGGGGATCAAGCTCCATTTTGCGTCGGTTGCCCACCCGCAGTGCAACGGAACGGCGGAGGCCACGAACAGATGCATCTTGAGTCCTATGAAGAAGAAGGTAGACGTCGCTCTCAGGGCATGGGTCGACGAGCTACCGGGAATCCTCTGGTCCTACCGTACCACCCACTAGGCCTTGACAGGAGAGAGCCCATTCATGCTGGCATACGGATTGGAAGCGGTCGTTCCTGTGGAAATCGGAGAATAGACACTCCGGCTGAAACTCTTCGATGAGGATATCAATGGGGAGGGGCTCGGCCTTAGTCTCGAACTAGTGGACGAGGTAAGGGACCGAGCCTTGACGAGCCTTGTCCGACACAGCCAGTGGATGGCCCAACACTATGACTCCAAGGTGAAGAAGCAGACCATCAGAATCGGTGACCTGGTCCTCAGAGACGCCACCTTCAGACCCGAGACCGCCCGCCGAGGGAAGTTGGTCGCCAAATGGGAAGGGCCCTATAAGGTCATCGACATCATCGGACCGGCCACAAACATCCTGGCGACCCCGGACGGAAGCGAGCTAGCCCACCCTTGGAATGCGGAGCA
This sequence comes from Scilla litardierei, assembly GCA_030789695.1. Taxonomy (NCBI): domain Eukaryota; kingdom Viridiplantae; phylum Streptophyta; class Magnoliopsida; order Asparagales; family Asparagaceae; genus Scilla; species Scilla litardierei. The sequence goes on along the minus strand of CM061142.1, from coordinate 165,356,602 downwards.
CCTGCTAAAGTTTTACCAATAATTGTGAGTCTTTTTAATGAAAGATCTTCATTTACACACTTTTCCAAACTTTGTTGTCTCCACGTGAGTGTTTCAGTCTGAACCCTCAAGACCTCTGGGGCAGGTCCAACCCTCGCCACCCAAAACAGAGAAGGGTACGGGCCGAGCTACGCGCTCGCTCCCCCCTCCAGACCTCTGGGGCAGGGCCAACCCTCGCCACCAAAACCAGAGAAGGGCACGGGCAGAGCTATGCGCTCGCTCCCCCCTCCAGACCTCTGAGGCAGGGCCAACTCTCCCCACCCAAACCAGAGAAGGGCACGGGCCGATCTACGTGCTCGCTCCCCCCGCCAGACCTCTGGGGCAGGGCCAACCCTCGCCACCCAAACCAGAGAAGGGCAAGGGCCGAGCTAAGCACTCGATCTCCCCTCCAGACCACTGGGGCAGGGCCAACCCTCGTCACCCAAACCAGAGAAGGGCACGGGCCGAGCTACGCGCTCACTCCCCCCTCCAGACCTCTGAGGCATGGCCAACCCTCGCCACCCAAACCAGAGAATGGCACGGGCCGAGCTATGCGCTCGCTCCCCCTCCAGACCTCTGGGGCAGGGCCAACCCTCGCCACCCAAACCAGAGAAGGGCACGGGCCGAGCTTCACGCTCGCTCCCCCTCTCCAGACTTTTGGGGCAGGGCCAACCCTCGCCACCCAAACCAGAGAAGGGCACGGGCTGAGCTATGTGCTCGTTCCCACTCTCCAGACCACTAGGGCAGGGCCAACCCTCGCCACCCAAACCAGAGAAGGGCACGAGCCGAGCTACGCACTCGCTCCCCTCTCCAGACCTCTGGGGCAGGGCCAACCCTCGCCACCCAAACAAGAGAAGGGCACGGGCCGAGCTACGTGCTCGTTCCCCCCTCCAGACCTCTGGGGCAGGGCCAACCCTCGCCACCCGAACCAGAGAAGGGGCACGGGCCGAGCTACACGCTCGCTCCCACCCTCCAGACCTCTGGTGCAGGGCCAATCCTTGCCACCCGAACCAGAGAAGGGGCACGTGCCGAGCTACGCGCTTGCTCTCCCCTTAAGACCTCTGGGGCAGGGCCAACCCCCCAAGGGTTTGAGAGACTCCGACCAACAGAGCCAAGGGGGCGCATAATGAAATTTCCGCCCGCTCACCACCTCACCCCCACACGGACCCATGGTCCTCGAAATCTTGAGCCTAGGAGAGAGGACAAGGGCATGCGAACCGGAGCACGCAAACCAGGGCACGAAAACCGGGGCAGACCGGACGCAGCCCGAGGACTGCCAAACAACGCCTGCTGGGTAAACGCTGTGTACCGATAAAGTAGATCCCCGATGCGACCCATCGAAGCAGAAGGATGCTCGGGAAATGCACCATTAATGATGACACGCCCCTCGAGAGGCTAGGGCTGACGAATCGCACCAGGCGCCACCTGGTAAAAAGCGGTTTCCAAGGGGCATGATTCTGATGAGCCCATTAATAACGCCAGCTCATCGCATTAACTAGGGGGAACCGTCAAAAACACTCCCTATAAATACCCCACCACCCTCCCGAGGAAGAGAAAAATGGAAGTAAAAATTTATGAGAATGAATCTCAATCCCTTACACCGAATATGAAAAGGCCTGGGACGCCCCATCCAACCACGGAGGAGGCCGATATCCACCGACGAGTCACACTTCCCCAACCGGCACTCGCTTCCATACGACGATCACTGATAGGCTACTCCCCTTACCCAGGGAATAGCCCGACCACCAGTCTCCAACTTCCTTTAGACAGCTTGCGACAGGGGAGTCGGAGCACCTGTGGCGGATCCCTCCCCCCTTTTCGGCATCAAGGGAAGGAGGGGGGCCCGGCCGGACCTCCCGTGAGGCACTCCGGACTCAATGCCAGGCATACAAGCCTCCGCCCGGGCAGACCGGCCTCAGCAGACCCACCTCCCAACGGCCTGCCACGCCGATAGGGTATTCCCCTTACAAGCGAATCGCCAATAGGGTATTCCCCTTACACGCGGGGAGCCCCGCCTGCCGGTCTTCCACCTGCCCTGAACCGGATGAAGCAGCCGGTTCGGAAGACTTGCGGTGGGACACCATCCCCCAATCGGCATCCACGCCACCCCGATCCCGACCGGGTGCGAGGGTGGAAGCCTGATCGCGCCCCGGCGTACACGTCCCGAGGCGACGGTTGTAGTTTTACCGCAAGCGCACGGTATAGCGGCGAGTGGGTATCGAACACAGGGAGGACGAATGACCGTGCTTGCTCCTAATCAACCTGGCTATTTAGAGGGATAATTGCCTTGGGCGATCCTGTCACAATCGTCAGACAAAAGTGCGAAATATCAAATCAAATAGAGAACGCCTAGGGAATGGGGAATCCCCACTACTCACCGTATTTCACAATTGTGGTTCGCCGGTATCGAAATCGCTAGGATGAGAATTTGGATGAACTAGTTGCAACTAAATGTGGAACCAAGCTCACGCTCTCGCGCTGTTGCCGGTCTATAGCTATCCTAGGTTTGGGTCCAATCTCTTGCAAACCCTAGCCTAGGGAAGCTAGCATTAGGATCAACATCATCGTCCAATTGCGCACCGAGCCCAATCTCTTGCAAACTCGGTCCACAATCTAGATTAGGATAGTTCCTACCCGTCCAATCTCTTGCAAACGGGTATCGGCACGGAATTGCAACCGGAGATCCTAGCATCGGTCCAATTTCTTGCAAACCGATACTTCGAAAATCCGACTCCAACCCAATTCGGATTTCTAGGGCTTCCTATCGAATTGGGATCCAATCTCTTGCAAATCCCAATTGATGTGAATACCTAGCTATCCGTAGTAATTCGATCCCAATCTAATCCCTAATAACAATCCTAGCTCAATTTCTACCGATTCAACACAAATACGAAATTGGGCTTGTAGGGTTCATCCCCACGCCCCAAGACGTGGAGACTACTCACTAATCATAGCAATAGCACAATAATTAGCAATGAAATAGACAATGGAATTCATCACAACAATGATATAAACAATAAAAATAGAGTTTTTGGGGAAGAGAAGTGCAAACCAATGTAGATCTTCAATCAACCCAACAAAAATCCAAGTTTTTCTCTTCTCCAATCACAATTAATAAAGCTAAAAAGTAGACTCAAAAAGCTGCAAAAAATCTGAGAGGTGCCCCCCAAAACTAGGGTAAAAACAGAGCTTAAATAGCCCCAAAAATCGTCTAAAAATCCTGACCAAAATGCCCCTGCACAGCCTGTTTTCCGCAAATTTCGCTACAGGCTGCGCATCGCACTCGGCCGAGTGACAAAAGTCGCTCGGCCGAGTGAAAACCCTGTCAATTTTCCAGTAAGTCGGGGGCTTCAGGGGTCTTCAGTTCGGGGGCGGCTCGGCCGAGTGAGTTGTCGTCACTCGGCCGATGGCTTCACTTCACTCGGGCGGACGGGATTTGCCACTCGGCCGAGTGGGTCTTCTGAAGCTCAGATGGCCGAAAAACAGTAACTTCGATCTTTTTGAGGGCCTTCGTCTGGGCGCCACTCGGGCGGACGTGGTATCGTCACTCGGCCGATGTGGTCTCCGTCGCTCGGCCGAGTACACATGGAAATCGTGTCTGAACGGGTCAGCCGAGCAGTGTCTCGCTGGTCGGCCGAGTGGCTCCTCCACTCGGCCGAGTGGGACACAAAAAATGCCCAAACTGGTCGTTTTGGCCTCCTCGTCGCTCCGGCGACGTCCATTCTTCTTCTGCTCCTCTCCAATAGCAAAATACCCCTCGGGGAGGTCGTCGGTGGCCGTCTATCGTGAGCGCATCTCATGATCAATCCAAATCGCGCCAAATCGCCTGAAATGCGACAAAAACAACAAAGCGTGAAAAGCATCGCAATATCGTCGATATATCGTGAAAAACATGATTTGGGCGATCTAAATGGCATGCAAACATGCGGAAAAAGGTGTAAAATAAGGAGTGATCAAAATCCCCCAAGCTTGCCTCTTACTCGTCCTCGAGGAAGATAAGTAAAAAGCGAACCCGGTGGATTCGGAAAACGAAAACGGCGAAAAACGAAAAAAATGAAAAACGAAGAAGAATGAAAACCAAACGAAAATAAAGAAAGAAAGAAAGAATAGGTAGGATGCTAGATTATTTTCTCAGGACGTGGGTTTCACCTACTCTTATAGCATGCACCGAGTGAGAAATACATGTCAAAGAGTCTCAATTTTGATATCATAGTAGAATAGTGCAAGTAGAAAATAGAAAACCCACGAACAACGGTATAATCATGAAAAACGGAATGATTTTAAAATTAACATCGCCTGAATCATCTAAAGCGGTATACAAATCTCAGATCACACACTTTTCAATTGAACGCTTTCTATCTGGAGTATAAGAGTGTCACATCATAGAATAGAGAGAATAGAAAAGTATGGATTTCATGAAATGAATGCTAGGCTTAGATTTTTGGATTTCGTAAAGCTAGAAACAATCTCACCGAGTATAGAATATTACTTAGCCTAGGTTGTCGTGCAATGTCAAGTAGTCGCTCTCTCATACATCAATGGATCTCCTCCCCCAAGCTTATCTATAAGCGTGGTGGCACAAAAATATTTACATCCCCATTTTTATATAGCTCCAAAGGCAAAGAAGGGAAAGAAGAAAGAAAGTAAGCGAGATGGGATCTTTTATTGAGGATTTTTCCTCTTTTCTCTCTTTTTTTTTTCTGCAATAAGCAACATATATACAATGATCCCAACTCAGAGAGAGGTAATGATATACAAGAATGTTTTTCTCTCTTTTATTCTTCTCTTCTCTCTTTTTTTTTATTTTTGAAATAAGAGATTTGGAGCTAGGAATTAATAGCGGGGGAAATGCCATAGAATAGAATCACTAAGGGGAGATTCACCAATGATTTTAAAAGTAGAGAAGTGTTGTTCAAGATTTGTGGAGAAAGAAATAAATATAACTCTCGGCTCACTCTATAAGACATGCACGACAACTTCAGCAGGGTAATCTAATCTACTCAGTTTCGATCACAAAAAAAAACTAACTAATCCAGATATATCTTAGCTAATCATCATTCAATCATCCGGAAGTGAAGTGTACAATTCATGCATATAGAAGTGATAAAGGAAAAGAAGTCAGTACTCCAGATATAGGCATTCAATGCGTGAATCTTGGTGTGTTTTCTGTGATAGCATACATATGAATATTCAGGCTCAGCTAATAATAAAATTTCATCCATTTTCATGAGGAAAAAGTATGGGTTACTATTTCTAAATGTAAAGCAAGTCATAGCATATGATATCAGAAATGAAATCTAAGACACGACAAGTATAGCATGCATATAGAATAAGCTAACTCCACGTAGACATCATCACAGAAAATTCATCTCTAGCATGAGATGAAAAAGAAATAAAGATAAAGTAAAATAGAACTATGCAATGCGGCACACAGGAAAATAAGAAAAACGTGATGCATGGCAAGATAAATGAAAAATAATGAAAAATAAGTGCAAAAGTGAAAAACGGTGTGAAAAAAAACTAAAAATAAAGGTGGCAAATCGAAAAAGAACGTGAGAACTCACTCCCCCAAGCTAAAGTGCACAGTGTCCTCAATGTGCAAAGTGTGGCACACAGAGAGACATGTAATGAGAGGGGCAAGTGAGGATGCATGCATGATGGAAAGAAAAAAGATAATAAAACGAAAAATAAAGGAACGAAAATATGATGCGGATATGATGCATGCACAGATATGAGTGATACGAGTATAAATGGGTCACCAAAAGCTCTCCCTCTCTCCCAAAAAAGATATATAAAGAGACGGCAAATGAGAATCACAAAAAAGTGAGGGGAGGGGGGGTGGACAAAAGTGCATCAGGACCCAGCAGAGACGGGCAGAACAACGGCAGGAATGGATAAAGGCATCAAGAGTGCCTAAGAAGGCGGTGCCGCGCCGTCTCCGTCCTGAGGCGGAGGTGGTGGTGGTGGTGGTGTGGGCTGCTGAGTGGGCTGGGGTACGCGAGGGAGACGCTCCAGCACCTGTGTAAGGCAGTAGTGGATCTGGGGTATCAGGTGGAAGCGTCCAGCCATCGCAGAGACGGTGGAGGACAGGGTCCTAAGGTCTCCTCTAAGACCACTCACCGCCAACTCAAGAGCACGTATGCTCTGCAGTGTAGTGTCGGGCGGGGGTGGTGCAGAGGGGTGCACCGGTCTAGGCTGCGCAGGGCGAGGCTGGCGTACGCGAGTGGAGTATGTGACGGGCTCAGCGGGGAAGGGGACAAAAGGTGCCGTGCCTGGAAAAGTGGGCCTGGCCTCGGTGCGAGGCCGGGACACCGGCTGGCGAGAAGTGGAGGTGGCGGCAGCAAAGGAGGCGTGCAAAAGAGGCAACGAGGTGGCCAAAGAGGTCTGTGGCACAGAAGTGTGGACAGACGCCACGACACTCTCGGAGAAGACGGCGGCAGTGGAGACAGAGGAATCTCCCGCTGGGGTAGAAGTGTGTGGTCCAAAAGGTGTAGCCCCCGCGGAGATCGTGCTAACCATGGTCTCCACGACTGAAACGAACGAGGGCTCTCCGTACTCGACTACGGTCGGCGGGCACTCGGGGAAGGCAGAAGAAAGAGGCTCGACAGACAAGGGGCCAGTGGTGGAAGTGGGAGTGGTGGTGACAGCCTCGGAAGCGGTGACAGTGGTGGAAGTGGGCTCAGCAAGAGTACTCTCGACACTGGTAGAGGTGAGAACAGAAGTGTCAGGAGCAGCAGAAACGACAGGTGTGGGCTCAGGGGCCACAGGGGCGACAGGGTCGGCAGCAGGCTCGGCAGGGCGTGCAGCAGGGTCTGCGGGAGCAGCCTGGGCAGCGTGGGCGTCGTGGCCCTGCTCGGCCTCCTCAGCTTCGAGCACGTAGGCGGCGGGGATGAGGACATCCATATCTGGGAGCCAGTCAACGTGGGCCGGTGCAATCTGGGTCCGAGCAGGGCTCGGGAGAATCATGTAATCGGCCCCATAGGGGCCGTGCAACCAGACCCAGTGACGCTCACCGTGCGGACGCAGCATCTTCATCCGGGCCATAACGTCTATCGACAAGGAAGTGGGGCCCGGAACGCGTCGCAGGTCGTCGGGGAAGTCCTCGCCGGTCATAAGAGCCAGCAGGGTAATCAGGCCACCGCAGCATATCGGTGAGCGAGCGCCCACCGATACAATGATGCGATCTAAGTACCATGCCGCGATATCGATCACGACGGCGGGGACAAGCTCATCTCCATCCCTAGATAGAGCTCTGGGACGGGTCATCGCGTAGAGCATGTAAAGCTCTGGCGTAGACATCGTGCCCGGCTCATATCTGGCCAAAAAGGTAGTCGCCATGAGGCGCTGGGCAATGCGTAGGCAGGGGTGGACTATGGCCGAGGCCTTGGCCCTACTAGGGTCAAAGGCAGCGTGGTGGCCTGTGATCCGGGCCCAGAAGGCGCCGGCGTCAAAAGAAGGTGGGGGGATGTGGGTAGGGCCGTAACCGCGATCGGCTCCGGGGACTGCGGGCCAAGAGAAAAACGCTCTCATCATATCGAGAGTGACCTGGCACTCTCGATCCATGAACCGGAATGAGCATCCCTCATCGGTCCGGGCGATCGAACTCAAAACCTCAAGTGTCGGGCGGGTGAAAGTATCCGCCGACACCTGCAGAAAATCTCGCCAACCCACGTTGTCGTACAACGTGAGCAGTCCCTCGAGTACCCCCAGGCGTCCAAGGTCAGCGAGGTGTGCAAACCTGGAGGGTACGATCGATCGCTGGGAGATACGCTCGAAGACGGCGCGGTGTGCGTCGTCTCGAAACGTAATCCCGAGCGGCCCGACCAGTGGAGCCGGTGGTGGTGGCTGTGGATCGGCAGGGAGAGGCTGTGCGGGCTGTGGGTGCGCTGCAGGCTGTGCGGGGTGTGCGGGGCCTGCAGGCTGTGCTGGGTGTGCGGTGTGTGTGGGGGACGGTGGAGGAGAGTCCTCCAACTCGTGGGAGGGGCCGGCATCATCCGACCGCTTCCGCTTGGCGGAAGCTCTCTTCGACCGCGGCCGTGTCCGGGGCGGCATATCTGCCACGAGCGCGCGCCGAAAAGTGAAAAGTGCGGCGTGTGCACAAAGAGTGGAAAGAGTTTACCCAAACACGCCGCGGGTGCTAAGCAGTGGAAGCGTGCGAAGTCCGCGCCTCCACGAAGTCCTGAGCAGCCCGTAGAAGCTCCCCTGAGCTCCCCTAAGCTCCAAAAAGCAACCTGCGCATGGAAAAGCGATATCAGCGAGTAATAATCAAAATGTATGGAGCAATAGGGGTATAACAGATAGATATGTGAATTGATTCGGGTTAGGGGTTCGATTAACACACGGATCCTCAAAAACTACGCAAAAAGAGAAGAAAATGGTGAAAATAAGCGAACCGGAGGTGATCGGAGACGGGGCTGCCGGCGGCGACTCGGGCGGGGTGCGGCGACGGTCGGCCGGCGGTGGCAGGCCGAGCGGTGGTGCGCGCGGGCTTGGTCGGGCGAGTGGGGGTGAGAACGAGCGGTATCGGGCGAGGGGAATCCGAGGGGTCGGGCGATTTGGGAATTTTGCGGTTTCGAAAAACGCGCCCCCCCCTCGGTCCTTATATAATAGAAGTTACGACTCGGTCGAGTGACGTGGTCACTCGGCCGAGCGAGGCAATAGAAATTTTCTCCCCGATATCGCATCGGCCGAGTGGCTTTGCCAGCCTCGGCCGAGTGGAGTAAGTCCATTCGGCCGAGTGACTCAAGCTACTCGGCATGACTCGCCCAAGGAGGGTATCCGTTTCACTCGGCCGAGTGAATATATATACTCGGCCGAGTAGCAGTTATAATGAAATGAGGAAAATAGACAGAGAGTTGGGTACAGCAGACTTCCCTCGTTCGTGAGCGGCTCGGCCGGACGAACTTCTGTACTCGGCCGAGTGACTAGTATACTCGGCCGAGTGAGCCTTGCATTCTGCTGTTTGTCTTCGTTTAGGCTCTAAACTCCGTCTTTCTTCCTCCAGTCGATTTCATGCTCCTCCTAAGCGTCGAACGCCTTCTTGGGGCGCTCCTCATCGTCTCGTTCAACCTCCTCATGATGATCTACCTATCTCCTCTCCTGTCAAGAAAAATAGGACCCGTTATCACAAAATTTTTGGTCGGATGACTCAAAACACTAAAAATCTCTAAAACGAAAATAAAGAAAAAGCAAAAATAAAGCAAAAACCGTTGGGTTGCCTCCCGACAAGCGCTCGTTTTAGGTCGTGAGCTCGACCCCCTATAATTTTCAATCAATGCGGGATGTTTGGTGCATATGAGATGCACCCGTCAAACTTTCCGGGGAGCGCGCTTGGATTCGAACGTGGCGGCGTAGCGTTCTCCCGCGGTGGTCTCCTATCTCGAATAGTGTTGGGGGGAGGCTCCCCCAAGCTAGCATTTGCCCCGGTCAACGGCTTAACCGGCGATGCCGATTTCCGTACCGGCGGAGCTTTCTTTGGAGACTTTGATTTCGAGAGCTTGCAGAGCTCTCGAATCCTTGCGACATCAGCATCGCCTTCATCTTCATCAGCGGAGAAGTCGGGGGAATCATCATTATTGTCTTCATGGCCTAAATCCGGGCCTTCATCAAATTCTTCATCAAAAAGGGCACCAATTGAGTGAGGAATCGCCTCCTCTATCACCTCATCAAGGAGGTCCATGTAATCGAGTTCCTCGTGATAAGGCATATGCTTCATAGCCTTAGGAATGTGGAGCTCCACCTCAATGTTTCCGACGTTCAAGGTTAAGGTACCTTCGCGCACGTCGACAATGACTCCGGCGGTGGCGAGGAATGGGCGCCCAAGTATCAATGAGGTGTCTCCCTCCTCCTTAATGTCCATGATGACGAAGTCACATGGCAAGCATATTCCACCCGGGACTTGAAGTGGGATGTCTTCGGCAATCCCCACCGGCCTTGTTATCCGTCCATCGGCTAATTGAATGCGCATGTCGGTGGGTTTCAACTTTGTCCCGGTGTTAAGCTTTAAGAACATGGAGAGGGGCATGAGACTCACACTAGCCCCAAGATCGACCAACGCCTTTTGAAGAGGCACGCTGCCCAAAGTGCAAGGAATCCGAAAACTCCCCGGATCTTTAAATTTTGCCGGCTCCTTTTCTCTCTTGGTGAACCAAGAGCCCTCCTCGGCTAGCATGATCTTCTCCTTCATCTTTCTCCCCGAAATTAAGTCCTTCAAGAATTTGGCATATGTGGGGATCTCGATGATGGCGTCAAGGAAGGGAATATTTAGGCTAACTCCTCTTAGATACTCGAGGAATTTCGCTAGCCTTTTCTCCATTTTCGCTTTCGCTAGTCTTTGGGGGAATGGGACCGGTGGCATGAAGCGCCTCTCCTCAATTAATAGTTCCGTCCTAGATTTCTCCTTGTCTTGTGGCTCCTTCTCCTTTTCAATCTCGACTATCGGCTCAACCGGCTCCAAACTTTCCTCCACGGCCTCCTCAATAGGAATCATGGTGGGGGTGATGTCCTTCCCGCCTCTAGTAGTGACGGCAACTACGGCGTTGATGTGGCCCGTGTTGCCCCGTGGGTTTTGCTCCGGTTGCGCCGGCAATCTTTGAGTGTTCCGGTTGAGCAACGCTAATTGCTCCGATATTTGAGCCACTACGGTATTGAGAGATTCTTGCCCCGCCTTCAAAGTAGCATTCACCTTATTTTGCTCGACCATGAACGCCTCCACTCTAGTTTCGAAATCGGATCGTTGTGGAGCTTGTGGAGGGTTTTGGTTTTGATTCCTCCACCCTTGATTGTATCCGGGAGGCCTATAAGGTGGGACTTGTTGCTTTGGTTGGAAGTTTTGTTGTGTAGGTCCCCTCGGCGGATAGTATTGTTGTTGGGGTGGTGGTGGTCGAGCTTGATTAGGCGGTTGTTGTGGCGGGTTCAAAGCTCCTTCATTGTTGGCGTAGGAGAATCCCGGGTGATTTCTTGCGGCCGGATTGGACCAATAACCTTGGTTCCCCGCAACATATTGCACTTGCTCCAAGGATCCTTCTCCTTGCTCTCCTCCCGAATACATGGCTTGAGATTGGTCTTGCCAATCACTCATTTGGCTTGCCGACGCGGAGGTGGAAGGGCTTCCTTGGGGCTCCGTGATGAATTTCTCCAATCTCTCCACCACCTTGTGGAGAGAATCAAATTTGCTCGTAAGCTCCGCTACGGCCTTTGCCTCGTAGATGCTAGTCGGCTTTAAGGAGGACGTAGAGTGTCCTCGCTCATCGCCCCATTGTTGGTTATTAGAGGCCATCTCCTCAATTAGGGCCGTAGCTTCCTCGGGAGTCTTTGACAAGATTGCACCATTCGCCGCGGCATCAATAATTTGTTTGGTCCCCGGTTGGAGACCGTTGTAGAAGCTATGCACTAACTCCCAATCTTCTATACTGTGGTGCGGGCACTGGTGCTACAAATCCTTAAATCGCTCCCAAGCTTCATAGAGCGTCTCATGTGGTCCTTGCTTGAAGGACATGAGAGCGCTCCGGATCTTCACCGTCTTGGATGGTGGATAGAATTTATCAATGAATGCATCCGCCAACCCATCCCAAGAGGTGAAAACTCCGTCAGCTTGCGTCCTCAGCCAATAGAGTGCTTTGTCCTTTAGCGTGAAGGGGAAGAGGCGCAGTCTGATGGCATCGATCGGGACCCCCGGCATTTGGAAAGTGGCGCACTTTGACAAGAATGATTGGATGTGGTAGTGGGGGTTCTCGTGAGCGTTCCCATGAAATGGATCTTGTTGCATCAAAACCACCAATCCCGTCTTTAGCTCGAAGTTCTTGTCGGCCGCCAACTCCGGCACGGCGATGGATGACGTAGTAGAAGAGGTTTTAGGCCGAAGCCTATCGCGAATAGAAATTATTCTCGCCATTCTCTCCGCCAATTCTTCGGGAGTTTCCCGGTTGGTCATAAACCGCCCTTCCGGATATTGTCTCCTTTCCGCTCTGAGTCTCCGCGCGGTACGTTCGATATCGGGATCGAATAATAAGGCTTCGGGGTCCGCCGTAGATCTCGTGTACATGCACAGGGAAAACAGAGTTTCAAAGAGATGATTAGTACCGTGGAAGGGTTAGGTAAGAATAGCAAAGGAAATAATAATGGTAAAAGAAATAAAATAAAAAGAAAATAAAAGAAAGAAATAGCTAAGGTGAAAAAGAATCAAACGCAATCGCCTCCCCGGCAACGGCGCCAAAAACTTGATCGCGCCCCGGCGTACACGTCCCGAGGCGACGGTTGTAGTTTTACCGCAAGCGCACGGTATAGCGGCGAGCGGGTATCGAACACAGGGAGGACGAATGACCGTGCTTGCTCCTAATCAACCTGGCTATTTAGAGGGATAATTGCCTTGGGCGATCCTGTCACAATCGTCAGACAAAAGTGCGAAATATCAAATCAAATAGAGAACGCCTAGGGAATGGGGAATCCCCACTACTCACCGTATTTCACAATTGTGGTTCGCCGGTATCGAAATCGCTAGGATGAGAATTTGGATGAACTAGTTGCAACTAAATGTGGAACCAAGCTCACGCTCTCGCGCTGTTGCCGGTCTATAGCTATCCTAGGTTTGGGTCCAATCTCTTGCAAACCCTAGCCTAGGGAAGCTAGCATTAGGATCAACATCATCGTCCAATTGCGCACCGAGCCCAATCTCTTGCAAACTCGGTCCACAATCTAGATTAGGATAGTTCCTACCCGTCCAATCTCTTGCAAACGGGTATCGGCACGGAATTGCAACCGGAGATCCTAGCATCGGTCCAATTTCTTGCAAACCGATACTTCGAAAATCCGACTCCAACCCAATTCGGATTTCTAGGGCTTCCTATCGAATTGGGATCCAATCTCTTGCAAATCCCAATTGATGTGAATACCTAGCTATCCGTAGTAATTCGATCCCAATCTAATCCCTAATAACAATCCTAGCTCAATTTCTACCGATTCAACACAAATACGAAATTGGGCTTGTAGGGTTCATCCCCACGCCCCAAGACGTGGAGACTACTCACTAATCATAGCAATAGCACAATAATTAGCAATGAAATAGACAATGGAATTCATCACAACAATGATATAAACAATAAAAATAGAGTTTTTGGGGAAGAGAAGTGCAAACCAATGTAGATCTTCAATCAACCCAACAAAAATCCAAGTTTTTCTCTTCTCCAATCACAATTAATAAAGCTAAAAAGTAGACTCAAAAAGCTGCAAAAAATCTGAGAGGTGCCCCCCAAAACTAGGGTAAAAACAGAGCTTAAATAGCCCCAAAAATCGTCTAAAAATCCTGACCAAAATGCCCCTGCACAGCCTGTTTTCCGCAAATTTCGCTACAGGCTGCGCATCGCACTCGGCCGAGTGACAAAAGTCGCTCGGCCGAGTGAAAACCCTGTCAATTTTCCAGTAAGTCGGGGGCTTCAGGGGTCTTCAGTTCGGGGGCGGCTCGGCCGAGTGAGTTGTCGTCACTCGGCCGATGGCTTCACTTCACTCGGGCGGACGGGATTTGCCACTCGGCCGAGTGGGTCTTCTGAAGCTCAGATGGCCGAAAAACAGTAACTTCGATCTTTTTGAGGGCCTTCGTCTGGGCGCCACTCGGGCGGACGTGGTATCGTCACTCGGCCGATGTGGTCTCCGTCGCTCGGCCGAGTACACATGGAAATCGTGTCTGAACGGGTCGGCCGAGCAGTGTCTCGCTGGTCGGCCGAGTGGCTCCTCCACTCGGCCGAGTGGGACACAAAAAATGCCCAAACTGGTCGTTTTGGCCTCCTCGTCGCTCCGGCGACGTCCATTCTTCTTCCGCTCCTCTCCAATAGCAAAATACCCCTCGGGGAGGTCGTCGGTGGCCGTCTATCGTGAGCGCATCTCATGATCACTCCAAATCGCGCCAAATCGCCTGAAATGCGACAAAAACAACAAAGCGTGAAAAGCATCGCAATATCGTCGATATATCGTGAAAAACATGATTTGGGCGATCTAAATGGCATGCAAACATGCGGAAAAAGGTGTAAAATAAGGAGTGATCAAAGCCCCCGCCAGGGTTCCTAACGACCCACCTGCTCGCCCTCGACCTTCCCCGAAAGGACACCCCTTTGGAGAGCCCCCCCGAGAAGGCGACACATCCACCTCCACCTCGTCCGCCTCCGCCACCGGGGTTTCCCTTCGATGTACGGGTTCCCCGGAGAGACCTTGAAATCCTTCAGCACGACGAAGATGAGGCGGGATATGACAAAGCAATGTAGCGGACGGAGGCCCGCTCGGCGGACAGGGGATCGATCACCTTGACGTGGCCCACAGCAAGGCTGCATCCCCAATGAATCCAAACAGCGAGTCATGGCGTGTCAGCTCGCCCACGGACGATCAAGACCAGTATCCCACTACCAACACTACGAGGACAGAAGGAATGCAGCGATCAGCAAAAAAGAAGGAGACCCGCCCTGCAAACAGCAGCCCTCTTATCCTGATGTAACGGACATCGGGTTGGGTCCCACCTGCCCGATTATTGTAAACATTACCTAGAACTCTTATAATAGCTAATGAAAAAGACTGCTCTTTGCGGACTGTCACGACCCGCTTCCCTTAAATGGAGGCGAGACGTGAGAAGGTCTGCTCAAACGTGGAGCTGTGAAGCTGCACGCTTGATAAGCGTAAATTTAGTATAAGCAGGTCCCTGTAATTGCAAACGAAACAACCATAATAATAATAATATGAGACGGATATGAAATACCAATCCCATAGTTTGTCCACAAAATATTCAACATCACAGAAAAGCCACCATGCTAAAAGAAAGAGTCTAAAGGCCCAGAACAAGGCCAAACAAAAGGCGAATATAACAGAGGATCAAACTAGGTGCCACGCACCGACAACCCAAAAGATCTAACAAAACTAGACGTAGACACTAAGACTGGTCTCCAGTGTCCACGAAGTCCTCGTCCAACACGGGCGCAAGCTCGGCGTCCGCAAACACCTCACCCTCAGCAAGTAACTCGAGCTCAAGGTCTAACATGCGTCACCCAAAAGAGAAAGGGGCACATGTCAGCAAGTCTAAAAGACTTGAACAAGGAAACTGAAAGTAACTAACAACCTAGCATTTACAATATTAAGAAATGACATGACAGTTAAGTATGATGCGATAGTTTAAAGGAAGAGACAAGCACGCACGATGTAGCCAAAACTACCAAATCACTAATCACTTATCATTTATCACTTATCACTTATCACTTATCACTTATCACTTATCACTTATCACTTTTAATCACTTAGTGCATAGAGAGTCCACCTGCTGGCCAGCTCGTGGCTCAGTCCGCTTATCTCGTATCACTATTAATCACTTATCACTGTTTATCACTTAGTGCATAGAGTCTCCACCTGCTGGCCAGCTCGTGGCTCAGTCCGCTTATCTCATATCACTATTAATCACTTGAACGCTAGAGATTTCGCCTGCTGGCCGGAGTGGCGGATCAAGCCAACTCGGGGCTCAGGTGGCCGCTTATCTCTTACCCCACCCATATGTGTCGAGCGTTGGGGTTTCCAACTACAGGGCTCGCTTCTGGAACACGAGCCAGGAAAATAATAGCATTGTAGCGTGTGCTACGCAATCACGATGACAAATCAATATGCAATGCCAGGAATAGATAATTGCGTACCGTTAATTGAATTTAAACGTGACGGGCAAAATGCAATGACATGATCATATTCACGTACCGTTAATTTAAAGTAAATGTGACATACAAGCATGATGAAGGTGACGGACCAAGATTCGTTGTCAAGCTAGGTCAATGGCGTCTAAACGGCTATCCTTTCACCGTTTAGTCTCTTTTACGCTAAAGCAAGGGAAATGGCCTAAGACATGGCCCAATTCAAGAGTTGCAAGTTTCACTTGCCTGATACCGGGGTTGACGAGCAATGAAGGTCGTCACAAGCTAACTACGGAATAGATCGATGTTATGGCAAAACAATCATTAGAACAATGATTCTAAATCGATTTCTTATTAGAATCCTAACTTTCTAATAATCCATTTTATTAGGGTTTCACACATGTCAATGGGGGTTATGCTTAAACTAAAGGAATCGAGTATTACCGTGAAGAGGCGGAGGAGCGATGCCAAGCAACCACGGCAACGGAAGAACGATCCGGCTCAGATCTGGAAATGAGGGAAAAATCTGGAGAAATGGGTTTGGAGGTGGATTTTGGGGGTTTGATGAAGGTTTGGGGAAGATGAGAGATGGGTTATGACAAGGGAGGGTTTGGATGATGGAGGATGAGCTTGGGATGAAGGATTAATGGTTTGAGGGAGATGGGGGTTCAATGGGGGAGAAATTAGGGTTTTAGGTCGTGAGGGAGAAGAGGAAAACGTTTGGAGGGGTATTTATAGAGTTTGGTGGCGGCTAGGGCAAAACTAGGGTTTACAGCACTGGTTAGTCGGTCAAAGAACAACCACTGACCGACTAGTTTGGGAACTAGTCGGTCGGTCGACTAACGTAGACCGACTAGGTGTAAAAAGTAGCTTCAGTCGAAAACCTGAACTAAGAGTTAGTCGGTCAATGAACAACTACTGACCGACTAGTTTGGCATCTAGTCGGTCGACGAACGTTCATGGACCGACTAAGAGTGAACAGTATTGATACCAAAAATAAGTTGAAGAGTTAGTCGGTTAAAGAAGCATTGCTGACCGACTAGTTTGCAACCTAGTCGGTCAACCAACCTTCTTAGACCGACTAACGATAAACAGTAACTCCTGAATAATTTAGAAAGCCAACTAGTCGGTTCAAGAAGGATTGCCGACCGACTGGATCGTCATCTAGTCGGTCGGTGCCCCTTCTTACACCGGCTAATAAGCACCAAAAGTTCCGATACAGAGCGCGGAGCTCCGGGATCGATTCCTAAGACTCCTAGGCTTGATCTAACAGTAAGATACGACCGTTATGAAGCCCATCACGAATGACTTACTCCGAAATCGACGATCCTAAGGAAGAAACGAGAAAACACGACGAAACAATCGAAAATGAGAGTTACGGAGACGAAAACCACACACAGAGGAGAAAATCCACCAAAACATATATTATAATATAATAAATCCAGATTCATGAAAACCAGTCATTACATCCTCCCCAACTTAAGAAAAATTCCGTCCTCGGAATTTCCAAACACTCACGTGTCCGGAAACAAAAGTGGGAAACGCTCTCGCATCTCATCTTCTCTCTCCCAAGTGGACTCTCCCGGCGAACCGTGCCGCCACATCACTCTAACAAGATCGACGACCTTGTTTCGAAGTGACTTCTGACGCCTGTCCAGAATCTGCACTGGATGCTGGTCATACGTCAAATTTGAGCGAACGGCGATCTCCGAGAAATCCACGGCATGAGACGGATCGCTGATGTATCGACGAAGCTGCGACACATGGAAAACATCATGGACTCCTTCCAAAGATGGCGGCAAGGCTAAGCGATAAGCTACTTCACCGACCCTCTCCAAAACATCAAATGGTCCAATGTATCGCGGGCTCAACTTCCCTCGCTTCCCAAAACGAATCACTCCACGATTCGGAGAAATCCTCAGAAACACATGGTCGCCCGACTGAAACTCCAAAGGACGACGTTTAGCATCCGCCCAATGCTTAAAACGGTCCTGAGCAATCCTCAAACTCTCCTGAATATTCCTGACGATATCCACGGCCTCCACGATCATCTCAGGTCCCAACATCTCCCGATCACCAACGTCATCCCAACTCAATGGCGATCGACATTTCCTCCCATACAAAGCGGCGAAAGGCGCCATGCCAATACTCGCCTGGAAGCTGTTGTTGTAAGAAAACTCCACCAAATGTAGATGGTCCTCCCACGAACCCTTGAAATCCAACATGCACGCTCTCAGCATGTCTTCCAAAATCTGAATCGTCCTCTCGGACTGGCCATCCGTCTGCGGATGGTACGCCGTGCTGAAACTCAGACGCGTACCCAAACTCTTCTGTAAACTCTTCCAGAACTGAGATGTGAACCTCGTGTCTCTGTCAGACACGATACTCACGGGGACTCCGTGAAGTCGCACGACCTCCTCCATGTATCTCCTTGCTAGCGCCTCAGTGGACTATCCCACTCGGAACGGAATAAAGTGCGCGGATTTGGTCAATCGATCTACGATCACCCAAATCGCGTCATTCTGCTTCGGACTCCGAGGCAGTCCAGTCACGAAATCCATAGTGATGTGTTGCCACTTCCACTCCGGAATCGGAAGCGGTTGTAGCAACCCGGCCGAACGCTGATGCTCCGCCTTCACTTGCTGGCAAACCAAACACTTGGCCACACTCCGAGCCACACTCCTCTTCATACCATGCCACCAATAATTCAGACGAAGATCCTGGTACATCTTGGTGCCACCAGGATGCACAGAATACGGCGAACTGTGTGCCTCCACCATCAACTCCTCTCTGATATCCCCAGCTGGCACACACAACCTGGCTCCAAACCTCAGCGAGCCATCCTCATGAATCAAAAAGTCAGTCCGCAGACCTGCTTCAACATGCCCTCGAATCCTTACCAATTTCAGATCTCCGGCCTGACTCGCCTTAATCCGATCCACGATCGTTGACTGCACCTGCATGTACATCAACGAAGAAGTCACCCCAGGAAGGACAATCTCCACACCAGACTCGCAAAAATCCTGCTGCAATCTCCACTGCGAGGTCAACATCATCACCGCGGGAAGCCTACTCAAAGCATCTGGAACCACATTCACCTTGCCAGGGTGATACTGCAAATCAATCTCATAATCTGCCATAAGCTCCAACCATCGACGCTGTCGCATGTTAAGCTCCTTCTGAGTAAAAATATACTTCAAGCTTTTGTGATCGGTGAAAATCTTCACTTTCTCACTCAGCAGGAAGTGCCTCCAAATCTTAAGAGCAAACACAACGGCAGCCAACTCCAAATCATGCGTCGGATAATTCTTCTCATGAACCTTAAGCTGACGAGACGCATACGCCACAACATGCCCGTGCGGATGCAACACACAACCGAGACCCTTGCCAGAAGCATCGCAAAAGATCTCAAATCCACCGCTGCGATCAGGCACGACAAGAATAGGGGCAGTCGTCAACCTCTCCTTCAGAACACCAAAAGCACCCTCACAATCACCCGACCACACAAAAGCAACATCCTTCCGCGTCAA
The DNA here is from genome assembly GCA_030789695.1 of Scilla litardierei. Classification (NCBI taxonomy): domain Eukaryota; kingdom Viridiplantae; phylum Streptophyta; class Magnoliopsida; order Asparagales; family Asparagaceae; genus Scilla; species Scilla litardierei. Next base: position 165,337,407 of record CM061142.1, on the reverse strand, counting down.
CCTGGTCATCGGCTCAGCAATACGAGAAAAGTCCTTAATGAATCGCCGATAATAACCAGCAAGTCCAAGGAAACTCCAAATCTCAGACGCCGACGACGGAACAGGCCACTCCCTGATGGCTCGAATCTTCTCGGGATCCACTGAAATACCATCTCCAGTCACCACATGCCTGAGAAAAGCAACTCTATCCAGCCAGAACTCGCACTTCGAAAACTTAGCATACAAACGATGCTTCCTCAAAATCTCCAACACCGTCCTTAAGTGCAAGGCATGCTCTTCCTCCGACTTCGAGTAGATCAGAATGTCGTCAATAAAGATAACGACAAACTTATCTAAAAAGTCGTAGAAAATCAGGTTCATCAGATTCATGAAAACTGCGGGTGCGTTAGTTACGCCGAAAGGCATAACCACAAACTCATAGTGTCCATACTTCGTCCTGAACGCTGTCTTCGGTATATCTCCCTTCTTCACCTTCAACTGATGGTAACCACTCCTCAACTCCAATTTAGAAAACACCCTCGAACCTCCAAGCTGATCAAAAATATCGTCGATGCAAGGCAACGGGTATTTATTCTTAATGGTCACCGCATTCAACTCCCGATAGTCTACGCACATGCGACGCGTACCATCCTTCTTCTTCACCAACAACACCGGTGCTCCCCACGGAGACACACTAGGATTGATATAACCCTTCTGCAAAAGCTCATCCAACTGCTTCCGCAACTCTTCCAATTCTGCAGGTGCCATACGATACGGCGCCTTCGAAATCGGCTGCGCTCCCGGAACAAGATCAATAGAAAATTCTAGAGCTCGATCAGGTGGAAAACCAGACATCTCCTCGGGGAAGACGTCGCCAAAATCTCACACCACAGCTGGCCACTCCATCTCCATCTGCATAGCCACAACCTCCTCCGGCCTGGTCCGAAACCTGGCAGGACCAAGCGAGCTGCTACCATGACTGAACTCAAATACTGGATGTCCGGGAATCTCGAACACCACCTTCTTCCTTCGACAGTCAATCGTAGCATAGAAGCTCACAAGCCAATCCATCCCAAAGACCGCATCGTAGTTGGTGATGTTGTGGACAATAAAATCAACATAAAGCTCATGTCCACAAACCACCACAGAGCAAGGACTGCACCCACGATGCACCGTGACTACTCCATTCCCTGTAACGATGTTCCAACTCTTGGAGAGAGTGGACGTCGATAAGGAATGCTTCTCCACGAAGCTCTGGGCCAAAATGCACATCGATGCACCTGAGTCAAAGAGGACTCGGGCAGGGAACGTGCAAACATAAACCACACTTAACAAACAGTCTAATCAATCAAATCTTACTCTAGTAACATTCATACACAAGCATCCAACATAATTTTAACAATCAACTAATTAGGGAAGGAACAACTAGATTGAAAGTTACCTGCAATGACCTCATCCATGGCCAAAACCTCCTCATCGGTCATCAAAAATGCCTGCCTCCTTGGCGGAACCGCCTGCCGAAAGGCATGCCCTTGCGGAACAAGGGGTACCCCACGACCAGCGGGTACCGGGGCTCTCTGCTGCAACGGCGGGGCAGCAATAGGTGCCTTCCAAGGCTGCTTCAACCTCGGGCACTCCCTGAGAGCATGGGCGGGATCTCCACAGGCAATACATTGCCCCAAGAACTTCCTACACGATTCCTTGATATGGCCCTCCTTGCCACAGAAATGGCAAGTCCTCCGAACGGGCCCTCCTGGCCTCTTAAACTGAGCAGGCTGGTTCGGCCTGAATCCAGGTCTAACCACAGCTCTCGCCTGTTCCACAGGCCTCTTCCCAGCACCAACAATAGACCCCCTCCTCTGGTTCACGAGCAGCTCCTGCCTCTTGGCTGCTACTAGAACCTTCTGATAAGATTCCCGGTCAGAAGAGGTCACAAAACTCTGGAGCTCCGAAGCAAGTCCCTGCAGGAACCTCTGAGCTCTCTCCTCAGCGTCTTGCACCATCTTTGGTGCAAACCGACTCAGCCTCATGAACTCTTGGTGATATCGGTCCACCGATGAGCTTCCTTGCTTCAAATCAATAAAACGTTGCAGCATCTCTTCCCTGGCAGCTTTCGGGAAGAACTCACCATCAAATCTGGCCTTGAAGGTAGCCCAGACGATCGGCTCCTCCAACATCTTCTCTTCAGCATCCCACCAATTCCTGGCGTTATCCCTCAGCTGGCGCTTCGCCAAGTCAACCCAACTAACTTCGTTGACCTTGGACATCTTCAGATTGTCCTCGATATTCCTCATCCATTCATCAGCAGCTAGTGGACCTTCGGTTCCATCAAAATATGCAGGACCCAGCTCTCTGAACTGCTTCGCCCCGGGCTCAGGGCGAGGGGCTTCCACCACCCGAGCAGCTCGAGTCACCGGAGCATTCTGTACCTGCAGAAGCACACCCTGCTGAACCTGCATCATCTGCAACATCATCCGCATCATCTCTCCGTTAGTGGGCTCCCGCTCAGGCTCCTCGTCATGAGGGGGCGCACCACTACCACCACCACGGGTGATTCGCCTTCCTGCCATCTAATGACACAGAAAACGAAACAATTAGACTCATAGCTTAGGGCTCAGATGTCGAACTTATTTTTTGGACAATCTTGTATTATTATCGTTATCCCGATAATTGCAGTTACAAAAGGACCTGCATGGGCCACCACTAAAACCTGTCACGACCCGCTTCCCTTAAATGGAGGCGAGACGTGAGAAGGTCCGCTCAAACGTGGAGCTGTGAAGCTGCACGCCTGATAAGCGTAAATTTAGTATAAGCAGGTCCCTGTAATTGCAAACGAAACAACCATAATAATAATAATATGAGACGGATATGAAATACCAATCCCACAGTTTGTCCACAAAATATTCAACATCACAGAAAAGCCACCATGCTAAAAGAAAGAGTCTAAAGGCCCAGAACAAGGCTAAACAAAAGGCGAATATAACAGAGGATCAAACTAGGTGCCACGCACCGACAACCTAAAAGATCTAACAAAACTAGACGTAGACACTAAGACTGGTCTCCAGTGTCCACGAAGTCCTCATCCAACACGGGCGCAAGCTCGGCGTCCGCAAACACCTCACCCTCAGCAAGTAACTCGGGCTCAAGGTCTAACATGCGTCACCCAAAAGAGAAAGGGGCACATGTCAGCAAGTCTAAAAGACTTGAACAAGGAAACTGAAAGTAACTAACAACCTAGCATTTACAATATTAAGCAATGACATGACAGTTAAGTATGATGCGATAGTTTAAAGGAAGAGACAAGCACGCACGATGTAGCCAAAACTACCAAATCACTAATCACTTATCATTTATCACTTATCACTTATCACTTATCACTTATCACTGTTAATCACTTAGTGCATAGAGAGTCCACCTGCTGGCCAGCTCGTGGCTCAGTCCGCTTATCTCGTATCACTATTAATCACTTATCACTGTTTATCACTTAGTGCATAGAGAGTCCACCTGTTGGCCAGCTCGTGGCTCAGTCCGCTTATCTCGTATCACTATTAATCACTTAAACACTAGAGATTTCGCCTGCTGGCCGGAGTGGCGGATCAGGCCAACTCGGGGCTCAGGTGGCCGCTTATCTCTTACCCCACCCATATGTGTCGAGCGTTGGGGTTTCCAACTACAGGGCTCGCTTCTGGAACACGAGCCAGGAAAATAATAGCATTGTAGCGTGTGCTACGCAATCACGATGACAAATCAATATGCAATGCCAGGAACAGATAATTGCGTACCGTTAATTGAATTTAAACGTGACGGGCAAAATGCAATGACATGATCATATTCGCGTACCGTTAATTTAAAGTAAATGTGACATACAAGCATGATGAAGGTGACGGACCAAGCTTCGTTATCAAGCTAGGTCAATGGCGTCTAAACGGCTATCCTTTCACCGTCTAGTCTCTTTTACGCTAAAGCAAGGGAAATGGCCTAAGACATGGCCCAATTCAAGAGTTGCAAGTTTCACTTGCCTGATACCGGGGTTGACGAGCAATGAAGGTCGTCACAAGCTAACTACGGAATAGATCGATGTTATGGCAAAACAATCATTAGAACAATGATTCTAAATCGATTTCTTATTAGAATCCTAACTTTCTAATAATCCATTTTATTATGGTTTCACACATGTCAATGGGGGTTATGCTTAAACTAAAGGAATCGAGTATTACCGTGAAGAGGCGGAGGAGCGATGCCGAGCAACCACGGCAACGGAAGAACGATCCGGCTCAGATCTGGAAATGAGGGAAAAATCTGGAGAAATGGGTTTGGAGGTGGATTTTGGGGGTTTGATGAAGGTTTGGGGAAGATGAGAGATGGGTTATGACAAGGGAGGGTTTGGATGATGGAGGATGAGCTTAGGATGAAGGATTAATGGTTTGAGGGAGATGGGGGGCTCAATGGGGGAGAAATTAGGGTTTTAGGTCGTGAGGGAGAAGAGGAAAACGTTTGGAGGGGTATTTATAGAGTTTGGTGGCGGCTAGGGCAAAACTAGGGTTTACAGCACTGGTTAGTCGGTCAAAGAACAACCACTGACCGACTAGTTTGGGAACTAGTCGGTCGGTCGACCAACGTAGACCGACTAGGGGTAAACAGTAGCTTCAGTCGAAAACTTGAACTAAGAGTTAGTCGGTCAATGAACAACTACTGACCGACTAGTTTGGCATCTAGTCGGTCGACGAACGTTCATGGACCGACTAAGAGTGAACAGTATTGATACCAAAAATAAGTTGAAGAGTTAGTCGGTTAAAGAAGCATTGCTGACCGACTAGTTTGCAACCTAGTCGGTCAACCAACCTTCTTAGACCGACTAACGATAAACAGTAACTCCTGAATAATTTAGAAAGCCAACTAGTCGGTTCAAGAAGGATTGCCGACCGACTGGATCGTCATCTAGTCGGTCGGTGCCCCTTCTTACACCGGCTAATAAGCACCAAAAGTTCCGATACGGAGCGTGGAGCTCCGGGATCGATTCCTAAGACTCCTAGGCTTGATCTAACAGTAAGATACGACCGTTATGAAGCCAGTCACGAATGAATTACTCCGAAATCGACGATCCTAAGGAAGAAACGAGAAAACACGACGAAACAATCGAAAATGAGAGTTACGGAGACGAAAACCACACACAGAGGAGAAAATCCACCAAAACATATATTATAATATAATAAATCTAGATTCATGAAAACCAGTCGTTACACGGACTCCTAATCATAGCCTAAGCGCGCCCTGACTAGACACTTTATAACGAGAACCAGGGCCGACCCGAAAAACCGAGGTCCCCCTCGGTCCGACCCGGCCGCCATAGGGAAATGAAGATCGGAGAGCGGCAGTGCCCCTCCGCAAATTGTCGGGTCATTTCGCCTCGTCCCGAACCCACGGAGCCCCACTTCGCCTTGACCTCGCCAACACACTGTGATTCAACATCCCTCTCCCCTTTACCTAGCGCTCGTGGGCAGACGTATGTTGGGGGCAATTATCCCCTCAGCAAACAGCCTACTCACATCCAGTAGGTGTCAGAAGGAGCCCGGGATTAAAAGGGCAAGGTCACCCACGGAGCCCGCCAGATAAACACAACCAGACATCGGGCTCGGTCCTCATCTCCCTCGCTACCTGGTGAGCTCCTACCCCCTAGCCTTCCGCAGCAGTAGAATGGCACGCTCGTCGTAAGAACGGTGAATGGCGGCCTCGATCAAGTCACGCTCGGCCTCCCGCCTCCCCTCTGGCTGCTGCCTCAGAATCCCCTTCTCCCTTTCTTTTTTTACTCGACACCGATGGCCCCCTTTAGGTCGGCTATCCACCCCTTCTGCAACTCGACCACCCTCACCGTATTAGCCACCTCCCCGGCATGCCTCGATACTACATCTCCCCCTCCCGCTTTACCCCTGGAGTTGGCATTCGATCGTAGCCTTCGAAAAGTCAAATTACGCGGCCCGTCCTTTCTCAACCTCGCAGACTGCTGCAACCCTTCCCACCATCGCTCCCGTTTCCATCAGCCTCCCCTGACCTTGAGGAGGCTGGCCATCGCTTCATCGAGAGCCGATGGCCACCGGGGTGCGGTGCCGCAGGGCTACCATAGCCATGATCTTTGACAAAAGACCCCTATCAGCCAGGCACGGATAAAGAAAGGGAGGGGACGAGTCAAGAAAGTCAACATACTCACACGACATGCCACACAGTGGAGCCACATAATCGTTCCGCCCCCACACAGATCAAGGACCCACGATCCCGGTGCAACAGACAATGCTCCGTGAGACGCACCGCCACCTCCGAACACGAACGGAAATCTGAACCACCACCTCAAAGAGGGGAGACGTTACATCATCCGAGCCAAATCGGGCTCCCGCCTCGAGCTCGAATGCCGAAGGCAATTGTTACAACCTGAAGATCGTAATAGTCCGACCTTCCGCCATGAACCACGCCCCTCCCAAACGGATGGCCCGCCCAATGATGGGGCGTCTCATGCCCGAGCTTTAGAGGCTTGTAGGGCACCAGCCAGCTCGAAAGCCCCAGACTGCAGGGGAATGGGCGCACCTCGCCTTGCCCCCTGACAGAGGCGCTTGACAGCTCTTGCTCGATCCGCTAGGAACGGTGCGCTCGAGGCATGCCCGAACGGCGCAGCCTTGGATGTTTACGGAGGAGCTCCTTCGGATCCTTGGCTCATCGGACATGACAAACAACCTAGTATAAGGACGCGACTGACACTTACGCCGCCCGACCATCTGACAAAGCACCCCCTGGCCGCTGCGCCCCCTGACACTTAATGCTTTCGGCCCTGACACCCTGACAAAAGCGCCCCTGGCCGTTGTGCTGTCTGACAAAAGCGTGGCTGACACTCATGTTCCCGACATCCTCGTCCGAAGCTTTCGCTTACAGCAGGGCCAGCTCAGCACGTCGTGTCAGCATGCCAGGTCAGCCCCACCGAACCGCCTCCCATCAGGTATAAATACCCCCTCACTTCTTACGGTGAAGGGGTTGGCAAATTTACTCTCAATCTCATTATTCACACACGAGAGCAGAGGTCGTCCATATCTTTGTTCTCCCACTCATAGCTCCTCACGTACGATCGACTCACCCTTAGTCCGACCTGCGTGCCTAGCCCCCGCTTTAAGTCCTATTACTGACTTAGGCATCGGAGAGGCTAAGGGTTGGACCCCAACCGGCCTTTCTGACGAGTTGCTCATTGTGCAGTATAGCTCGTCCCCCGGCTTGTGTTCACCTGCAGCTCCCGCAGTCCGATCTTCCTCAACCGCATCCTGTTGGATTCGACTCTGTGGTCTGCTTCAACGACAAGCTTAGCCTCATCACCCCTCTAATCACCTGTCAAATATCCTACCCTAATCCCTTCATTAATATAACCACCGTGCCCTTGGTTCCCCTAATACAAATTCATTGTACGCGAGTTCTACCCCGTAACAGTTTGGATTCTCGTGAGGGAGCCCATGGAAGGGATCCTGCTGTATTAATTGAATCAATCTAGTCTTTAGCTCAAAATTGCCTGCCGCCAGTTGCACTCTCAAAATAAAGGAGTTGTTGGAGAGATTGGGCTTCATGTAGTCTTCAATATTGCCAGTATGTGGAGGAGATGGAGGAGTCCCAGCCATTCGATCTTCCAAAAGTTTATTCCTCCTTTCTGCTCTGAGCTATCTTGTGGTCCTTTCTATCTCTGGATCAAAGAATAGATCATTGGATCCCCCAAGGCGAGTGTTCATGCATAAGAAACAAACTCAGAAAAGATGTTAGTAACAACAAGAAAGAGAATAAAAATATGGATAGATAGGAAATGGTTAGAATAACTAACAAGTTCTTAACTGAGAAAATAACCTAAGTAAAAACCGTTTGCCTCCCCGACAACGGCGCCAAAAGTTTGATGCGCTACGAATGTAACTCCGGAAACGTACCGCAAGTGCACGTTGTCAAAGCTTTGTAATATAAAAAGATATCGATCCCACAGGGAGGCAGTTGAATTAAAGGTCTTGGGTTTATTCAGAGTCTCGAAACAATGTCAGTTGAGGGTGTTCAATAGGTTGTCACAAGTATTTCCTATCTCAAATTAACAATCTAATAAAGACAATGGCAATAGGAGTCACCACTAGGATCATCGGATGTCGATGCTATGCTATAATTTCTACGTTGAATTGCTTTTTTATAGGGAGAGATTGTCGCATCTAGGACGTGGAATTCATGGCCAACTATCGTCGTGCCACTCATCTAACGTATCATACACTTAGCCCCACCATCGTTGATGGCCTTGCATTCGATTCGTGCATTATGAACGATACTATTCTCAATCTCTACTCACGCCACTATCGTGGGTTAGAGCTTCGATCTGTGATTTGATGGCTCTCATTGATGCTACTATCGTAGATCATCAGTTAGTAATATATGATGCCGATGGAAACCATCAAAGTTCGTGCCACTATCGTGTATCACGAACTCTAATTGAATTCACTAACGAGCCTATTTAAGTTTATAGGATATCATGGCTAGGGTGCGTGCCACTATCGTAGATCACAAACCCTAAATAGAATCTCCTATGAACTTGGCTGAATCCACCAAATCACATCCTTTTTATACCAAAACAACCTAAAAATCATAAATTTACATCTAAATCCTAAGATCATAGGGATTATCCATTAGCCCTAGAAACGACTACTCGCAATTCATAGAAACATCGAAAAAAGCGATAATAATATCAATATTATTCAACATCGCAACAAAAGACATCAAAACAAGTAAAGATAGTCGAGAGATCGTTACCAAACCAATAGAGAAGAAGAATCAAACTCAGAGAATTAAGATCTAAAGATTACATAGAAAATTGCAATAATAAAAATCAAGTCTTTGTCTACAAACAATAACGATGGCTCAAAACTCTCTAAAAACTCAAAACTAGAATAATAAACTCTGCTCTCCAAAACTAGGTTAAAATATAGGTTTACCTACAAAGGGGATTGACTCCATAAAATTGAGAAAAAGGCCCAACTTGGCACGCAAAAAGTCTGCCTACGGTGCCCTACTCGGCCGAGTATCGCTGCCGCTCGGTCCGAGCAGGGTTCAGCTGCTACGGCTTCATTCTATCTTCGACTTCAGGGTTTGGGTGCTCAGACTGAGTAGATGTCCTACTCAGTCGTGCTATAGAGGGCTGCTGCAAGGCTCGAGATGTCGCTCTGTTATTGCTTTCGCTCGGTCGAGCAGCTCATCTGCTCGGTCGAGCTGTAGATGGCTGAAAGAGCCTCAAAAATGTTGTTCTGATGTGCGTTCCGCTCGACCGAGCAGCTCTGCTAGGTCGAGTAGCTTTAAGCTCCTCGATTTTGACTAATTTCTCGGAATTGAATTCGGCCGCCAAGTCGTACTGACCGAATAACATTCCTACTCGGTCTAAGTGAAGCATGCATTCTTCAGCCTTGGAGCTCTTCTATGGTTTCAGCAGCTAGGCCTGAGTTGGCTGTTCCACTCGACCGAGCTGACTGGAAATCAGTGTTTAATGCGTATATGAGCTTCTCTCCTCCTCTTCTCTTCTTCTTCTCCAATATTCTCCTCCACCTCATCAAACACCTAGTGGACCTTGCCATTAGTGCACTGGCTAGCTCAGATGTGTCCATGTCTCATAATTGCTTCAAATAGCTCCAAAGTTCCTGAAAATCCACAAATTTCTACGAAAATCAAATATATCATGAAAAGCGCGATAACATATAGAAAAGTGAACTTTGGACGATGAAAATGCTATTAAAATATGCAATAAAATTATGGAAAATATGGACACATCAGGCGCGGTTAAGAATCGATTGATCCCTTGTTCTTCGCAATAGGTCGTGAAGGTGGTTGACATATACTCTCTGCTTCTATCCGACCGTAAGGCCTTGATATAAAGACTAGTCATCTTCTCTATTAACACCTTGAATTTCTTGAACATCTCGAATGCCTCAGATTTTTCCTTCAAAAAATAAACCCAAGTTTTCTTTGTGTAATCGTCAATGAAAGTGATAAAATAACTCTTCTCACTGAAGGACTTAGGTGTGATAGGGCCGCAAATGTCAGTGTGTATCAACTTAAGTGGCCTCCTTGCACGATATTCGGTCTTTTTTGGAAAAGTATTCCTTGCTTGTTTGCTGAGTACACATCCCTCGTAAAATTTCTTGGTGTAATCCATGTCTGTTAGCCCGTGTACCCTATCATTCTTTGCTAACTCTTGTAGGCCGACATAATGCTTGTGTTCGAATCGTAAGTGCCACATCAAAGCGTTATCCTCCATGTTGCCTTGCAACCACCTTTCTTGCACATTTCTCAAGTTGAGTTTGAACATTCGATTCTTGGCCATATCTACATGTGCAAGCAACCGACAGTTTTTGTCCTTAAATTACAACATCCGGTCTTTCATGAAAACCAAATATCACTTCTCCAGTAGTTGACCCATGCTAAGGATGTTACTCTTCAAGTCAGGCATGTAGTAGACATCCTCAATCGATCCTTCTTTACCATCTTTTTGAGAAAAACGGATTTTACCTCGCCCATTTACTTGAACCTTTGACACGTCTCCAAATGTCACGTGCCCATCCTATATCTATTGCATCTCCACAAAGAGGTATTTGTGCCCATACATGTGATTACTAGTGTAGGTATCAAGATACCACAACGTGTCACTTTCCGAAGCGATGTCTATGTAGGCCATCATGAGAACACTGTCATCTCTTGTCTCCTCTTCTGCAATTAGATTAGCATTTTCTTTTACCTTTTTCTCGGAAATGCACTCTTTTGTGTAGTGCCCATACTTGCCGCAGTTGTAGCACGCGACATTTGAATAACATTCTTTTGCGTAGTGCCTTGCTTACCGCAGTTGTAGCACTCGACATTTGAACAATTTGACCGGTCGCCTCTCCTACGGCCACGTCCTAAACCACACCAATTTTGTTGGTTCGGCTGAGCCTTTTCTTCAAATTTTTTCCCACGTCTTCGGCCTTCACCGCGACCAAAGCCACGACCTCCACGGCCCCGTCCCCTTCTTCGGTTTTGTTGTGTGTACATCGCTTTGTCCTCCTTGATAGTTGCTTTAGCTTGTAAGGCCTCCTCGAGTAACTTTTGTTTCTTCTTCTTCTTCTGTTGTTCTTGTGCCTCAAGAGAACCAGCGAGATCATTGACATTCACCTCTTCTAAATTCTTCAAATCCTCAATTGTGCAAACAACATTCTCGAAATTCTCGGACAATGACCGCAGGATCTTCTCCACAACCCTTGCATCGGTTAGGGTTTCTCCATTGTGTTTAAGTTGATTCACCACGGTTGCACATGTGTGATGTAGTTGGATATTCCTTCCGACTCCTTCATTTTCATGGCATCCATCTCGCTTCAAAGAGTTTGAATTTGCTCTTGTTTAACTCGTTCGACACCCTTCAAGACCTTCTCCAAAGTGTCCCACGCTTCATTTCAAGTTGCTGCACCATCAATTTTCTCGAAACCCGACTCATCCACCGCTTGGAACAAGAAATATAAAGTGGTCTTGTCATTCATATGCGTTTATTTCACTGCCTTTACAGATTCACCGTCTGATTTGCCGTTGCAGCCGGCTCTTCATAGCTGGCTTCGACTACTTCACATGCGTATTACGCACCAAGCAACGCACGCAGCTAAATACTCCAATTGTTGTAGTTCAACTTGGTGAGTCGTGGCAATGGTATCTGCCCCATCGATGTACTTCCAGAATTCAATATAGCTCCGATACCAATTTGAGAAAAAAAAACAGTGTGTTTTTTTGGAGGAAGAGAAATAACACAATTCAATTTGATATCTATTAAATCTTAAACATATATTCTTCTCTCTTACATTCTTAACAGAATACAACTCTATTTATAGACTCTTATAATAAAAACAAACTCTTAAATGTAAAAAAAGAATTCTAAACAGCAGCACTTACTTCTGACCCTTGGTTACTAAAAATGCTATAACTTATTATAAGAAACTCCAAACAACTTGAAACCTTCACCATTAAAAACAAGACTTAAGAAGACTATAATTTGACTGGTCATACACCCAGATTGATCACTGTTTGCCCCTTCAACTTCTCATCTAATGTTGCATCAAAAAACTGACTGTGTTTGAGTTTATTCTTTAACAATAACATATGCAATGAAGATCAAGATTTCACCAAGTGCTTGATGAAGATCAAGATGGATCATGACTGGCTCACTAGAGCTGAAAGTAGTCGACTACAGTTGTTCAGGGAGTCGACTACCACCTACAGTAGTCGACATTCTAGTTGAGTCAGCCTACAACGATCAGATTCCTGCCTGTTTTTCTGCCCGATGGAGGGGCTGTTTGGTCATTGTATAGGGGCAGAATTGATGTTTATATATAGGGGGTTGTCAATGAAGTTATATCTATCTTAATTGCTCAATTTTTCGAGAAAAAACAGATTTTTAAAGTCCAAAAGCTTTTAAGCAAAACACTCTCTTATTGGCCAAAGAGTTTTCAAAATCATTCAAGGCCAAAATCTAGATCTCAAATAGCTTCATTTTCTCACCACTTAACGATCATCACTATAGCCACATCACAACTACACATGCGCTTCATATCAAAGGATATAAGTAAAAAAGTTGTAAGTATTCTTCTTCTCACTTTATGAGGTGTTTGTCTCGTTCAGACATGTTTCTCTTATTGAGAGGTGTTGTCCATTTTAGACAAGTTTGTTCCACTGGGAATAGGGATGGCAATAATGGCCTGACCCGCCCGGCCCGACCTGGCCCGACCCGGTTTTGACCCGGCCCGACCCGGCCCGCAGCCGGGTCGGGGCAAGCTTGGGCTTTGTATGTGCCCCGGCCCGCCCCGACCCGCCCCGGTAAACTATAGAGGTTTACTATTTTGATGCGAACCATGCATTCAGCGAATAACCCATAACGCATACTATATTCCACGGTTCTCCTAATTGGGCCAATTCCCAATTCCACATTACCAAATAAATCAAATTCCTCCCAATTCACAAATAAAATTTTTATTTTGGATTCATATGGATGGCACTAATGACTTGACCCGACCGGCCCGACCCGGCCCGACCCGATTTTGGTAAGAAAGAACCCGCCCCGCCCCGGCCCGCCACCCGCCCCGCCCCGGCCTGTAGATGGGTCGGGGCAAGCTTGGGTAGTTAAATACCCGCCACACCCCGCAATATTGCCATTCCTAACTGGGAACTTGTTGTAAATCCTTGTGTTTAGTGGATTTATGTTTGTGGAGGACATGTGACTGGACTAGGATACAAGTGATAGATGAACCAGGATATATCGTTCCTCACTCTCTATGTGATTGTTGGATTTTGTACTTGCAATTGTTTTAAGCTTCCGCATTACTCTTATCTTGCAAGTATTATTATTGATTAAGTATTAATTTGGTAACACAAGTTAAGTACTTAGGTATAATTCTTTAGAGGAGTTTTTATTATTTGAAGAACACCATTCACCCCCTTCAGTGTTTTATTTGCCATCTACAAAACCCAGTAGAAGCGATCGTCATCTTGGGAGAATCAGAGATCACAAACATAAAGGGAATTATAGTTTCCATGCCATATAAATTCATTTTTTGTAATAGTACTCAAGTGTAAGTTGTGTTGCAATAATTAGCACTGTCTATTGGAAGGACAGCTTACCGGGGTGCTTCTTATTTTTTCCCCTTATGTTGGCAAGCAGAGAAGAGGATAAATCTCCATGTTTGGAGTATGTCGTAGAAGATGTGTTATGTGCTTTCATGGAACAAATGAATGACCTGACTGATCGGTAGGTGCCTTAGCCAAGAAAAGTGTCAGAAGAGAAGAAGAGGGTTAAGGTGATTAGGATAAAAGAGATGGTGGTATGGTTCACAGTAACCCATTCAGTGATGAGGAAGAGCACTCGTAGTACATGCACAAGCACCAAGGAGAACAAGAAATGAAGGGTCATGAAATTACAATGATGGAGGTCCCAAGAAGCGAAGCTAGTAACAAAAGGATATGTTTAAGGAGAAACACAAAAAGCATAATAATTGACTATAATCAGAGTCTCAATCACTACATTTTGAGCTTAAGGGAAATGTTACGATAACCCATTAGTGAAGGACATCATGGTGGTAGTGTTGTTGTCAAAAGCCAAACTACTTATCTTACACATCTATGATGGATTGGTGGATCCAAGAGATCACATCATATCATTAACTGAGAAACTACAACTGTACGATGCATCTGACATGTATATTGTAGAACTTTCCATATTACCTTGACGGTAGTAATCAAGGAGTGGTACCATCGACTTGTCCATGGACAAATACGTATCGTTGCTCATATAATGCAAGAGCTACTCTAACACTTCGTCATGAGCTAGAAAATGATGAAGAACTTGCTCAAGTGATATATAAATGAAGAAGATGAAGAAAGAATGACTAAGAGACTTCCTTAAGCTATTCAAACATGAGTGGATGGATATAAGGGCATCTTAGATAGCATGATATTATGAACTATGCCATATACAACCTATAATGATCTTCTTTCCAAAGAGCTGCTATAACCCCGGTACCAAAACAAAGCATATATAACAATTCATGGATACCATCAAAGAATTGGCCTTCAAGTATGAAGGCATGAGTGTGGGGAGAAAGACAAGATGGATGATAGAAGTCTACGAAATAAGTGAGTTGGATGCTAAAGAAGGGGTAAAGAAGACTCAAACTAAAACAAATCATCATTATGCAAAGGTAATTAGAGTTCATACCCCTTATAGTAAGACTAGGAAGGGCCAATATGGAAGTGATATTCTCCTATTTTGCATGAATTATCACATAATTTCATGACGCATTTCACCCTCCATTCCCCCATTTTATACGCTTTTACATTATTATTTAGAAAAAATATGACTTTCGGAGCGTTTATGCCCATTTCAGGGATTTGGAGCGATATTGGAGCAATTTGGAATCAATAAGACGATCGGCGACGTGAGAGCACCAAGAAGACTCATGATGTCATGCTTGAGGTGCCAAAGAAGAAGACTAGAGGAAGAAAGGAGGAAGAGAGAGAGAGAAAAGAGAAGCCAAGAAGCAATCGAGTCAGTTTCCCAGGCGACTCGACCGAGTAGCAACAGCTACTCGACCGAGCTGACACGCAGAGTTCGCAAGGAAACTGCTACACCGTACTCGACCGAATAGGGTGGATACTTGGTCGAGCTGAACCAGTTTCCAGAGAGGCATATTGAAGCCAAAGCAGCAACCCCTGCAACTTGACCGAGCACGAAGGCTACTCGGTCGAGTAAGGCAAGCGCCCAGATTTTCAGACAGCCTCTCACTCTTTTTAGATCTTCTATAATTCTAGTTGTCGACGTATTTGTCTCATATTTTTTATGGATAGTAGACTTCATGTCGGTTCCAACGCCCCCAAGAACGTGTCAATCGAAGTTCGGATGAAATCTGGGGAATTTTTGCAAGATGACACTGCAGTGCTGAAATCTGTACTCGACCCGAGCAGCAAGGTACTCGACCGGCTACTCGACCGAGCTACAGAGAATTGGAGAAAGAAGGCAAAAACAGGCTCTAGAAATCAAACTCGACTTGACCAAGTAGGGGGCTACTCGACCGAGCACGCTGGGGCCCAGAACTTAAGTTGCGGCCAGAATTGATCTTGGGCACGAATTTCAGAGGGTTTCTTAGGTTATTTGCTAGGGTTTTGAGGGGACTATATATAGGGATTGTAGCCGTCATTATAGGGCAGTTTTTGGGGATGTTAGATCTTATTTTCTTTGGAGCTCTTGGGGACTTTTTTAGGAGTTAGGCCATGCCATAGGCCCCTCATCTTGTATCAAGCTAAGTATTTTATCTCTTTAATTCTATTTTAGTTATTCTTATTATTTTTCTATGATGCTAGCAATGATCTCTATTGTTTTCATAATTTTTGCTAAGCATGAGTAGTATTATCTAGGGCTAATGGATTAGCCCATGGATTTTAAGATTGAGATGCAAAGTTAGGATTTTTAGGTTGTGTTGGTATAAAAGGGAAGTATTTTGGTCGATCTTGCAAAGTTTGTAGAATAACTCGTACTGAGATCGTGCCCACGGTCGGTGGAATCGATTGGCTTAAGGAGTATCCTATAGGCTTAATTAGGGAGTTAGTGGATTCAATTGGGACCCGTAACCATGCCTGGCTCGTGTCTTGATGGGATCTACCAACGAACTATATTACTAATTGACGGTTACCGCCATTGCGTCAATGAGAGCCACCAAAATACATCGAAGCTCTAACACATGAGAGTGGCGTGAGGTAAGATCATTCCGTCCACGAGAGTGGTGTAAATATTGTCGATTCTTAATGCACGTGTCGTGTGCGCCTACGGGTTAATGCGATACGTTAGATTCATGGTGCTTAGAACCATCAATTCCACATCTTAGATGCGACAATCCCTATAAAACCAATGCAATGTAAGCGTCTTAACCAAGCATCGATGTCCGACGATCCTAGTGGTGAGTTCTAACTCCCTAGTCTTTTCTCTTTTCTTTCTTTCTTTGTGTGGAGTCCTTTGTTTGCGACATCGAGTGACACGAATTTCACATCCATCACCATTATAACACTCCACAATCCACATCCACCAATAAGTCCGCAAGTCTAACTCAACCTATGAGTAGATATGTAGTATAGCACCGCTTCCCCGTGTTTGATACCCGCTCGCCGCTATACTATGCGCTTGCGGTAAACGACATCGTTTTAGAGTTAATTCCGAGCCGATCAAGAAGTAAGTGCAAATGTAATGTTAAATGATGATGCACCCAATATCTATGATAACCCAATAAAATAAGATATAACGAAGTACTATGGATATCATTATGACCAAGGTCATCTGACAAACGGTTACCAACATCTTTGGACGAACATCAATGCCTAACTAGAAAGGTCAGTAATTGGAGTTCATTATAAGTGACAATGAGGGGCCTGTAAAATGCAGCCTCAGCAGTGGCTACTGAAGGATGAAGATTGTTCTTCAAATCAGAATGCCCAACCAATGTTGTCTATGTGATGTTGGGAGGACCAACTGTCACATCTATTTTTATGACAAAGAACTGTAGAAAAGGGTTTATATCATGGCCCCTTAACCAAGGAGTCCATGGTGGAGAGAAGTGAATGGTATTCAAACACATCATGATGATTTTGCTTATGATGGAGCTAGGTCAAGCTCTCTATATCTTGGATGGAGCTAGGTCCTTTCTTAATTGCTAGAGAGGTTGTGTTGGATATGGGCCATTAAGTCCAATATGGTTTTGATTATGATCACCACATTATGTTAATACTAATGATTTTACTTGTTTAAGTCACAGATTCATCTAAATGGTTTTTGATGATTCCGACTTAAGAGCAAAATTTGGTTTCTATTAAAAGTAAGGTCTTGGTATCTTCATTAGTCCTTGTGATGTTTAAGAAAATGAATCAAAGGTGGGTTGATGGACTCAAGGTATGGAGCAATGGAGCATTGAAGCCATGAAGAATCTTGAAGTATATTGTAAATCATTATATGATTCTTTATGTATTTTTGCTTTTTCTTTAGTAGAATATTTGTATGCCTTGATTAGATGGACACATACATTTTTTCATGTCTATTTCCATCTTAGAGATCCTTAGGAACATCCTAAAACCAATCATAATAGGTTCTTAGGTCAAAGCACTCTAGATTGGGCTTTCTAAACCAGGACAATGTCTGGAAGACATTCACTAGACGTCTGGCATATCCATTTTTTGAGATGGCCAAAACCTAGGATGACCAGCCGTCTACAGTTCAGAGTCTAGACTTCTGTACAGTGCCACAGACGTCTAATCAATGAACTCCAGTCGACTTAACAGGATGAGTTATATTTCATGAACTCTATGTCTTTTTCACCCATTATTATCGGTCGCATATAAGAGGCTTGCCATGTGACTGAACAGTGCATCAGGCATCTGACAAGTGTTCTATAGACATCTGGGTGCTTGAAGATTAGTCTTCAATTTTATGCATGACCAACTCGTGACATCCGTCTGCTGAAGTAGGACCAAACGACTGCACGGTTTATCTGCCGTCTGGTGACCCTTCTACAGATGATTGCTGACTAGGATTTCTGTCTGTTTATAGCCGTTAGACTACGAATTTATGTGGCCATTTTCTTAGTTTTGGTGCTCGATTAAGAGTGTATTTATATACCTTTGTGAGGGAGTTTTTGGCAGTAATTCACACATAATAGAGAATCATTTGGGAGCCAAAAAATCAAGAGAAACGCTTTCACTCTATTCTTCTCTTTCAAACCTTTAGAGCTTCTTTCATGTTGATTTAATTTCCAAAGCTCAAGGGTAGTTCACTAGTGCATCAAGCTTACTTCTAGCACTTGGACATCAATCTTCATTGCCTCTGCACTTCACGGCTGTAAGTTCATTTAATCAAGCCAATAGAAAGGTTGTATATTTTTTATTTCATTTCATTTGGAACCTTGCTTCTGGGTTGTGTAAGTGTTCTCTCTAGAAAGAGATGTGATGCCCTTGGAATAGGGTGAGCTATCTTGGAATAAATAGTGAGCACTTAGAAAAGTGTGTGGCTCTTAGAAAAGAGTGTGTGAGTTGTGTCTCAGAACAGATTTGTATGCTCATCCTTGGAAAAGGATTTATAGTGTAAAATCTACAAGACTCTGGAAAGAGTGTGGGACTGAAGTATGCATTTTCCGAACAAGGATACATCGTTATCTTTGCGATTGTTTGTTGTGTGCTTGTGGATTTTGCTAATTAACTTGTGTTTTAATTCCGCATTTGCAAGTATTTTGAATTAGCATTTTATTTTCCATTACACTATTCAACCCCCCATCTGCAGGGTTTATCCCATAGATCCTACAGGCTAATGGTTGGGTAGACGAGCTACCTCATGCTTCTTAAGTCACAGCTGAAAGAGACTTTCTTGGGGTTTAACGAATGTCGCTGTCCAGTCCTATCTGTAAGAATTGAAAGGATTAGGGTGAGCAAACATGAATACGAGATTTAAAGATTGGCCTTACCCGCTGCCCATATAGTGTTCTTCAACACATTGTCTGACAGTAAGAATGTGATGGACCTTTCGGAGCGCAACAATGCTAGTAAATGATTGGCCACCCCGCTCTCTAGCTCGAAAAGGTTCATCTCTTCTAAAATCACGGAGCCTGAATGGCCCCGATGGGTAAGAAAGGTTGTCTCACCAAGAAGAACTACAAATGCGTAATTCTCATTCCAACTTTGAACAGAGCTCAGAAGACCTAACACAAGATGCTTCTTTCTTTTAGCGGTAATGTAAGACTACCAGCTAGATGTATGAAGCTTCAACAAGAAGAAATGTCAAAAAGGGTTAAGGTCGGCTACATCCCATTAAGCAGGCAGAGCACAGGGAAGATGACCAAAGCTCCAACGGAATTCAAAGTAAGTTGGCAGAAGGGAAGCTCGAGAAAATTAAGAACAATGAGAATGAATAGATGAAGGGGAAACAAAGTCCAATCGAGAAAGTCTTCACATATACTCCAACCTCACACTTGTCAGGAAAACAGATCCTCTCATTATGATGAGAGATCCTAACACTGAAAGGATGTTGGATATACTTACCTCAGATCTCCGAGATCAAAGGGGCGAGGGCCACAGAGACCAGCTTTTTGATCCTCTCGGGCACTAACAATTCATCTCTCCTAGCTCACAGGATTAGAACCTTTGAGCTGGGTGGCCTTAAGGTTAAGCATCTCCCTTTGTCAAGGGTACGCATGGACCCCGATGGTTGGGTGATCTCTGGGACGTCATTAGTGCATGAAGGCTCCTCAGTCTAAGAGACTTCATCTGTTGTATTAATTGATGGCTCAGCCGATGCCACCCATAAACGTCGAGAACTGAGTGGAATTGCGACAACGGGGCTGTCATGATTTTTCACAACACCTGCCATCTCAGCCATCAATCCAATCATTTCAAAATCTAAGGAAGAAGAAGAAGAAGGATGCATAAAAGAGAGGAATACCTTCCAATTACAATGACAAACATTGACACCAAGAAAAATGCCGAGGCGAAAGAGAAGGTGCACAATTTCTTTAAAAGGCAAAGAAAATGTCTTCTTCAATATGTGCCATCTAATTTTATAAGACGACACTTCCCTTCAAACAAGAGCAGTCGTCTGATCTAGGACGCATGTCCATACCGCGGAGATTTGACGTTTTGAATTCTATGTTCCATTGGTGGGATAATTCTAGGGTTTTGTATCCTCTTACGACCAACATTAAATGGCCGTCTTGATATAAACACATATCTAATCTCTGTGTATCACATCGCCCGACCTCGACCACCACGTCAGTTTAGCTCGGAAGATGGGGGGCATTGATACAACACAAGGCCATGCCCAATGACCACTTAGTTAATTGTCTTCAGTCAGTGAGCTCTACTTAAGCCCATAAAATTCGGTCAATAACACAGAAGCCCTCACATGTGGCCGATCATCTCCTCATTCAAAGTGACAGCTTGATTGATCGTTAGGCTCCTCCAATTAATAGACGATTTACTATCCAGCCGTTCAATGATTGATCGTTCGATCGTCATCATTATTAATAGCTCAGACTAATACAATAAACTGCCTTCAATGCTCGGCCATTACATGAACAACGACACTCCAAAGGATCATTGCCTATAACTTGAGAACAACGACACTCCAAAGGACCATTGCCTATAACCGGAGAACAACGAGAGAAGGGGGATTCTCTGACATTCACCCAAATCAGGTACTCTTACAGTCACTATCTACTCTACCTTATACATTCTCTCCATAACTCGGCGTGATATGTAGTGGACGACCTCCCAACAGGTCGGACATAGCTACCCCAGTCTCTTCAAGTCTACTGACTTATGCATCGGACAGGATTTGGTTGGACCCCAGATCAGACGCCCGGACGAGCATCTGGTGCTACAGGCTAGCTGAAGATTGCTCTTATACTACTCCCATAGCGCAGATCGGAGCCAACCAAGACCATAGATAGCTCGCCAAGTGCATAGTCAGTTGTCCAATTCACCATCCATCATCCAACATCATCAACTACCACTAAAACAACTTCCAACAATTTTCGTGATGAGAAAACACCTTGAATCAGATCTGTTAGAGAGATCCACCGATAGCTTACACGCCGAGCTATCAAAGGAATGTAAAAAAGACATGTTAGGTCGGAGGAAGTCAAATCTTGTATAAAGAGTACATGACCCGTGTCGCCTCTCCGCTTGTGGAGTTGAATTTGTAGTCGTTTGGATTGTGCTTGGAATTTCGACTGTCCCAAGTTCTTCCATCGCCCCCAAAGACTTCTTATAGGCATGCCATTGCATGCTAACGTATGGGCTAATAAATTTTCTATATTGTCGGTATTGATGAGGAAGCATTGATTGGAGTAACGGTCAGTCCGAACATTGATGAAGAAAACTGTCACCATGAATACAATCCATAATTGTTTTATCACATATACATATATCTGCTATATGTATATGTATGTATGTATGTATAATGAGCATCATACGACATATATGGTTAAAACTCATATACGCCTCCAAAACTTTATCTTACGCTAGGATCGGAAGCATTCATTTTTATCTTCATATTCTAAAACCCTAAAACAACAAATATCGAGTGAACACAAGGGTTTTGCACGTGCATCCACCCATAGCAAATTTAGCAGTATTGCATGAGTAGAACTTTTATGATGTATAGATGATTTGGTAAAACACATCATCTCTTATTCGTTGCTTTCGGATATTCGAATATGAATATCACATTAAACAGTTCCGATCCTCCAAAATAATAACGATTGGTGAAGTTTTGAAAGTATGAATGTTACGCCTATTTGACCGAGACCCGTAAAGCACGAGCCCAGGAGCCCGACTACTGGTCAAAAGCCCATCTGCGTCCTCAAAGCCCATTCGACAAAGGCCCTACAAGGGACCTCCTCGAACGTCGATCCGACCCAGCCCCAATAACCCGTTGGTCGCTCGCCCACTCCTGCGAAAACCACTCCCACGGACGCGCGACCACTAAATAGCGATAATGGGGAGGTGCTGGCATGGCGGAGAGAGCGGCGGCGAGGGGGGACTGATGGGGCACGATCAATGGCGGACGTGGGACGTGGGTCAGAGGCAATCACGCGGGAGCTCTACAAAAGGGCCAGGAAGACGACGAAGAAAGGGACCGCATCTCAGGTAACAAAACCTAAGGTACTCCATCAATGACCTCGTTCTCCCAATTCATCTCCTTCCTCCCCCGCTCGCGCCGAGAGACGCCGTTACGATCTCCTCACGAGTCGGACCGTCTCCGCCGGGCCTCCTTTCTCAGATCTCTATCTGACTTAGGCATCGGAGGGGATTTGGCCGGAACCAAGGTCCGGCCCCCTGACGAGCGTTCTCGTCTGCGCAGGTGGACAACAGATCAACGGGCCGAGGCTACCCCTCGCCCCTCTCCGACCACTCGATCAACCGGACAGTGAGGCTTCCCCTCACCGTCAGCCTGCCGTGGCCGAGCACGTCCTACCGAGGCCGAGCACCCTAATCGAGTCCGAGACTCACCCTCACCACCCGTCGGCCGTGCATCTACCCGGGCGACTGAGGCTACCCCTCGTCCCCCTTCCAGCCGAGGCCGAGCACTCCTGTCCGAGGCCGAGCGTCTCAACCAGGGCCGAGGCTACCCCTCGCCCCTTCTTCACCGGTTCGAAGCCCCCGAGGGACCCAAAGCGGGCCCCTTGACCACGTTGACCGGGTTCTCCACGGTCAACGCTTTGTAGTGAGAAAACACTCTGAAACATCTGGCGCCGTCTGTGGGAAACGAAAGACCGTCCCACGAAGAAGCAAACCACACCAACAATGGCACGAGCCAGCAATGGAAGGAAGCGCATGCCCCCCATCCCGGAGGAAGGGAATGGCACAAAAAACGGCAATCCCGAGGACACGCCCGTCAGCGGCCACCCCACCCTCTCCACCGAAGAAACCGGCGGCTCAGAACTGGCCACGCAGGGACAGCTCCGCGCCCTGGCTCAGGAGACCAACGCGAGCCTCCAGACGTTGGTCGCGACGGTGCAGCAGCTCGTCGGCCCTACGCCACCCAACGGAGGCACGTTGGACGACAGCCATCGATGGGCGGGGGGTCCCCCACACTTGCGGTCCGCCGTGGTCGACGACCACGGGACCCGGAAACCGAACACGGAGCATCGGTTCACGCTGTCCGGCTCTCGTCAGCCGAGGTCACGCGCCTCCTCACCTTATCGTGAAAGGAGCCGAAGAGAGACCGAAGGGACAGACGGCGAATCGAGGACGGCATCGTCTCGTCGATCGCGGTCGTCCCGCCGCGGGAGAAGCGAACGACACCACTCGAGAGACCGATCGCGACGGAGCGGGAGCTCCCGCAGGAGGAGTCGGGAACGTCGGGACAGCCCGGCCCCCAGCGTGGCGAAGGCTGCGGAGCCAGCCCCGCCGGCGCCGGTGTTACCTCCACCCCCGGTCGATCCAGAGGCAGGCGAGTACCGCATCCCCGGAGGCATCCACGGAGACCGGTGCCCCTTGTCACGGAGAATAACCGACGCACGGGTCCCCTCCCGATTCCGGATCCCGGTGCTGGGAAAGTACGATGGAATAGGAGACCCGGCACACCACGTGATGGACTACGAGGGGGACATGGCCTTCCAGGGAGCTGACGATGACCTGCTTTGCCGGGGCTTCTATTCTACTCTCAGGGGAGCGGCGAGGATCTGGTACCACAGCCTGCCCGGCCGCTCCATCGACAGTTTCGAGCAACTCGCCCAGTTGTTCTGCAAACAGTTCATGGCGGGGAGGCTGATCAAACCTGGTGCTGAACATCTGTTCAACATAGTGCAAGGCCCGGCCGAGCCACTCCGACAGTTCATGCGCCGCTTCAATGCGGAAAGGCTAAACGTGAACAACCCACCCGACCTGGTGGTCCAGACGGCTCTTAAGAAAGGGCTTCGCCACAGGGGCCTCAAGAAGTCCCTACACAACGACCCCCCGAAGGACCTCCCCGGGATCATGGCAAGGGCCGAACGCTTCATGCTGACCGAGGAGGCCTTGGCCGAGGATGCAGGAAAAACCGCTCGAGGGGCCAAGCGTGGCGACGGCGGACGAGCTAGCCCCGAAGGGTACCGGACCGAGAAGAGGCAGAGGAACAGGCAGCGGGGAGAAAGCGCGAGGGACACCACCCCAGACGCCATTCTCACCCAAGTACAGAAGGAAGAGCGAGCTGATCGCCCCCCACCGAAGGCTAAAAGAGGCGGGAAGAACAGGGAGAAGTACTGTAAGTACCATAAGGACGATGGTCATGACACGGAAGATTGCTGGCATTTGAAGAAGGACATTGAGAAGCTGATGAGCCGAGGGCACGCCAGGAATCAGGCCGACGAGCCGGCCCACGGAGAAGGGACCTCCACGCAGCCAGACAAGGGGAAGAAGATCAACACCATCCAAGGCCCCCTCCGCATCATAGAGTGAGCAGGCAACGTCTCTCCCCCCGGTGGCAGCCGAGTATGAGGGAGTTATCTAGTTTTACACCCCTCCGTCTAGCTTCATTTCCTTTTTTCCATTTCCTCCAAATGTACCGGTCCGACAGGACTCTTGAGAGTACAAACGCATTCCATTTGTTGTCTTTATTTAAAATCCCGACGGAGTTGACATGTCACCAATAACGCAAAAGGCCGGGGACCGCCGCCTCACTGGAGGAGGAAGGGGAGCTTTGCCCTCGCCGACCGTCTCCGGCACTCATAAGTCCAGGGGCAATTCCAGCAGGCACGAACGCTGACCGGTCCTAAGCCGAGGGGCTTTGCCCTCGCCGACCGACTCCAGTGCTCATAAGTCTGGGGGCGATTCCCCCAGCAGGCACGGGCGCCGACCGGTCCTAAGCCGAGGAGCTTTGCCCTCGCCGACCGACTCCAGTGCCCATAAGTCCGGGGGCGATTCCCCCAGCAGGCACGGACGCCGACCGGTCCTAAGCCGAGGAGCTTTGCCCTCGCCGACCGAGTCCAGAGCTCATAAGTCTGGGGGCGACTCCCCCAGCAGGCACGAACGCTGACCGGTCCTAAGCCGAGATGCTTCGCCCTCGCCGACCGACTCCAGCGCCCATAAGACCGGGGGCAATTCCCCCAGCAGGCACGGACGCCGACCGGTCCTAAGCCGAGGAGCTTAGCCCTCGCCGACCGACACCAGCGCTCATAAGTCTGGGGGCAATTCCCCCAGCAGACACGGACGCCGACTGGTCCTAAGCCGAGGAGCTTTGCCCTCGCTGACCGACTCCTGCGCCCCTAAGTCTGGGGAGGATCTCCCCAGCCAACGCCAGCTTCGTCCATTCCTAAGCCAAGAACAAGGCGACAACGCAAATTACACAAGAAGTCCAAGTAAGTCGATTTCGTTTATAATGGCTAACCAGAATACAAAAATGCGTCTTATTTACAGGGGAGCAAGGCGAAGGATACACCCTACAAACAATCTACTTGCGACGAATGACAGAGTTATTCGCCTACAGAAGCTAGATCGACACCGACAGAGCAAAATTGGTTGACAAAAGACCCGAAGTAGGTAACCCAAGCTAGCAGCCATGCAACCAGCAATTGTTGGCCATGGAGCCGATAACGAAGCCGAAGGAGATAGCTGGGGCCAGGGATCCATTTCAAGTAGACTGGCCCAAAGCGAAGCGAATGCTTAAAAATTTGAGGATAAGGCCGGGAGGGACGGCTTAGGGAGATCGAGCTCGGGAGGACACATCCTCGGGCACTTCGCCCTGCTCGGAGTGAGGGGGATCGACCGGCGGTGGGGCTTACCGAACACGCTCCGCACATTCACGGAAAGAAGACTGGACGACTTCGACGATCCGAGGGGCGATGAGGTCTTCATACTTACCGAAAGCCCCCCTGAGAATCTCGAAGATCCTCTTCCCCAGGGTCTCGACGACGCCCTTCTCCACCTCCTCTGCAAGCCGCACCACCTGGCGCCGATCCGACAGTTCCTTCTGAAGCTCCTCCCTCTCCAGACGGAACGATTCCGCCGCTTCCTCAGCCGACTGATGAGCATCCTCCAGCTTTCCCTGGAGGTCACCCACTCGTCCCTCCAACTCGGCCACACGGAGGTTTAGACGCCAAGACTCCATCTGGGCCTCCGTCATAGCCACCTCAGCCGCCCCGGCCCGCTCCTGAGCCCTCATGGAGGACTCCTCCAGCTCCCTCAAGCGGACGGCTCGACACTGCAACTCCACAGCGAGCGCTGAACCCTGAAAAGACGAGACATGGGCTAAGAAGAGAATAAAGAGAAAGAGAGGATAACAAGATAACCGAACCTGTTGAAGGATCCAGACCAAGGAATCCGACATCTTGTCGGCCGGGATCTTCTTGAGGAGGCTGCGGTCCCGGGGAGGGACGGAGACCTCGGCAACCTGCTGGGCCAGGGCTCGGTCAGCAAACATCGAACTCCCAGGGACGACGATCGAAGCCAAGTCGCTCGCCAACAAGGCCCCGACCCCTGGTGATACGGGCGAAGACGCTGCGAGGGGGGTGGCTAGCAAAGCTTTCGAAGGATCCCCGGCGGATGCCACGGGAAACGCGGAACCTTCCGGACCGGAGGGATCCACGTCCTCCTTCCTCTTCTTTCCACCGTGGGGCTCCGAAGGCGCCGGAGGGGAACGCTTCCGCCTCGCACCATCCTCACCCCCAGGAAGGGGATCGCCAGAAGAAGAGGCGGGAGGCGCGGCCACCACCTTACCCACGGAAGGCTCGGCTCGGCGCACTTCCTCCTCAACGGTCCTCCGAGGCGCCCTTCCAGAGGTACTACCTCGGCTCCGAGCGGCTCCACGACGGATCAGCTCATCGACGTCACGGACGAATTCGCGGCCAGCCATCCCTGCAAAGGAGACCGAAATCAGGATGAGTCATAGGGCGATCCGGGGATGAAAAAGCGACCTACCCGGAGACCACAAGACGGCCTTCAGGAGTAGGTCGTCCAACAAAGACCAGATGGACTTCGTTTCCAAATGAAGAGCCAACAAAAGCGCAGCGGCTGCCCGATCGGCGTCTGAGAGAACTAACGACGGGCGAGGATGGACAGAACTGCCCCAGCTTGTTAGAATCTGGGCCTCCCCCAAGAAGACCACGAAAACATAATCCGAGTTCCAATCCCCTGACCAGCGGGGTAACCCGATCAGGCATTCCCTCCTCGAACGAGCTCGGAGTAGCAGCCATGACCCCGGACCGACCGTCTGGACCTGGTAAAAGTGGAAGAGAAGGGGGAGAGTCGGCTCCAGACCACGTGAACAGCAGAGCGTTACGAAGCCCGTCAGTACCGCGATCGAGCACGGGGTGAACTGACACAGGGACACCGTGAGATGTTCCATGACCTGGATGATAAAAGGATGGAGCGGGAAGCGAAGACCCAGGCGGAACATCTCGACGTAGACGCCAACCTCATTGCTCCTCGGAAGGCAAATCCGCTCGTCGACAAATGGAACCCGAACCTCGTATGGGAAGCAGAGATATTTCTCCCGGATCTCCGCGGCCACCGAAGGAGGGGTCCTCGACGGCGTACGGAGGACAACCGGGGGCACATTAAGCCGTACGGCAGCCGACGCCACGTCATCACGGGCGTAGTCTGGAAAAAGTTTCTCCTTCCCCTTATCCTGAAGAGAATGACTCCCGGCGGGGGAACCTGATCCCCCTAGCCGGGGCTCACCCCGCCTAGACTCCGAAGGATCCCTTGCCCTTTGACCAGAACCGCCTATCCTAAGGGCAGCCATGAGATGAAAAGCGAGAGAGGAATTACCTTTTTTCGACTGGTCTGGAGAAGGCAAGGAAGCGAAGGCGACGGGAAACTCCGAGTTGTGGAAAGCTTCGAATACCGGGAGGAGCAGAGGAGAAGTGGAGATCAACACAACTGGGGATCTTATATGCCAGGGGAGAATTCGAAGCGCCTGACAAGAACGCGTGGCGAGGCTCGAAGAGTCGGCGGCGTTCCGAAATTGGCGCCAGTCGAAGTCCAATCGATCCGCCTCATCATGACCTGCATTTATGGCCTCGCCTCGATTGGAGCGCCGCTCGGAATCCCAGGAGACATAACGGGTGATCTGAGCGAGCCGAGGCCGATCGACCCCGCCAATGGCGGCTCACGAACCCTTCGGCTTCTCGAACATAAGGCGACCCCGCGAGCGGCGGGGATAAGCTTGCCGCTACACGTGGCAACATCTGAAGGCCGACGGCGCTTCGGAACCCGCGCCTTAAAAACATCGAACGGGTCAACCCATGATGACGACTAATAAATGAGTCGGCATCGACTGGCGAGCTCGTCAAAATCAGCAGAGGTCACATCGGCCGAGCCGAACCGGCCGAGGCCGGTCAACCCGACCGATGGGGGCAATTGTTACGCCTATTTGACCGAGACCCGTAAAGCACGAGCCCAGGAGCCCGACTACTGGTCAAAAGCCCATCTGCGTCCTCAAAGCCCATTCGACAAAGGCCCTACAAGGGACCTCCTCGAACGTCGATCCGACCCAGCCCCAATAACCCGTTGGTCGCTCGCCCACTCCTGCGAAAACCACTCCCACGGACGCGCGACCACTAAATAGCGATAATGGGGAGGTGCTGGCATGGCGGAGAGAGCGGCGGCGAGGGGGGACTGATGGGGCACGATCAATGGCGGACGTGGGACGTGGGTCAGAGGCAATCACGCGGGAGCTCTACAAAAGGGCCAGGAAGACGACGAAGAAAGGGACCGCATCTCAGGTAACAAAACCTAAGGTACTCCATCAACGACCTCGTTCCCCCAATTCATCTCCTTCCTCCCCCGCTCGCGCCGAGAGACGCCGTTACGATCTCCTCACGAGTCGGACCGTCTCCGCCGGGCCTCCTTTCTCAGATCTCTATCTGACTTAGGCATCGGAGGGGATTTGGCCGGAACCAAGGTCCGGCCCCCTGACGAGCGTTCTCGTCTGCGCAGGTGGACAACAGATCAACGGGCCGAGGCTACCCCTCGCCCCTCTCCGACCACTCGATCAACCGGACAGTGAGGCTTCCCCTCACCGTCAGCCTGCCGTGGCCGAGCACGTCCTACCGAGGCCGAGCACCCTAATCGAGTCCGAGACTCACCCTCGCCACCCGTCGGCCGTGCATCTACCCGGGCGACTGAGGCTACCCCTCGTCCCCCTTCCAGCCGAGGCCGAGCACTCCTGTCCGAGGCCGAGCGTCTCAACCAGGGCCGAGGCTACCCCTCGCCCCTTCTTCACCGGTTCGAAGCCCCCGAGGGACCCAAAGCGGGCCCCTTGACCACGTTGACCGGGTTCTCCACGGTCAACGCTTTGTAGTGAGAAAACACTCTGAAACAATGAGACTTAACTCATACGTCATACGATACACATTGTTCTCATACTTTCATAATATAGAATAATGGGTATGAGAATAATGGGTATCATATACCGTATGAGCCAAGCATATACACATAAACCAATTCTTCGCAATAAGTTCTGTTCTTTACCGGGTAAACAAATTAATAATTCCGCATGCACGCGCGCACATCAACGCAAGGCGCACATGAGCTAAAGGGAGAGCTGGGGGTAGGGTTTTCTCGTGTGAGTTTCTTGCAAAATAAAAATAAATTATTAAAGCGGGGGACACAGAGGAAAGCGACTGCCGAACACCACCAGACAACCACGACCCTACTGAGCAATGGGACGATGCCATGGGCGGAGACCAAGCATATATCCGATCCGATTGGTACATCGGCAGACATTTTGGTGATCCACGACAGCGATATCGAGGGGCACCTCGCCGACAGCGAAATCTGGGACTCAATTTCAAGATGGGCCATCAAATTTCAATGGACTGCACAACACTTTACCACCACTACCACATGGATATATAAACAGAGGGGGGGAGTGAGGGAGTTGAGTGAGAATATTACTTTGTTTTGCCGGTGGAAGTGGGGGGCAGAGATGCCCCATCCTTTGTGGAGTATTGGCCTCTTTTGCGTGCGCTTTCAATCATAGACCACCATTTGCCCAAAAGGCAAAAAGGCAGCAGGCGAAGTTTAGTCGAAGGCATAGGTATTGTGATCAAGAAGAAGAAGAAGAAGAAACTGCTTTCTTGTGTCGTCCTTTCTTTCTTTGTTTCAGTGCGACTATGATGCTTGTTTTTGGATGCATGCATGCGATTGGAAGTGAGAGGGGGTGACGGCTGTAGCGCTGCTGTGCGTGGGGATGAGCACGACATCAACTTAGTGTGAGGTGAGGTGGTGAAAGCTGGGGCCTTTCTTTTCCCCTGCCTCCTCCATTTTGTCAGTGAGAGTTAAAAAACTGACCCTGGCCGCAAGATGGTTTTGAGATGCCTCTTTCTTTTTATTCTTTTTATTCCTCCTCCTAGTTGCGATGGAATTGGATATTTCAAAGGAGGACTTACTAAATACGCAGCGGAAGGATCGATCACCAATGTTTCTCTACACCGGTTGTTGTAGATGATCACGCGATGGAAAATCTACGTATTTCCTCAACCTAAAACTCTCTTGTTTGATGCAGAAATTTGGGTTGGAAAACTCACTCGTTTAGAGTGCACTCTCTCTTGGAAAATGAAGACTAAATGCAAGTAGTTGCTCTCTACTTCAAGTGTGTTTTTCCAACAAGAGTGAGGGCATATTTATTGCCTTCCCACATGGTGTGAGTTACAATTTCTGCCAATAACTACCTTGTGTAGTAATAGAACCACCCAATAACCAATTAATTAATATAATTGTTGTTATGAATCAACAGCGGGGGGAGGAACCCCCAGCCCTTTATTTATAGGCATGGTCGGAGAGTAAATACATCGAATACATAGATATGGGTGTATCTCTCGGATACCCGCAATCCTAACCGACTCTGGTTATTTCCATTCACAGCACTCCCCCTTATCCAGCCATAGGTGTGGACTCTGCTCAAGAGTACTTCGGGATTCTGAGCGTAATAAGAGTCTCACATGGGGTGGATACTTCAGGATCCTGAGTTGGTGAGGTTTGCCTCGTTAAAACCTTTAGCTATGGAAAACCCAGTGGGAGAAACCATAGTTAAGGGAAAAGAGTACAAACGCTCTTTAACTCCCCCTGATTTGTACAAGTGACTCTGCTCATGAATACTTCTGGATTCTGAGCGTCACAGAGGGGTGGATACTTCAGAATCCAGAGTTGATGTGATTTGCCTCGTTAAAACCTTTGGCTATGGAAAACCCAGTGGGAAAAATCATAGCTAAGGGAAAAGAGTACAAATTCCCTCAACTCCCCCTGATCTGTAAAAGCTCTTAGGCTTTCAGATCTCTTAGGCTTATCTCATCACTCCTATTTACAACATTCCGAAAATATACACAGATTACAAAGTTATTGCAATTAAATAGCCGCTGAATCCAGAAACTCTAGAGAGGTGTGCCAAGTATCGTCGCCTCTGATGATGTCTTCAGACTATGTGGTTAGCTCCACAATACCAGCTACTATCCCAATCGTCATTGGGATGGGATGTACCAGCAGGCGCCCTCAAGTACACCATTGGTGTGGTGAGGATCTCGGAATGATAGGAAGATGTCGCCTTCATAAATTGCTTTGCAGATCTGCAGGGGATGTCCATCCCACTGTGGGTACCCGTTCTGTGATTTCTCAGCATAGGGACTGGACCTGAAACCTGCATTTGCATGAACATTGGAGGATGATACTTCATTTTGTAATCCCGAATCTTTTGACCCTTGGAGGAAGCGCAGAAGGCTTAACTCCGGTCTAATGGCCCTTTTTAGGTGCCAACTATCTCTGGCTAATGAGTTTACTGCAATTGCTGTATCGGGATGCATGCAGTTAGCCAGGAGTGCCTGATTGCACTTAGGTAAGGGACTTTGGGACCAGTTATATCCTCCCCCTCTTCCAGCGATCGGAAGGGTTCTTTTTGTACATCCATTGAGTATACCACCGTAGGTGTACTTTGGATGACAATGGTCCTTTTAATTTCTCCAACGCACTTCTGGGCGTTTATAACAGGATTATGTGAGCCATGACTTTATATTTGCCTAGGTCTTTTTATTTCATGTTTAAAAGTCAGGCTTGTACATTTATTTCGGTTTTCTCTTCAGGAGATCCGATGAGATGTTAGTTGTCTACAACTAAGATCTCTAATCCTGTTCTTTGCACAGATGCAAAGACAACCTTCAGTAGGAATCATTGACTTGTCAAGTGATTCTCTTGGTTGTACATTTATTTATTGTACTTATTGTTTTTCTTGAATAGACGTCCCGAAGTCTATTCAGGCATTTTAAGGAAATGTGGAAATTATCTTTACAAGATATCCACGAAGGTATGCCGTCACAACATCCAATAACCGCATATCCAAAATTTTCCTTCGCCAAATCGTAAGGTATTCGCTTTTGATAACTTAGGGAGACTGATGCATCATTTATGAGACATGCTCATTTGAATTTGTTCGATCCCTAGTTTCAGCGAAATTTTCCTTAGGCTATAGGTTGTACCGTATAGCATACGATTTTGTATTTATTTTTCTTATGTTTGCAATACTTTGTTTTATCCACAGGTTTGACACCTTTTGGTGTCTGGACTTCAGGTCCGAACATTTCACGTTTCATAAGTGAGTCCAGCTCATCTTTTATTGCCACGTTCCACGTTTGGCCAATCTCTACGTTTGCCTTCTAGCAACGGAGTGTGGAACGATAATTTATAAACATCATCGCCATTGCGATGTATATGGCAATATGATACGTGAATACATTGTCGACAATTTATGTTCTATCTGTCCAACACCTCCCCAGTACGTACAACATTTACTTAATTTCACTTTTTCCCTGTAATTCCTCTGCAGTGGATTCCGGGAAGGGTGATGGTGTGGACAGGAGCTCATTGTCCTGTGGTAGTATTGTCTTAAGGTCTCCAGGAGTTTCTTGTCCTAGGAGCCTGGTGGTCTGCCTCTTTTCTGTTGAGGATCAGCCACTTCTGCTGCTGGTGGATTGCATCCATTCTCGGGGATGTCAATCCTAGTTGGAGTTTTTGCAGCAGGGATGTGTGATCTGACAATCTTCTGGTTGTCAATAAATGATTCCGGTAATTGGTAAACCGTGTTCTGTATGTGGAGGATCTTCGGGATCTCATCTACACATTGTATTGTTACCGGATCATAGTGGGTCAAACTTTTTGTATCCCACGTTATAATTTTCTTCGCGCCAGATTTTCTAGTATCTGGGCCTATTTTTGGGAAACTCGTCTCATCGAAATCACAGTCTTCAAGATGTGCCTTAAATGCGTCCCCCGTTTGGGGTTCTAGGTATCTTATAAGTGAGGGTGAGTCAAACCCTGCATGGATACCTAGGCGACGTTGAGTACCGTTTTGGTCCTCTTTGGTGGTGCAATGGGGATTTAAGACTGCGCGACTGAAGATTCTCAGATGAGAAATGTTCGGTGGCATTCCATATGCAAGTTGCATTGGAGACTCTGACCTCCAGAGGGTCTTATTTTCATTTACGATGCAGCATGCAGAGTTTGCATGTCCCCATGCATCCATAGGCAATCGGGATTTAATGGATGTTCAGTCCATTGGAGTCTACTTTTCAGTGACTCTGCCGACCCATTTTGGGTATGAACATGCAGCACTTGTATGTTCATTTTCAATTCTCGTTGATTGGCAGTACTCTTGAAAGGACTAGGAGGTATATTTTCCAACATTAACCAGGCTTATTTACAACATTTTATTGTCTGGGAAATGTGCCCACAACATTTTTATTTTTGTGCCAATAGCTTTGGAAAAGCTAAGTTGCGGGTCTGTAGTAGACACACGTACGAATATTCTGAGGATGCATTTATCAGTACAGTGAAGTACTGAAATAGCCCACTAGGGGT
Source organism: Scilla litardierei (assembly GCA_030789695.1). Lineage (NCBI taxonomy): Eukaryota > Viridiplantae > Streptophyta > Magnoliopsida > Asparagales > Asparagaceae > Scilla > Scilla litardierei. Next base: position 165,303,522 of record CM061142.1, on the reverse strand, counting down.
GGTGGATTTTATCCACATCTATCTCCTTGTATTCTTTTTGAGGAAGCGTGGAGATTATTTCTCATCTTATCGTGGAGATGGCCTTGCAATTAGTTTTCCCTTATAGTAAGGGATGCGAGGGATTTTTTCCCTTCTGAAGAATCTTCTGGTTCTTCAGGTCATACCCATATGATAAGATGTGATGCATCATCACAAATCCAGTGTGGCCAAGTCCATCATGCCGGAGTAAAAACTCGGCTGATGTCGGGCACTTCAGGTGCTCCGTTTAATTCTGCTTCCTTTCTCCGAATCTTCGTATGGTGGAGGCCTATAAGGCTCTCAAAACGTTCAAGTGTGGATTTTACTCCTTTTTCTTGAGACGTTACATACGGTAATTTTTTTTTTCATTTACATTTGTTGTTTCCAAGTGGAATCCGTTGAAACGGATGTCCTTGAAACTTAGAAAGTTTCTTTTGGAATTCGGAGGGATTAGTGCATCCTTTATTTTTGTGTCGTTTGGGGGCAACAGTGTTGAATTCCCTGGATCTTCAATATAGCCCTGATATTGGGCTTTGTATTGAAAGAGATCGTACGTGTTTATTGTCTACTAATTATTTATGAGAGCAGTTTCATCTATTAAAAGATGAATCGTTAGGCATATGCATATTCAGATAAACATTTTCATTTATTGTTTACTAAACATTTTTATTCAGAACAAATTTCATAATTAAAATGCTCTCATAAATTATTCTCAAAATAAATTGCTAAGATAAAAATAAAGGCTAATCAAGCAAGTCATCATTTTCGAAGTTGTCAGCTGAAAACTTGACTGGAGCATCAGAGGTCATCAGGTTTGTTTCAGCTTTATTTTTCTTGTTCTCTTTTATACAAATCCTGGAGGTGCTGCGAAGTTCGGCACATTTTGGACCAGTGGCTTTTCATGCCACAATTATGGCACTGGTCTTCCCATTCCCTCTTGGGTGGGGGTGAATCATTTTTTTTCATTTCTGTGCCACGTGAACTTCCGCTTACTTTCATTATTTCACTGCTGATGTACATGGCCCTTGGCACTTTTCTGTTGACCCCACTTCTGTGGTCTTTCTTTTCTTTTATTATCTCTCTTCTTTTTGAAGGAAGAGGAATGGTGAGCTTCTGGTAAGGGGACAGTGCCGGGGGGCGCATGTTGTGAGTGGCGAGAAGAAGCTCTCTGTTTTGCTCAGCCATGAGTAAACATGACAGCAGCTCAGAATACTTGGTGAACCTGTGTTCACGGTATTGCTGCATGAGTATCGCATCTTTTTCATGGAAGGACGTATAAGTCTTTTCCAGCATGCGATCTTCTGAGACATTCTCACCACACAACTTCAGGCGTGAGGTGATGCTAAAAAGTGCTGAGTTGTACTCAGCAATGGACTTAAAGTCCTGTAGTCTCAGGTTCTCCCACTCATATCGTGCCCTTGGGAGTATAACATCTTTCTGATGTTTATACCTGTCCTCAAGGGCAGTCCATAGCTCAAGTGGATCTTCGACCGTAAGGTATTCAGCCTTTAAGGTCTTGTCCACATTACGGCGAATATAGGTGATGGCTTGCGCCTTCTCTATATCGCTAACATTTTCTTTTTCAGTCACAGCAGCGATGAGAGACTTTGCCCGCAGGTGAAACTTTACATCTAGCTGCCAGCTTAGATAGTTTCTACCTGATGCTTCCAGTACTTCGAAATTAACGCTTGCAATATTAGCCATTTATCTAGCAGAGCACAAACATGCATGAATTAATAATTAATCGGAGAAAACATTTTCATGCGGAGGCAATATTTAACGAAAAACTAAATGTGTGGATCGGCCAGTCCCACAAGAAAGAGTCCAAAAAAAGTCCACAGTCCAAATTATACAAATTTGCAGCTTAAAGAAAATGAAAATACAACTTCAGAAACCCCGTGGGTCCCATATGATATCTCCATCTTCAAGCGTGGCCTCCGTCTCCATGGAAGTTGGTCTTCTTTCTTTGACATTTACATAAATTCCTCACTACAATTTCTCTCAAAAATAAAAGAAAAGTGCGGGAAATAAACTGTGGGACTAAACGGCCGATCCAAAAACCACATTTAGCAATTCATGCAGAAATATTGTGCTCATCAACATTTTCATCAGACATTTTCATCACAGGCATCACATGCATTTAATATTCGCAGAGATGGATAAATAATTTAAACACTTAATAATTATTGGACCACTGGGCAACGTCTTACACCGTTAGGTTAGGTTACTAACGGCAGAGCGGTCGCAGAATCTTCCTAATTATTAAGTTTTAAATACAATGCACAACCACGCATATAATATCCAACAGAATATACCAGAGATGCAAAGCATGTAAATATGATTTTTGCAGAAAAAATCATTACAATGCAAAGGTTGTAAAGTAAATGGGTTTAATCAATTAAATTGATTAAGAGCCCAAAATAAACATTTTCTTTGTCAGAGGAAAAAGTTTCCCTCATCATCCCAAAAGCCCCCCAAAAGTCCCCAAATAGTCCTTTCCTGCCCGATATTTGTCCCGTAGTTTACCGTGATTTTTCACAAATATTTTGCCTTTGAATCCCCATTTCAAATTAATTTTTAGGCTAACAAGTTGCCTTTTGAGGCGAGTTTATAGCCCTTCGCCTCCCCCATTTTTTTTCAGATAAACCAGCCTGCGGGCCTGAAGCCTGCAGTCGACCTATGGGCTTCAGGCCCATAGGCTTTTCTTTTCTTTTTTTTTCTTTTTTTTTCCTTTTTTTTTGAAATCTGTGGGCCTGAGGCCCACAACAGGTCTGTGGGCTTCAGGCCTACAGACTCTGTTTTTTTTGAAGAAATCTGTGGGCCTGGAGCCCACAGCAGGTCTGTGGGCTTCAGGCCCACAGACTCTGTTCTTTTTTTTGCTGTGCTAGGGTTTTGCACAGGGGGCACCGCCGCCGCCGCCGCCCCCCTGCACGGGGGGCGCGGCGGGGGCCGCTGCCCCCCTGCAGGGGGGCGCGGCCGCGGGGCCGCCGCCCCCCGCTGCGGGGGGGAGCGGCGGGGGCCGCCGCCCCCCACAGAGGGGGGCGCGGCCAGGGACCCCCCCACGCAGGGGGGGATGCGGCCAGGGGGCCGCCGCCCCCCTCTGCGGGGGGACGGCGGGCGCGGGGCCGCCGCCCCCCTCTGCGGGGGGGAGCGGCGGGGGCCGCCCCCCGCAGAGGGGGTACGGCCACGGGGGCCGCCGCCCCCCTGCAGGGGGAGCGGCGGCGGCCGCCCCCCCTGCAGGGGAGGGCGGCGGCAGGGGCCGTCTCCTCCCCCCTTCAGGGGGGTGCGGCGGCTGCTGCCCCCCTATGGGGGGAACGGCGTGGCCAGGGGGGAAGCGGCGGCGAGGCCGCCGGCGGGGTTGATTTAGGGTTTGGTTTAAAAAATCCAAAACCCCTAAAAAAATTGATTTTTGGGATGAAAAATCCGTCGTTTTCAAGGCGACGATGAATCCCCATGACGATCTTGCGAGATCTAGGGGAGGGGCAATCATATGTATGATTAAAAGTATCGTTTTTAGTATTTTTACCTCTATATCCGTCCTCCGGATATAGCGACGGTTGCTCGAAGCCCTACGCGGATGACGACCCTTGATGGAGGAAGCCTTGCACCGCGCTCGTGGATCTCCCGCCTTCGCCTTCGTAACGAACGGAAAAAATTTTGTGGAAAAAGAAAATTTAGAGGCTCGTGCTGATAACGTGTTATGAATCAACTGCTGGGGGAGGAACCCCCGGCCCTTTATTTATAGGCATGGTAGGAGAGTAGATACATCGAATACATAGATATGGGTGTATCTCTCGGATACCCGCAATCCTAACCGACTCTGGTTATTTCCATTCACAACAATTGTGACATTTCATAAGTCCTCAACTTAGGTATCACATTAATGGGTGTAATTGCTTCATTTAGCCCTCAAATTCCAACATCTCCCTCTCACAAATGAATGAGATACATAAGGAAACTTATTTCCTTTATTCTGCGCCATTTCAAGGAATGGCAATATTGCGGGGCGGGGCGGGTATTTAACTACCCAAGCTTGCCCCGACTCATCTACAGGCCGGGGCGGGGCGGGTCGCGGTCCGGGGCGGGGCGGGTTCTTTCTTACCAAAACCGGGTCGGGCCGGTCGGGTCGGGTCATTAGTGCCATGCATATGAATCCCAAATAAAAATTTTATTTGTGAATTGGGAGAATTTTGATTTATTTGGTAATTTAGAATTGGGAATTTGCCCATTTAGGATAACCGTGGAATATAGTATGAGTTATGGGTTATTCGTGACTGCATGGTCTGCATCAAAATAGTAAGGTTTTTTTAGAACCTCGATAGTTTAGCAGGGCGGGCCGGGGCGGGCCGGGGCGCATACAAAGCCCAAGCTTGCCCCGACCCGGCTGCGGGCCGGGTCGGGCCGGGTCAAAACCGGGTCGGGCCAGGTCGGGCCGGGCGGGTCAGGCCATTACTGCCATCCCTAAATTCATACTAGAGAAATAGGTCGTGCAACCGGCATACTGCATGAGTTCGGTGCTATATAACGGTTAGGAGTATATAGCAACTCATATGAGTAGTTTTGAAGTATACATCACCCTATATCATTTAATCACATTAAGTACCATCCCTTGATCTCATATACTATGCATTCATAATTGAACTATGTATAAACTCAATTGGTCGACCGATGAACACAAATCAATGTGATACTCGAAATGATCTTCCTCTTCTCCTGGTTCTCTTGAACCTGGCTTACTTGCTTTTCCAAGTATGTCCCGCCAGATCGAATCCATTGCGATCTCTTGGCAACATCTCAAGATAGCAAACATCAAACCAAGTCTCAAGAACTCGATCGGAGTTTTGAGGGTACTAGATTTAAGGCTCTCAAGGCCTCAGGGTCTCAACAACAGTAAGTTGAGATCACAAACTGACGTTTAAACCCTTTGGTTGCTTATGCACACATGGTATGAAACATGTTTTACAACACTTTCTCCTTTTCCATGAAGTGTATGTCTCAACATATAGTGTTGTACAGATGATAATTAGACATGACTATGTCTAACTTTGAGTCCTCCAATCTACTCATATCAAACCACTAGGACTCACATCTGGCATCTAAGACAGATGATATGAATTCTTAAATTCACCTTTATAACCATAATGACTCCTTAGTCATTAGTCGACTTGTGATGTTAAGCCCGAACTCATAATTATCCGTCTTATTATTAAGTTAAAATCTCGTCTCATCTTCACTCATTTATTAAATGATGGAGGTTGTTACCTGTGTGAGAAGGATAATATTACATCTATCCGGCATAATTTTTAAACAAGAATGCTCCATATAACATTCACAATTTTTGTATGCTATCAAATATATTTACATTAATTATATAAACACTGGGAAGTACAAAAGAGATGCACATCATATTCTACGCAATCCTTGAGATCTTGTCTGTTCCAAAAACATATTTCTAAAAATAGGCTTAGTAAGCGGATCTGCTATCATATCCCGCGTAGATATGTACTTCATGTTTATCTCCTTACGTTCAACCATCTTCTTAGCAAATTTGTATTTGATATCTATGTGTTTGGTTTTGCAATGGTACTTTGGATCCTTTGTATATGCAATAGCCACCTGACTATCACAGTTAACCATAACTGGATCGGAATCATTAGCGGCAATTAAATGATCCAAGAACCTTTTCAACCAAACAGCCTCTTGAGCTGCCGCAGAGAAAGCTACAAACTCTGCTTCCATCGTGGATAGGCTTATGCGTGATTATTTATTACTACTCCATGATACGGCACCATTATTAAGTAAGAAGATATATCCAGAGGTAGACTTCCTTTCATCAAGGTCTCCTCCCCAATCAGCATCAGTGTAACCCTTCGGTTGCAGATCACTTTCTTGATAGCAGAGCGTATAATCAATAGTCCCCTTTAGATATCTCAAAATTCTCTTAATTGCCTTCCAATGTGCTTGGCCAGGGTTGGATTGGTATCTACTAACCATTTCAACTGCAAAGCAGATGTCTGGTCTTGTACACATCATATCATACATAAGACTACCAACTGCACTAGCATAAGGAATCTTGCTCATTAAGTCCGTCTCTTCTTCAAGCTTAGGACATAAACTTTGACTTAAGGCCTCACCTTTACTGATAGGAATGTAAAAAGGCTTGCTATTTTGCATATTGAATCGTTCAAGTACTTTCTTTATATAAGTCTCTTGTGAAAGAGATAAAAGTTTCTTTGAACGATCTCTTGAGATCTTAACCCCAAGAATATATGCGGCTTTACACATATCTTTCATTTCAAAGTTGGATGAAAGCCAAGCTTTGACTTCAAACAAATACTGCTTATCATTTCCAGCTATAAGTATGTCATCAACGTATAGTGACATAATTACAAACTTATCATTAGACCGTTTGGTATAGACGCAATGATCTTCATCAATCATAATGAACTCATTTAACATGATTACATTATGAAAGTGAATATACCATTACCTTGAGGAATGTTTAAGGCCATAGATAGACTTCAAAAGTCTACAAACCTTATGCTCGTGGCCTTCTTTAACAAAACCCATAGGTTGATCCATAAAGATCTCCTCATCTAATTCAACATTGAGAAATGCAGTTTTTACATCCATTTGATGTAATTCTAGGTCTAAGCTTGCAACTATAGCTAAAATTAGGCGAATCGAGGTAAAGCGTACAACAGTTGAGAAAGTCTCTTCATAGTCAATCCCTTCCTGTTGTGTGTACCCCTTCGCAACAAGTCGAGCATTATATCTTTCTATTGATCCATCAACCTTATGCTTTATCTTGAGAATCTATTTATTCCCAATGGCTCTTCGTCCTTTTGGGAGATTAACCAGTTCCCACACTTTGTTGCATCTCATAGACTCATGCTCTTCTTCCATTGCCTTAGCCCATTCTCCCTTAGCAGGACAAGAGAGAGCCTCTTTCAAATTTCTTGGCTCATCCTCTTTTAGTAGACTAGTCATGGAAGCTTCTCCACCTTTGATCTCAAATCGTCGACGTGGAATACTTACACGACTACTATGTCTTCTTTGAGATTTATCGAGTCTCATTTGACTCTCATTTGGGTTAGTCCTTAATTGACTTGGGTCAATCCTTACTTGACTCCCACTTGGATCAAGATCTAATTGACTTGCTTGACTAACATTTGGGTTAAGTCTTAATGAACTCCCACTTGGACCTGAATCATTTTTATTTGCACTTTCATTCAGATGAGGTGGTGGAATATGATCATTATTGGGATGAAGAATTAATTCTTCATCCTAATTCCTCCCACTCGAATGAGGTGATCCTATTTGATCCACAATCCCAAATAGGGATAGGTCTTGTCTTATCTCTCCCTGCTTAGGAAAATCCTCTGCTAGGAATGTAACATCCCTTGATTTAAACTTAGTTGTACTCCCACCATCATCCTGACCTATGAAGACATATCCCTTTAAGGTTTCTGAGTATCTTATGAAGATGCATTTCCTCCCCCTTGGACCTATTTTTCATACTTATGTGAGGAAACATGTGCATAGGCTGCACAACCCCTAGGACTTAAGATATTTAGGTTAGGCTTACGACCGGTCCACGACTCATATGGAGTGGTTTCAACTGACTTGGTAGGCACTCTATTGAGATGTAGGTTGCAGTCAATAATGAATCTCCCCAAAAAGTGATAGGCATGTTAGCCTGTGCCATCATTGACCTAACCATCTCAAGTAGTGTTATATTCCTTCTCTCTGCAACACCATTTTGTTGAATAGTATAGGGAATACTCAACTGATGAATGATACCATTTTCATCACATAACTCCTTGAATTGAGTTGATAGGTATTTCCTACATCGGTCGGTTCTTAAGACTTTAATCTTTCGGTCTAATTGATTTTCAACTAAAGTCATATAGTTTATGAAACAACTTATTGCTTCGTACTTGTGAGAAATCAAGTAGACGTATCCGAACCGAGTGAAGTCGTCTATGAATGTGATGAAGTAGGACGCTCCATGCTGTGCCCTTATATTCATGGGACCACATATATCGGAGTGGATTAAGTGCAAAGGGTATTTGGCTCTCGTTCCTATTGGATCTGGATCTTAGCCTAGAAGGGGGTGAATAGGCTTATAAAAATAATCTCGCGCAGCCCACGCGAAATCACACGCAGTTAAAAACATAAGCAGAGTAAATAAGAGGCAATCACAGAGTACGCACAGATTTACCGTGGTTCGGTCGCAGCAATGACCTTCTCCAGCCCCCAAGCAAATACTAGCATTAATATGTTCCTTCTGTACACCTACAATGGGGTCCCAGCTCCAACTCCTCACCTAGACTGTACCACACTCAACAAAGTGCAGAATCCTATCAACCTAGTAAATGTGTATCTTGACTGTGACAACACGTCAAGACCCTCTTGTATAGCCCCAACCAGACAAGTCCCAAAAGAACGCAATAACGGTAAAGTTTCCACTACGAAGATCTAGCAAACTGCTACACAAAATAATAAACAAAAGAGTTCAGAAAGCTCAGTTTGTGTAACGGCGTCGTCTTCGTCAATCAGCACGGGCCAGCTATCGTCTGGCAAGATGTAGATGTCACGTCTCATGTCTCCTCAGCAACTCAATGATGCGTCAATGAACTCTCTGAAAGTTGCGCCCTTGCACTTGGAAATTTGTTGCATCTTGGATACAAGATTGTGGCTTGTAGAACATGTCCTTTCAAGCTTCACGGTACCATGATGTGGATTTCAATCGGCAGCATCTTTATCCAAGGGGAACACACGCAACTCCACGATAGGAAGATGATGAGCCGCAGCCTTTTAGATTTGATTCTCCTTAAATTGTTCTCTATACGAATTTTCCCTGCACACATACAAACACAAAGTATTTAACCTTGCATTAAACCAAATAAAATAACCTTACTTTGTGTTTGATGGGCTCCTTAATTGCTTTGCTTGGAGAGTTATGGATGTAGAAGTGAAATGATGTATATGTAATTAAAAAGGATAGAGAGATTATGTCATGCAAAAGATTTTGAGAGGATAACTGTGTTCACAAAAACTGTGAACTCGAATTTGAGAGGATGGAGAAGAACGATTTTGCAGGGATTTTCTCACGAATTTCAGGCAAAGCTGAAAAACTTTTCTCTTCTTCTTCTTGGATATTTTTTGATGATAATTTTTTCTCTCCCTAAGATCCCTCTCCTTCTCTCTCTTTCCTTTTTAATTACTTATACATCATTTCACTTCTACATCCTTACACTGCCAAGGGCCCCTTAATGGCAATCCAGGGCTTGTATTGTATGCCAAATTCTCCGAGATCGACCACCCACTTGAAGATCTGTACCGACGCAACTGGATTCTGAAGCATTTGTCGTTGGAGGTAGGTTGTCAGGACGGCAATCGTGTGCGTTTGGAAATACGGCCTTAGCTTTTGTGCTGACACTATCAGGGCAAGGGCTAGGTTTTCGATTTCCGGGTACCTGGTCTCTGTGTCCAAGAGAGACATGATGATATAGTAGATCGGCCACTGTACTACCGCCAACTGTTGATGCAAAGAATCTCACGGGGCCCAGATCCGGCCACAACGATGAGTTTTCAAGCAACATGTTGAGCTCGGTCAGGCTGGTTTTGCCGAGCTGAGGGTGGATATCCTTCCGTATGGCCTTAAAAGGAGAGAAAAGCTCGTTAGCCTCCCCGGAGGGGATGCCTCTCCGATCAGACTCCGACGCTTAAGTTAGATTCAAGCAGAGTGAGGATGGAGCGTGGCTAGAGGTAGTGTAGGATCCTGCCAAAACAGAGTTAGGATCGATAAATAAAGTTGAGACTTACGCTTGCGTATGCGGCACGGTAGTCTCGGAACTTTGCCTTCGGATTCGCCACGACGGATCGAGTCTTCTCACGAACGGAGTAAGGCTACTAAATCCACAATCTAAATCTCTACTTTAGATTAAGAACTTGGATAGAGGGAGAGGAAGTATTTCGGCAGAGCTTGGCTAGAATGAAAATGCATGCAAGAATGCCATGCAAAAGTGTAAGGAAATGGCCAACCCTTGGGTCTTATTTATAGCCCCCAAGGTAGTTATTTTAGGATCAATTGTTCCTTTGGAACAATTTAACTAAGGTGTACCATCGTACATGGCATATTATAAGCTTAAGTTGTACCATATGCATGGTACAATATAAGCTTAAGATATTACCCCTTTATTAGCCATATGTCGCATGCACTTATGCACATATAATGCGACTTTCCCATCAATCTAGAGATCCTCTCCGCAAGGGAACATATTCCCTTTGCGCACGACTTCGTGTACGCGACGTTCGAGGTCCGTATTCCCTCGTACATCCCCTACAAGGGTGTACTAACGTCTTCCATATCCAACATCTCCCACTCACACTTGAGGGGATTGTAAGAGAACGTCTTTCTCTTAGTTCTTTCATCTATCATACCGAGAAATAGACCGTGCGACCGTCATGCGCGTAGAGTCTGTTGTTGTGCACTTGTTAGAGATACACAACGACCTCGAAGGTGCAAAGTTGAGTAGTTCAACGCATGCTTTACCCTAGATTATTTCTTCACATTTCTTATACTTTATATTCAACAATTGAATCCCATCTGGATTACAATTGGCTGGCCAGCTTTGAATCATTTAAAGTCCAAATGTGAATATGAAATCAATCTTCCTCTTCTTGCGAACCTTCTGATCTTGACTTGATTCGCTTTTCTAACGTGTCCCGCCGAGCCGAATTATCATAGCCCATTAGCAACACGCTAAGATAGCGATCATCTCGTCAAATCTAAAGGAACCAATTGGAGTCCTTGAGGGTAAGAGTTAAGACCCATATGGCCTTTGAGTCTCACATAATAGCAAACACTATTGCTACTAACTCAGTGGTCGAAATGCATACGTGGTATGAACACGTATTACAACATCACTCCTTTCCCAGGGAGAGTATGTCTTCATGATGTTGTACGGATGAAAGATCAGACACCACAGTGCCTATCTTTTTGAGTCCCCTTACTACTCGTGAAATATTCACGGACTCTCATCCTGCATAAGACAGATAGGATTTTAAAAAATCCCATGAGATCTTTATATCCTTGTGATACAGATCTCAGATCTTTTGTAAGCATCCATATGATGCAGATCTTTCATTCGACTATCTTGTTAAAGTCATGACTCTAAATCATTCGTCTAATGATTTTGACTTTAAACTAGTCTCATCTCTATCTTATCCATCTGATAAGATAAGGCGGTTGCTCATGTGAGAGAGCCAACCTTAATCTGTCCGACATACACACAATTCAGCTGAGATTTCAAAAATGTACACAAACATTTCTTAAGAAATTCATATGCAATGTTTGAAAAAGAACTTATTCTTTTATTTTGATTATTTACAGACATAGGAATTTACATTGGTACAACTCAGCTCTTACGCAATCCTTGAGATGATAAGTGTTTGTAAAACACATTTCTGGGGATCGCTTTCGTAAGCTGATCCTCTATCATCTCATGCGTAGATATGTACCTTATGTCTACCTTCTTGGTTTTATCATAGTCTTTTGTAAATCTGCAGTTCCTTTAAGATACTGCATTATGCTCTTAACCGCTTTCCAGTGTTCTTGCCCTGGGTTGGATTGGTAACGACTTACCATTCCAATGGCAAAACAGATGTCTGGTCTTGTATGCATCATAGCGTACATAAGACTAACAACTGCACTGGAATATGGAACTTTTTCCATAATTTCCCTTTCCTTTTGGTTCTTTGGACATGATTTCAGATATAAATTATCGCATCTGCTTATAAGAGTATCAATTTGACTTGTAGTCCTACATATTAAACCGTTCTAGAACCTTCTTTATATAAGTCTCTTGTGAAAGAGAAAGAAGTTTCTTCGAACGATTCCTTGAAATCTTAATTCCAAGGATATATGTGACTTCCCCATGTCTTTCATCTCAAAACTGATGAAAGTCAAGCCTTGATATCCATCACAAAGCCCTTGTCATTTCTGGTTATTAAAATGTCATCTACATATAGAGACATAATAACATGCTTGCTTTTAATCCTCTTGATATATACGCAGTTATCTTCATCAATCATGGAAAATCCATTTGATAAGACAACTTCTTGAAATCGCATATACCATTGCCTCGAGGATTATTTAAGACCATATATGGACTTACGAAGTTTACAAACCTTATGTTCGTTTCCTTCTTTTACAAACCCTGTTGGTTGTTCCATATAGATCTCCTCGTCTAATTCTCCATTGAGAAAGGCAGTCTTTACATCCATCTGATGTAATTCGAGGTTTAAGAAAGCTACCATTGCCAGAATCAGGCGAATCGAGGTAAAACGCACAACAGGTGAGAAGATCTCTTCGTAGTCTATCCCTTCCTGTTGCGTAAAACCTTTCGCGACAAGGCGAGCTTTATATCTATCTATAGAGCCATCAGCCTTATGCTTAATCTTGAGAACCCATTTGTTCCCAATTGCTCTATGTCCTCTGGGTAAGTTAAGTCCCAGACTTGGTTAACTTTCATGGATTTCAATTCCTCCGTCATCGCTTCCATCCATTTGTCTTTTGCAGGGCAAAATACGGCCTGTTTGAAAGTAGCAGGCTCGTCATTTTCTTGTAGTAAAGTCATAAAGGTTTGCGGAAATTTCAACCTCAAATGTTAGAGGAGCCAACCTTGTATGACTACTACGTCGTATTTGAGATTCTTCATGTCCTTGTTGACTCGAAGTTAGATCAATTCTAATATCACTCCCACTTGAAATGTCGTTAGAATTGTTCCCACTTGGATCATTATTCCTGTATGGAATAGGATAATCGTCATTCGTATAATCCATTGGTGAAGGTTGAAACGTATCTTCGTTTTCACCAAGAATTATCCCACTCGAATGAGGTAATCCTTCTTGATCATAAATCTCAAATAGAGATAAGTCCTGACTTATCTCGCCCTGTCTTGGAAACTCGTTTTCCAAGAAAGTGACATCCCTCGACTCAAACTCAATTAGCCCACCATTGTCTTCCTGACAAAAAAACATAACCTTTGGAGTTTTCTGCGTATCGTTTAAAGATACATTTCCTTCCCCTTGGCCCAAGTTTGTCATATTTATGGGAGAAAATATGTGCGTTGAATGCACAACCCCAAGGTTTCAAAATGTTTAAGTCAGGAGACCTTTGGTTCCACAACTCATAAGGAGTGGATCTAACTGATTTCGAGGGTACGCGGTTTAAAATGAAAACGGCCGTCAATAATGCATCACCCCAAAAAAAGTGATTGGCAAGTTAGCTTGCGTCATCATTGAACGGACCATTTCCATTAAAGTCCTATTTCTTAAAACTTGTTGATTGATATTCACCACCCCTATCGGTTTGCAAGACCTTAATCTTGCGATCTAATTGATTCTCCACTAAACTCATATAGTTTTTAAAGCAAGCCAAAGCTTCACTTTTGTGGGATATCAAATAGATATGTCCGAATCGGGTGAAATCATCAATAAAAGTGATGAAATAGGACTTTCCGCGTCTTGTCTTGACATTCATCGGACCACATATGTCCGAATGGATAAGCTGTAATGGAACCTCGGCCCTTGTGCCGGTTCCAAACAGCGTGCGACAAGATTTCCCCACAAGGCAATGTTCGCAGGTCGACATTTCAACCTTTGAAACATTTGATAGAAGGCCACGTTTGGCAAATCTATCCATACGCGTTGGTCCAATATGACCAAGCCTTGTGTGCCAACAAATTATATTAGACTCATTAGTCAAAGAATTTGTCATAAGGAAATTTTCATTACATGAGAAATCATACATTGTACTTATTACAATAAATCCTTTGAAATACAAACCCAGTACCAATAAAGGAATTATTACAAAATAGGTCCATTTTACAATCATGAAGGAACCAACTATAACCAAGACCCATTAAATTGACCACAGTTTTAATATTCCTTTGAATATTTGGAATGAAGAGAACATCATGAAGTAGGAGAGTGCGGCCGTTGTCCAAGACTAGCTTGCGAGTCCCAACGCCTTTCACTTCAACACGTGTGTTGTTTCCTACATTGATCCACTTCATTCCTTGGGGTATCCGGTGATACTCCACGAAGGACCGTCTGTCCTTTGCTATGTGGTTGGTGGCACCTCGTCACTTCCACTCGTACACGAACGAGCATAGTGACCGAGCTTGTTGCACTTGAAGCACTTGATCCTTTTCAAGTCTTTCCTCTTGTGCCATTTCTTATGCCCACCCTTATGTTTGGGTTCCTTGGTAGACTCAGGTTGCTTATTACGTTCATTAGAAGACTTCGAACGATCTTTACGTTTCTTTCCCCCGTGTGAGGAACTAGCAACCATGTGCACTTCTGCACTTGGCTTGGCAGCCGCAAGTCGCTCTTCCTCTAATTCGAGGTGCTTGGAAACATCGTTGAAGGTCTTGATGCTCTCATTATGAGTGAGATGCATCTTCATCTGATCCCACCCATTTGGTAGTGAACGTATGACTGCTTGGATTTGTTGCTCATCTGTGAGCACATGACCTGCATCCTTTAACTCCGAGATAAGGTTCGCCATATGTCGCAGATGTTTCCCCATGGAATGATCTGGACGTTTCTTATATGAATCGAACCTTATAGTTAAGGAGCGAAGTTTGGACACCGATGTGCCACCGAACTTATCCTCTAGCTTGGACCATATGTCCATGGCTAGGTCATGTTCTCGGAAGATGCGCATTATGTCATCAGCCATACTGCTTAATAAAGTAATGCGCACTATCTTGTTCTTCCGAGACCAAGCATCAAAAGCTTCCTTGTCTCGTCGGTGTTGGGCCGTAGTGACCAACTCGGGTTCAATCATAACGTTCTTTAGAGTTTCGAGCACTTCTTGCTCCTCTAGAACGTATTGTATCTTGATGGACCAAAGTTTGTAATTATCGCCGTTGAGTTTTTCACCTCTGTTTAACTCAGCGACGATATTCTTTGAAGCGGAAGACATTTTACTTTTAAAATGCTGCAAAAGACACAAAACCGAAGGTTTGATCAAAACATTGCATAAAAATTCTTAAAATATAACTCCCACTTGAAATGATAATAGAATATCCCATTTGGATAGTTCTAAAAATTCAAATCCCACTTGGAATTATATTATATTTGATAAGTTACTTTCGAAAAATATTGAAGATGTTGTTCTAGAATCGAAAAGGTCTCTATGATTCCAATCACCATCTAGAACAACCTTCAATATTCCCCCATCACTTATCAAACAATCGTACTCTTATAGTACTTCGCAGCGGAAAATTATTTTTGAAAAACATATCTTTCAAAATGGAATAGATGAGAGTTTGCGCAAAGAATTTTAGTGCAACAATTGCCAAGCCACGAGACCTGTTCTACACACCCATGGGTTAGATAACCATGGCCGGATCGTGGTAGGACTTGGAATTCTAAATTGCGCTATCCCGATTAAGGACGGGACATAACCTATTTGAAAACATCTTTTTCAAAAAATTTAAAATACATTGGCTAATCTCCGTAGAGTAGAGCACAACGTCATAAGTACATTGGCTAATCTCCGTAGAGTAGAGCACAATGACATGGCTAATCTCGCATGAAGTAGAGCACTATGGCTAATCTTCAAGGAGTAGAGCCCAATGAAAAAACTTCATTAAAACGTTAGCCTCGTATGGGCTATTCGGCACTGTGGTTAGCCCCGTATGGGCTAATCGGCACAGTGGTTGGCCCCGTATGGGCTAATCGACACATTCGAGTTTGACCAAGGCCTTTTGACACCCCGTATGGGCTAGTCGGCAAATTCATGATCGACCTAGACCTTTCACCGGATTGGTCGACCAAAACACCCAAATTGGTCGACCAAAAATTGATCTTCATCACTCTCGGCCAGTGCCGATCAGACCGACCCTTGGCCAAAGAACAACCGCTGCCAGGGCCGACCGTGGCACTGGCAGCGGCCAGGCCCTGGCCGGCGGCCAGGGCCCCTGCCCTGGCCTCGGCCAGGGCGGCCAGGCCCTGGCCTGAGGCCAGGGCCCCTGCCCTGGCCCCTGCCAGGGCGGCCAGGCCCCTGGCCGGGGCCAGGGCCCCTGCCCTGGCCCCTGCCAGGGCGGCCTGGCCCCTGGCCGGGGCCAGGGCCCCTGCCTTGGCCCCTGCCAGGGCCTGGCCTAAGGCCATGGCCGGTCATGGCCCTTTAGCCATGGCCGGTCTCCCCTCTTTCATGGGGTGGCCGCATGCACTCCTCCCCCTTGATGGGGTGGTCGCCGGTGGTTATTGGCCGTAGCCAACCCCCTCCGCATGGGGAGGGGGGTGCATGGCCTTCATAGCCCATTTGGCCATGGCGCACATGCACTAAAATTCATCTTCTCCGATGGAGATAACTACCATCATCTTCCTCGATGAAGCACCCGTTCGTCGATGAAGCACCCGTTCGTCGAGAAATTAGTTATTTCCTAATGGCCGTGTGCCAAAAATGAAAAATAACATACTACGTGAACGGTCGGTTCTTCCCGTCACGGAGAGTTCCTACCATATCCGTAATGATAGGAGACCCTAACGTGAAAAGAACAACCGCTGCGTTCTCTTCGTCACGAAGCGTTCCTACCATATCCGTAATGGTAGGAGACCCATTCGTGAAAAAGACAACGACTCGTTCATAGTTTCGACGGGACGGTGGTTTGACCGGGGCGAACCCATATGGCTCTGATACCATTGTAGGATCCTGCCAAAACAGAGTTAGGATCGATAAATAAAGTTGAGACTTACGCTTGCGTATGCGGCACGGTAGTCTCGGAACTTTGCCTTCGGATTCGCCACGACGAATCGAGTCTTCTCACGAACGGAGTAAGGCTACTAAATCCACAATCTAAATCTCTACTTTAGATTAAGAACTTGGATAGAGGGAGAGGAAGTATTTCGGCAGAGCTTCGCTAGAATGAAAATGCATGCAAGAATGCCATGCAAAAGTGTAAGGAAATGGCTAACCCTTGGGTCTTATTTATAGCCCCCAAGGTAGTTATTTTAGGATCAATTGTTCCTTTGGAACAATTTAACTAAGGTGTACCATCGTACATGGCATATTATAAGCTTAAGTTGTACCATATGCATGGTACAATATAAGCTTAAGATATTACCCCTTTATTAGCCATATGTCGCATGCACTTATGCACATATAATGCGACTTTCCCATCAATCTAGAGATCCTCTCCGCAAGGGAACATATTCCCTTTGCGCACGACTTCGTGTATGCGACGTTCGAGGTCCGTATTCCCTCGTACATCCCCTACAAGGGTGTACTAACGTCTTCCATATCCAACAGGTAGCCGCCGCTAGGTTTTGTTTTTGTGGGCTGCTAAGGTTTTGAAGATCGTAAGTTAGGTTGTTTCAGATTGCATACATGACAAGGAGAGTTTCCTCCATATTTATAGATTCGACGGGTGACTTTGCCACGTTAGCAAGCCCTCGACAATGGCTGTGTGTGTCACCCATCAAAGCGAGCGCACATCCCTTCGGATGGGCTAAGGGCAGGCTGTCTAATTTAGACATGCTGCCTAGTCCTCTGATGGGACTAGCAATCATGTCCGTGGGGCGGGCCCACTAGTGACAGTAGAGGAGATGGGGTCCACTTGTCCGAGATCTTGCTACCCTGGCTGCAGGGATCGGGCTCGCTAATCAGGTGAATACTCCAGCTATGGATCGGATGGGTCGAGCCCGGAGGGTCGTTCGTAATGGGCCATCAGCTTTGCCTCTGAGGGGCTTGACCAGGCCGAGCTGTGAGGAAGCTCGTCGCTTGTTTGTCAAGGGCGAATCAGACCGGGCCTAGATGGTTACGTGCCTCCCAGGGGAGCACATGGCCAATTGTGGGTCCTGCGTGCCTCGTTCACCTGGGCCCTCTCCTAATGGGCTCTTGCTGAAGCATCATCTACATGTCATGAATATTGTTCACTTTTATTTCACACAATGAAATAACAACACTTCAACTGCACTCAAGGAAAATAGTGTTTTTGTTGTAAACTTGGCGGCTATGGAGACCATAGCCCTATATTTATAGTGGTAGGGTTACATAATGGGTGGATACCAACTAACGGGTAGGCCCACCAAGAAGCCCGTTTATAACACTTCCCCTTATCCATCCATTGTTGTAAGCCATGGTGAATGCTTCAGGGTTCATGAAGCTTATTTGATCATGGGGTTGGAGATACTTCTGGATCTCTAAGTTTAAGAGTGCTTGCCTCATTAAAACCTTTGCCAAGGAAAACCCAGTGGGAAAAACCATTGGCTAAGGGAAAAGAGTACAAGTCTCTGTAACTTCCCCTGATCGATGGATAATATCAGTGGTGGATACTTCTGGATCCAGAGTTAATGTGGCTGCCTCGTTAAAACCTTTGACTGTGGAAAACCCAGTGGGAAAAACCAACAGTCAAGGAAAAAGAGTACAGCACTACGTTAACTCCCCCTGATAAGTACAAGCTTCAGGCTTGTACATCTCTCAGCTGTCTCATCCCAATTCCTAGTACAAGTTTTCTAAAGGTACTGCGAGGCAAAGCTTTAGTGAATAGGTCAGCCAGGTTGTTGCAGGACTGGATCTACTGGATGTCGATCTGGTTGTCCACTTGCTGTTCATGCGTCCAGAAGAGCTTGGGGGAAATGTGCTTCGTCCTGTCACCTTTGACACCTCGTAGTTGAGCGATGCAGGCAGCATTGTCTTCGTACATGGTGGTAGGCCCAAGATCTCCCGTCTTCAGGCCGGTGGTCTTGAGGATGTGGTTGATGACTGATCGAAGCCAGAAGCATTCTCTGCTAGCTTCACGGATCGCGATGAGCTCGGAGTGGTTGGATGAGGTCGCTGTGGATGTCTGCTTCACGGATCTCCATGAGATGGCCATCCCACCGTATGTGAATACGAAACCGGTCTGGGACTTTGCGGTATGTGGGTCGGACCTGTATCCCGCATCTGCGTAACCGACCAGGTCGGTGGATACACCTTTCTTGAAGTATAGTCCCATGTCTACAGACCCTTGGAGGTAGCGCAGAAGTTGTTTCACTCCGTTCTAGTGGCGCTTTGAGGGCGCTGAACTGTATCTGGCTAGTAGATTTACTGCGAACGCTATATCGGGACGCGTGCAGTTTACCAGGTATATGAGTGCTCCAATTGCACTTAAGTAGGGTACTTCAGGACCCAGTGTTTCCTCCCCCTCTTCCAGCGGTCGGAAGGGGTCTGTTTCAGCATCCAATGATCGGACGACCATTGGTGTGCTAAGCGGATGACATTTGTCCATAAGAAAGTTTTTCAGCACTTTCTTTGTATATGTCGATTGGTGCAACAGGATTCCTCCGCTTAAATGTTCAATTTGTAGTCCTAGGCAAAACTTCGTTTTACCGAGGTCTTTCATCTCAAAAGTCTGTATGAGACTTTTGGATATCTCATCTATCTCTGCAGGAGATCCGATGATGTTCAAGTCGTCTACGTAGACGGCGATAATCACGAATCCTGTTCCCTATGCTCGTATGAAGATGCAAGGGCAGACTTCATTTGTTGTGAATCCTTGTTGCACTAGGAATTCACTCAGTCTGTTGTACCACATTCTACCTGACTGTTTGAGACCATACAGTGATCTCTGGAGTTTGACGGAATAAACGTCCCGAGGTCTTTCTGTCATTTTTGTCGGTAGTTTGTATCAGTCTGGGATTTTCATATAGATGTCCTTATCTATATTTCCGTATAGGTATGCAGTCACAACGTTCATGAGCTGCATATCCAGACCTTCCTTCGTGGATAGGCCGATAATGAAACGGAAGGTGATCGCATCCATGACCGGGGAATAGGTATCGTCATAGTCTATTCCTGGTCGTTGGGAAAAACCTTGTGCAACAAGGCGCGCTTTATAGCGCACGATCTCATTATTCTCGTTTCTTTTTCTCACGAATACCCATTTATATCCCACAGGTTTAACACCTTTTGGTGTTAGGACTACAGGTCCAAAAACTTTGCGCTTCGAGAGTGAGTCCAGCTCTACTCCTATTGCCTCGTTCCACTTTGGCCAATCCTCTCTGCGTTTACATTCTGCTAGAGAGCGTGGATCGGTCTCATCGTCGTATTCAGTGACGTGAGTGGCAATAATGAGCGCGAAGTTATCATCGATGATTGTGCTTTTTCTGTCCAGTACCTCCCCGGTACGTACATAGTTTAATGAAATTTCTCCTATATTTTCCTCTTCAGGGGTTGTTAGGAGTGGAGAGGTAGCTGGGCTGAGCTCAGCATCCTGTGGTGGTATCGTTATTGTGGCTCCAGGATTTTTCCTCTTTCGAGGATTCTTATCTTTGGAGCCTGGGGGTCGTCCTCTTTTTTGTTGAGGTACGGCCGCTTCTGCTGCAGGTGGATTGCATCCATCTTTGGGTATGTCAATCCTAGCTGGCGTATTTGCAGCATGGACGTGTGATCTGACAATCTTCTGGTTGTCAGTGAATTTATCCGGTAAGATGTGAACTGTGTTCTGAATTTGAAGGATCTTCAGGATCTCTTCTTCACATTGATTTGTGCGCGGATCAAAATGGGATAAGGTCTTTGTGTCCCATGTAATGGTCTTTGAAGCTTCTAGCTTCTGTGTGTTAATGCCTAGTTTTGGAAAAATGCTTTAATCAAACTCACAATCTGCTAGACGTGCTTTAAAGGCGTCCCCTGTAAGGGGTTCGAGGTATCTAATGATCGATGGTGAGTCGAAACCAATATAGATACCAAGACGCCGTTGAGGACCCATCTTGGTTCTCTGCGGTGGTGCTATGGGGACATAGACAGCACATCCGAATATCCTCAAGTGAGAGATATCGGGCGGGTTCCCATATGCAAGTTGCATCGGAGAATAAGATTGACTACCTGACGGTCGTAATCTTATCAGCGATGCAGCGTGCAGTATGGCATGTCCCCATGCACATACCGGCAACTGGCATTGCATTAACAATGGTCTAGCGATCCATTGTAGTCTCTTTATGAGAGATTCGGCTAACCCGTTCTGGGTGTGAACATGAGCTACAGGATGTTCAACTTCTATGCCGGTTGCTTGGCAGTAGTCTAGGAAGACTTGTGAGGTGAATTCCCCAGCATTGTCCAGACGTAATTTCTTGATCTGGTTGTCTGGGAAATGTGCCCGTAATTTTATAATTTGTGCAAGTAGCTTTGCAAAGGCTACGTTGCGGGTGGACAATGATCGCGCCCCGGCGTACACGTCCCGAGGCGACGGTTGTAGTTTTACCGCAAGCGCACGGTATAGCGGCGAGCGGGTATCGAACACAGGGAGGACGAATGACCGTGCTTGCTCCTAATCAACCTGGCTATTCAGAGGGATAATTGCCTTGGGCGATCCTGTCACAATCGTCAGGCAAAAGTGCAAAATATCAAATCAAATAGAGAACGCCTAGGGAATGGGGAATCCCCACTACTCACCGTATTTCACAATTGTGGTTCGCCGGTATCGAAATCGCTAGGATGAGAATTCGGATGAACTAGTTGCAACTAAATGTGGAACCAAGCTCACGCTCTCGCGCTGTTGCCGGTCTATAGCTATCCTGGGTTTGGGTCCAATCTCTTGCAAACCCTAGCCTAGGGAAGCTAGCATTAGGATCAACATCATCGTCCAATTGCGCACCGAGCCCAATCTCTTGCAAACTCGGTCCACAATCTAGATTAGGATAGTTCCTACCCGTCCAATCTCTTGCAAACGGGTATCGGCACGGAATTGCAACCGGAGATCCTAGCATCGGTCCAATTTCTTGCAAACCGATACTTCGAAAATCCGACTCCAACCCAATTCGGATTTCTAGGGCTTCCCATCGAATTGGAATCCAATCTCTTGCAAATCCCAATTGATGTGAATACCTAGCTATCCGTAGTAATTCGATCCCAATCTAATCCCTAATAACAATCCTAGCTCAATTTCTACCAATTCAACACAAATACGAAATTGGGCTTGTAGGGTTCATCCCCACGCCCCAAGACGTGGAGACTACTCACTAATCATAGCAATAGCACAATAATTGGCAAAGAAATAGACAATGGAATTCATCACAACAATGATATAAACAATAAAAATAGAGTTTTTGTGGAAGAGAAGTGCAAACCAATGTAGATCTTCAATCAACCCAACAAAAATCCAAGTTTTTCTCTTCACCAATCACAATTAATAAAACTAAAAAGTAGACTCAAAAAGCTGCAAAAAATCTGAGAGGGTGGCTCCCAAAACTAGGGTAAAAACAGAGCTTAAATAGCCCCAAAAATCGTCTAAAAATCCTGACCAAAACGCCCCTGCACAGCCTATTTTCCGCAAATTTCGCTACAGGCAGCGCATCGCACTCGGCCGAGTGACAAAAGTCGCTCGGCCGAGTGAAAACCCTGTCAATTTCCAGTAAGTCGTGGGCTTCAGGGGTCTTCAGTTCGGGGGCGGCTCGGCCGAGTGAGTTGTCGTCACTCGGCCGATGGCTTCACTTCACTCGGGCGGACGGGATTTGCCACTCGGCCGAGTGGGTCTTCTGAAGCTCAGATGGCCGAAAAACAGTAACTTCGGTCTTTTTGAGGGCCTTCGTCTGGGCGCCACTCGGGCGGACGTGGTATCGCCACTCGGCCGAGTGGGTCTTCTGTGCTCGGCCGAGTGCACATGGAAGTCGTGTCTGAACGGGTCGGCCGAGCAGTGTCTCGCTGGTCGGCCGAGTGGCTCCTCCACTCGGCCGAGTGGGACACAAAAAATGCCCAAACTGGTCGTTTTGGCCTCCTCGTCGCTCCGGCGACGTCCATTCTTCTTCCGCTCCTCTCCAACAGCAAAATACCCCTCGGGGAGGTCGTCGGTGGCCGTCTAGATTACTCGCATCTCGAGATCACTCCTAATCGCGCCAAATCACCTGAAATGCGACAAAAACAACAAATCGTGAAAAGCATCGCAATATCGTCGATATATCGTGAAAAACATGATTTGGGCGATCAAAATGGCATGCAAACATGCGGGAAAAGGGTGTAAAATAAGGAGTGATCAAAATCCCCCAAGCTTGCCTCTTACTCGTCCTCGAGGAAGATAAGTAAAAAGCGAACCCGGTGGATTCGGAAAACGAAAACGGCGAAAAACGAAGAAAAAATGAAAAACGAAGAAGAATGAAAACCAAACGAAAATAAAGAAAGAAAGAAAGAAGAGGTAGGATGCTAGATCATTTCCTCAGGACGTGGGTTTCACCTACTCTTATAGCATGCACCGAGTGAGAAATACATGTCAAAGAATCTCATTTTGATATCATAGTAGAATAGTGCAAGTAGAAAATAGAAAACCCACGAACAACAGTATAATCATGAAAAACGGAATGATTTTAAAATTAACATCGCCTGAATCATCTAAAGCGGTATACAAGTCTCAGATCACACACTTTTCAATTGAACGCTTTCTATCTGGAGTATAAGAGTATCACATCATAGAATAGAGAGAATAGAAAAGTATGGGTTTCATGAAATGAATGCTAGGCTTAGATTTCTGGATTTCGTAAAGCTAGAAACAATCTCACCGAGTATAGAATATTACTTAGCCTAGGTTGTCGTGCAATGTCAAGTAGTCGCTCTCTCACACATCAATGGATCTCCTCCCCCAAGCTTATCTATAAGCGTGGTGGCACAAAAATATTTACATCCCCATTTTTATATAGCTCCAAAGGCAAAGAAGAGAAAGAAGAAAGAAAATAAGCGAAGTGGGATCTTTTATTGAGGATTTTTCCTCTTTTCTCTTTTTTTCTCTCTTTTTTTTCTCTTTTTTTTTCCTTTTTCATATATACAATGATCCCAATTCAAAGAGAGATAATGATATACGAGAATGTTCTTCTCTCTTTTATTATATTTTTTTTTGGAATAAGAGGTTTGGAGCTAGGAATTAATAGCGGGGGAAATGCCATAAAATAGAATCACTAAGGGGAGATTCACCAATGATTTTAAAAGTAGAGAAATGATGTTCAAGATTTGTGGAGAAAGAAATAAATATAACTCTCGGCTCACTCTATAAGACATGCACGACAACTTCAGCAGGGTAATCTAATCTACTCAGTTTCGATCACAAAAAAGCTAACTAATCCAGATATATCATAGCTAACCATCATTCAATCATCCGGAAGTGAAGTGTACAATTCATGCATATAGAAGTGATAAAGGAAAAGAAGTCAGTACTCCAGATATAGGCATTCAATGCGTGAATCTTGGTGTGTTTTCTGTGATAGCATACATATGAATATTCAGGCTCAGCTAATAATAAAATTTCATCCATTTTCATGAGGAAAAAGTGTGGGCTCCTATTTCTAAATGCAAGCGAGTCATAGCATATGATATCAGAAATGAAATCTAAGACACGACAAATATAGCATGCATATAGAATAAGCTAACTCCACGTAGACATCATCACAGAAAATTCATCTCTAGCATGAGATGAAAAAAAAGAAGAAGTAAAGATAAAAGGAAAATAGAACTATGCAATGCGGCACACAGGAAAGTAAGGAAAACGTGATGCATGGCAAAACAAAAGGAAAATAACGAAAAATGAGTGCAAAAGTGAAAAGCGGTGTGAGAAACTGAAAATAAAGGTGGCAAATCGAAAAAGAACGTGAGAGCTCACTCCCCCAAGCTAAACGGCACAGTGTCCTCAATGTGCAAGGTGTGGCACACCGGAAAGACAAGAAGTGTGAGGGGCTAGTGAGGATGCATGCATGAGGGGAAGGAAGGAAAAAAAAAATAAAAGGTAAAATAAAGAAGTGAAAATATGATGCGGGTATGATGCATGCACAAACAGGAGTGATATGAAAATAAATACGGCACCAAAAACGCTCCCTCTCTCCCAAAAAGATATATATAGATGTGATCAAAATGAGAATCCCAAGTAGATATGATAAGATATGCGCATAAAGATATGATCAAAAATATAATCCTAAAAATAGTGAGGGGGAGGGGGGGTGGACAAAAGTGCAGCAGGACCCAGCAGAGACGGGCAGCACAATGGCAGGAATGGATAAAGGCATCAAGAGTGCCTAAGAAGGCGGTGACGCGCCGTCTCCGTCCTGAGGCGGAGGGGGTGGTGGTGGTGGTGTAGGCTGCTGAGCTGGGGTGGGCGTGGGAGTGGAAGCAGGTCGAGCGTGTGTGGGAGTGTGTGTGGGAACCTGCTGGGTGGGTGGGGGTACGCGCGGGAGACGCTCTAAGATCTGTGTCAAGCAGTAGTGGATCTGAGGGATCAGGTCAAAGCGTCCAGCCATCGTAGAGACGGTGGAGGACAGGGTCCGAAGGTCTCCTCTAAGACCACTCACCGCCACCTCAAGAGCACGTATGCTCTGCAGTACAGTGTCGGGCGGGGGTGGTGCAGAGGGAGGCACCGGTCTAGGCTGCGCAGGGCGAGGCTGGCGTACGCGTGTGGAGTATGTAACGGGCTCAGCAGGGAATGGGACAAAAGGTGCCGTGCCAGGAAATGTGGGCCGGGCCTCAGTGTGAGGCCGGGGCGGGCGGTGAGAAGTGGAGGCAGCGGCAGCGGAAGAAGAGTACAAAAGCGGCTGCGAGGCGGCTAGTGAGGTCGGTGGCACAGAAGTGTGGACAGACGCCACGACGCTCTCGGAGAATACGGCAGCTGTGGAGACAGAGGAATCTCCCGCTGGGGCGGAAGTGTGTGGACCAAAAGGCGCAATCCCAGCGGAGATCATGCTAGCCATGGTCTCCACGACCGCGGCGAACGAGGGCTCTCCACTCGCAACAAAGGTCTGCGGGCGCTGGGGGAGAGCGGAGCAAAGAGGCTCCACGGACAGAGGGCCGGAGGTGGCAGCGGGAGTGGTGGGGACAGCCTCGGAAGTGGTGACAGTGGTGGAAGTGGGCTCAGCAAAAGTACTCTCGACACAGTCAGAGGTAGGGACAGAAGTGTCAAGAGCAGTGGAAACGTCTGGAACAGGCTGAGAGGCCACAGGGTCGACGGGGTGGGCAGCAGGCTCGGCAGGGTGCGCAGCAGGGTCTGCGGGAGCAGCCTGGGCAGCGTGGGCAGCGTGGGCAGCGGGGCCCTGCTCGGCCTCCTCGGCCTCGAGCACGTAGGCGGCGGGGATGAGGACATCCATCGCCGGAAGCCAGTCAACGGGGGCTGGTGCAATCAGAGTCCGAGCAGGGCTCGGGAGAATCATGTAATCGGCCCCATAGGGGCCGTGCAACCAGACCCAGTGACGCTCACCGTGCGGACGCAGCATCTTCATCTGGGCCATAACGTCTATCGACAAGGAAGTGGGGCCCGGAACGCGTCGCAGGTCGTCGGGGAAATCCTCGCCGGTCATAAGAGACAGCAGGGTAATCAGGCCGCCGCAGCATATCGGTGAGCGAGCGCCCACCGATACAATGATGCGGTCTAAGTACCATGCCGCGATATCGATCACGACGGCGGGGACAAGCTCATCTCCATCCCTAGACAGAGCTCTGGGACGTGTCATCGCATAGAGCATGTAAAGCTCTGGCGTAGACATCGTGCCCGGCTCATATCTGGCCAAGAAGGTAGTCGCCATGAGGCGCTGGGCAATGCGTAGGCAGGGATGTACGATGGCCGAGGCCTTGGCCCTACTAGGGTCAAAGGCGGCGTGGAGACCCGTGATACGTGCCCAGAAGGCACCGGCGTCGAAAGAGGGTGGAGGGATATGTGTGGGGCCATAACCGCGATCGGCTCCGGGGACTGCGGGCCAAGAGAAAAATGCTCTCATCATATCGAGAGTGACCTGGCACTCTCGATCCATGAACCGGAATGAGCATCCCTCATCGGTCCGGGCGATCGAACTCAAAACCTCAAGTGTCGGACGGGTAAAAGTATCCGCCGACACCTGGAAAAAATCTCGCCAGCCCACGTTGTCGTACAACGTGAGCATCCCCTCAAGTACCCCCAGGCGTCCTAGGTCAGCGAGGTGTGCGAACCTGGAGGGTACGATCGAGCGCTGGGAGATACGCTCGAAGACGGCGCGGTGTGCGTCGTCTCGGAACGTAATCCCGAGCGGCCCGACCAGTGGAGCCGGTGGTGGTGGCTGTGGATCGGCGGGGAGAGGCTGTGCGGGCTGTGGGTGCGCTGTAGGCTGTGCGGGGTGTGCGGAGCCTGCAGGCTGTGCGGGGTGTGCGGGGTGTGTGGGGGACGGTGGAGGAGAGTCCTCCAACTCGTGGGAGGGGCCGGCATCATCCGACCGCTTCCGCTTGGCGGAAGCTCTCTTCGACCGCGGCCGTGTCCGGGGCGGCATATCTGCCCCGAGCGCGCGCCGAAAAAGTGAAAAGTGTGGCGTGTGCACAAAGAATGGAAAGAGTTTACCCAAACACGCCGCGAGTGCTAAGTAGTGGAAGCGTGCGAAGTCCGCGCCTCCACGAAGTCCTGAGCAGCCCGTAGAAGCTCCCCTGAGCTCCCCTAAGCTCCAAAAAGCAACCTGCGCATGGAAAAGCGATATCAGCGAGTAATAATCAAAATGTATGGAGCAATAGGGGTATAACAGATAGATATGTGACTTGATTCGGGTTAGGGGTTCGATTGACACACGGATCCTCAAAAACTACGCAAAAAGAGAAGAAAATGGTGAAAATAAGCGAACCGGAGGTGATCGGAGACGGGGGTTGCCGGCGGCGACTCGGGCGGGTGGCGGCGGCGGTCGGCCGGCGGTGGCAGGCCGAGCGGCGGCGCGCGCGGGCGAGTGGGTGTCGGGCGAGGCGCGATCGGGCGAGGGGAAGATGAGGGGGCGCGGGCGAAAGGGTGTTTTTCGTTTTCGAAAACTGCGCCCCCCCTTGGCTTTATATTAAAAAGTTACGACTCGGCCGAGTGACGTGATCACTCGGCCGAGCGAGGCAAATAAAAATTTCTCCCCGATATCGCTTCGGCCGAGTGGCTTTGCCAGGCTCGGCCGAGTGGAGTAAGTCCATTCGGCCGAGTGACTCAAGCTACTCGGCATGACTCGCCCAAGGAGGGTGTCTGTTTCACTCGGCCGAGTGAATATATATACTCGGCCGAGTAGCAGTTATAATGAAATGAGGAAAATAGACAGAGAGTTGGGTACAGCAGACTTCCCTTGTTCGTGAGCGGCTCGGCCGGACGAACTTCTGTACTCGGCCGAGTGACTAGTATACTCGGCCGAGTGAGCCTTGTATTCTGCTGTTTGTCTTCGTTTGGGCTCTAAACTCCGGCTTTCCTTCTCCAGTCGATTTCATGCTCCTCCTAAGCGTCGAACGCCTTCTTGGGGCGCTCCTCATCGTCTCGTTCATCCTCCTCATGATGATCTACCTATCTTCTCTCCTGTCAAGAAAAATAGGACCCGTTATCACAAAATTTTGGTCGGATGACTCAAAACACTAAAAATTTCTAAAACGAAAATAAAGAAAAAGCGAAAATAAAGCAAAAACCGTCGGGTTGCCTCCCGACAAGCGCTCGTTTTAGGTCGTGAGCTCGACCCCCTATAATTTTCAATCAATGCGGGATGTTTGGTGCATATGAGATGCACCCGTCAAACTTTCCGGGGAGCGCGCTTGGATTCGGACGTGGCGGCGAAGCGTTCTCCCGCGGTGGTCTCCTATCTCGAATAGTGTTGGGGGGAGGCTCCCCCAAGCTAGCATTTGCCCCGGTCAACGGCTTAGCCGGCGATGTCGATTTCCGTACCGGCGGAGCTTTCTTTGGAGACTTTGATTTCGAGAGCTTGCAGAGCTCTCGAATCCTTGCGACATCAGCGTCGCCTTCATCTTCATCAGCGGAGAAGTCGGGGGAATCGTCTTCAATCTTTTCATCTTGGCCTAAATCCGGGCCTTCATCAAATTCTTCATCAAAAAGGGCACCAATTGAGTGAGGAATCGCCTCCTCTATCACCTCATCAAGGAGGTCCGAGAGATCATCTGACCGCTCTTTAAGCAAATATACTCTATTGATTTCGCCCGTCGGGATCCCCTCGGAATAGTGCTTTAGCCTTTGCCCATTTACTTTAAATGTGGTACCTTCCTTGCTTTCCAACTCGAAAGCTCCTCCCGGTTGTATGTGCTTGATGGTGAAAGGTCCCGACCAACGTGACCTCAACTTACCGGGAAATAGTCGGAGTCGGGAATTGTAGAGCAAGACCTTGTCTCCCACCTTGAAGTCCGTGACAGTTATGCGGGCATCGTGGAAAATCTTGGTCCTTTCCTTGTAAATTCTCGAGCTCTCATAAGCGTCTCTCCTTATTTCATCAAGTTCGTTGATGTCCAAGAGTCGCCTCACCGCCGCACTCTTATAATCGTAGTTAAAGGTCTTGATGGCCCAATATGCGCGGTGTTCCAACTCTACCGGCAAGTGGCAAGCCTTCCCATAAACTAGGCGGAACGGTGTGGTACCGATGGGGGTGTGAAAGGCCGTGCGATAGGCCCATAGAGCATCGTTTAGCTTCATTGACCAATCCTTTCTAGACCGATCTACTGTTTTCTCGAGAATTTGCTTGATTTCTCTATTTGAGACTTCTACTTGGCCGCTTGTCTGGGGGTGATAAGCCATTCCAACTCTATGATTTACCCCGTACTTCTTTAGCATGGCTTCAAACTTGTTCTCTATGAAATGGCTTCCCCCGTCACTTATCAAGGTACGCGGCACTCCAAAGCGCGGAAAGATATTTTGCTTGAAGAATTTGGAGACGACCCTCGCATCATTAGTAGGGGTGGCAATAGCTTCCACCCATTTGGAGACATAGTCAACGGCCAATAGGATGTACTTGTTGCCATTGCTCGACGGAAAAGGCCCCATGAAGTCTACTCCCCAACAATCAAAAAGCTCAATCTCCTGGATGGGTCTCATCGGCATCTCATTGCGCTTAGAGATATTCCCGGTCCGTTGACATCTATCGCAACCCTTCACAAAAGCGTGAGTGTCTTTAAACATTGTGGGCCAGAAGAATCCGCTCTGCAGGATCTTAGCGGTTGTTTTAGAGGCGGCATGATGTCCCCCGCATGGTAGACCGTGGCAATGCAAAATGATAGACGTTGCCTCCTCTTTAGAAACACACCTACGAATGACACTATCTTTGCATATCTTGAAGAGGTAAGGATCTTCCCAAAAATAGCTACGGACCTCATGCATAAATCTCCTCTTTTGTTGCGTGGACATCCCATGCGGTTTGATTCCGCACGCCAAGTAGTTGACGAAGTCCGCGTACCAAGGTACTTCCTCGGTCCTTACCGCATATAGCCTCTCATCAACAAATGTGTCGTCAATAGGTAAACTCTCATCCTCCTTGTCGCGAATGAGCCTAGATAAATGATCCGCCACGACATTGTCTGTACCCTTCTTATCTCTGATCTCTAGGTCGAATTCTTGCAACAAGAGTATCCACCTAATCAACCGGGGTTTGGCCTCCTTCTTGTTTAAAAGATACTTCAATGCCGCATGGTCGGTGTGGACAATCACCTTGGAACCGAGGAGGTAGGAGCGAAACTTCTCTACGGAATAGACGACCGCTAGAAGCTCCTTTTCGGTAGTTGTGTAGTTTTTCTGCGCGTCATCCAATGTCTTGCTTGCGTAGTATATCGCATGAAGCTTCCTATCTTTCCTTTGTCCCAATACCGCTCCAATGGCTTGGTCGCTAGCATCGCACATTAGCTCAAAAGGGAGGCTCCAATCCGGCGGTTGAATGATGGGCGCTGAGACTAGCGCTTCCTTCAAGGTGTTGAAAGCTTGCAAGCATTCTCCTGAAAAGTCAAAAGGAACATCTTTAGCGAGTAAGGAAGTAAGTGGTCTGGCAATCGAGGCGAAATCCTTAATGAAGCGGCGGTAGAACCCCGCGTGACCAAGGAAGCCTCTAATGCCCTTAACATTAATAGGAGGAGGGAGTTTTTCGATTACCTCAATTTTAGCTTTATCTACCTCGATTCCTCTTGAGGAAACAAGATGCCCGAGGACTATACCTTCCGTGACCATGAAGTGACACTTCTCCCAATTGAGAGTGAGATTGTTTTGTTGGCACCTTTTTAGGACTTTAGTGAGATTTTCCAAGCAAGAGTCAAACTCACTTCCGTAAACCGAGAAATCATCCATAAAAACTTCCATAATATTTTCAATATAATCGGAAAATATGGATGTCATACATCTTTGAAAAGTGGCGGGAGCATTACAAAGGCCGAACGGCATCCTACGGTATGCGTAGGTGCCATAGGGACAAGTGAAAGTTGTCTTTTCTTGGTCATCTTCGTGCAAAGGGATTTGGAAAAAACCCGAATACCCGTCTAGATAGCAAAAGTATTTATGGTTCGCGAGGCGTTCAAGCATTTGATCGATGAATGGCAATGGGTAATGGTCCTTTCGGGTGGCTTTATTGAGTCTCCTATAGTCAATGCACATTCGCCATCCCGTGACAGTGCGCGTGGATATTGGCTCACCTTTGTCATTTTTTACGACAGTCATCCCTCCTTTCTTGGGGACTACGTGGACGGGGCTAACCCATCTACTGTCAGAGATAGGATAAATTATACCGGCTTCAAGCAATTTTAGGATTTCCTTTTTAACCACCTCCTTCATGTTCGGGTTCAACCGCCTTTGAGGCTCTATGGAGGTGGCTTCGGTATCCTCCAAATGGATCCGATGCGTGCAAAGCCTAGGGCTTATCCCTTTAAGATCGGAGATAGTGTATCCCAAGACATCTTTGTGGCTCCTAAGGACGTCTAGGAGTTTTTCAAGTTGATCTTGTGTGAGGTGGGAATTGACTATCACCGGAAAAGTCAATTTATTACCCAAAAAGGCATACCTTAGATTCGGCGGTAATTGTTTAAGCTCTACCTGAGGTGGCGCTGCTTCTTCCACCTTTTCAGCTCGCATGAATTCGGCTTCTTCCTTGTCATCCTGGTTTAGCTCATCTTCAGGTGGAATGCTTTCTTGTGACGAGTCAGACTCGCTACTTAGTGAGGATGAGGCATCGAAGTAGGCGCCCTCTGATTCAGTGCTAGCATCGCCAAAACCTTCACTCTGCTCCAGTTCGTGCCTGGAATCAAGAAACACATCAGACGATTCATAAAAACAAGAGTGAGCGTCATAAAGTGTAACACCCGGAATGTCGGTTTGCTCGAAGGGTTCTTCGGGAGCATAGTGCTCTTCGACATTTGCTCTATTGTCTTCGAAATACAATTTGTCGTCGACCACGTCAACTCTGACATTGCCTCCGATAGTTCCTTCCGGGGAGATTTGGTCCATCACAAAGCTAGCAAATAGTTGTTCGTCGGGGTCCGTGATATTGATAGCAAATGCTCCGGTAGCGTGGACCTCGTCGACAAGCTCCTTAAGGAGGTCTGTGAAGGTGTCATAGTCTTCTCGACTGAGTTCTATTGTTGGCGTTGCATCCCCCATTCTCCCTGTTAAGATCTTATGCGAAATGCGGGGAGAATATGCAAATAGGGCTACGAATGAAGTTAGGATAAGATAGAGAGGGAAGTAAAGGAAGAAAGTAAGAAGAAATAACCGGGTGGTCGGTGCCGAGCACCATCAAAATGCCCCTCCCCGGCAACGGCGCCAAAAACTTGATCGCGCCCCGGCGTACACGTCCCGAGGCGACGGTTGTAGTTTTACCGCAAGCGCACGGTATAGCGGCGAGCGGGTATCGAACACAGGGAGGACGAATGACCGTGCTTGCTCCTAATCAACCTGGCTATTCAGAGGGATAATTGCCTTGGGCGATCCTGTCACAATCGTCAGGCAAAAGTGCAAAATATCAAATCAAATAGAGAACGCCTAGGGAATGGGGAATCCCCACTACTCACCGTATTTCACAATTGTGGTTCGCCGGTATCGAAATCGCTAGGATGAGAATTCGGATGAACTAGTTGCAACTAAATGTGGAACCAAGCTCACGCTCTCGCGCTGTTGCCGGTCTATAGCTATCCTGGGTTTGGGTCCAATCTCTTGCAAACCCTAGCCTAGGGAAGCTAGCATTAGGATCAACATCATCGTCCAATTGCGCACCGAGCCCAATCTCTTGCAAACTCGGTCCACAATCTAGATTAGGATAGTTTCTACCCGTCCAATCTCTTGCAAACGGGTATCGGCACGGAATTGCAACCGGAGATCCTAGCATCGGTCCAATTTCTTGCAAACCGATACTTCAAAAATCCGACTCCAACCCAATTCGGATTTCTAGGGCTTCCCATCGAATTGGAATCCAATCTCTTGCAAATCCCAATTGATGTGAATACCTAGCTATCCGTAGTAATTCGATCCCAATCTAATCCCTAATAACAATCCTAGCTCAATTTCTACCAATTCAACACAAATACGAAATTGGGCTTGTAGGGTTCATCCCCACGCCCCAAGACGTGGAGACTACTCACTAATCATAGCAATAGCACAATAATTGGCAAAGAAATAGACAATGGAATTCATCATAACAATGATATAAACAATAAAAATAGAGTTTTTGTGGAAGAGAAGTGCAAACCAATGTAGATCTTCAATCAACCCAACAAAAATCCAAGTTTTTCTCTTCACCAATCACAATTAATAAAACTAAAAAGTAGACTCAAAAAGCTGCAAAAAATCTGAGAGGGTGGCTCCCAAAACTAGGGTAAAAACAGAGCTTAAATAGCCCCAAAAATCGTCTAAAAATCCTGACCAAAACGCCCCTGCACAGCCTGTTTTCCGCAAATTTCGCTACAGGCAGCGCATCGCACTCGGCCGAGTGACAAAAGTCGCTCGGCCGAGTGAAAACCCTGTCAATTTCCAGTAAGTCGTGGGCTTCAGGGGTCTTCAGTTCGGGGGCGGCTCGGCCGAGTGAGTTGTCGTCACTCGGCCGATGGCTTCACTTCACTCGGGCGGACGGGATTTGCCACTCGGCCGAGTGGGTCTTCTGAAGCTCAGATGGCCGAAAAACAGTAACTTCGGTCTTTTTGAGGGCCTTCGTCTGGGCGCCACTCGGGCGGACGTGGTATCGCCACTCGGCCGAGTGGGTCTTCTGTGCTCGGCCGAGTGCACATGGAAGTCGTGTCTGAACGGGTCGGCCGAGCAGTGTCTCGCTGGTCGGCCGAGTGGCTCCTCCACTCGGCCGAGTGGGACACAAAAAATGCCCAAACTGGTCGTTTTGGCCTCCTCGTCGCTCCGGCGACGTCCATTCTTCTTCCGCTCCTCTCCAACAGCAAAATACCCCTCGGGGAGGTCGTCGGTGGCCGTCTAGATTACTCGCATCTCGAGATCACTCCTAATCGCGCCAAATCACCTGAAATGCGACAAAAACAACAAATCGTGAAAAGCATCGCAATATCGTCGATATATCGTGAAAAACATGATTTGGGCGATCAAAATGGCATGCAAACATGCGGGAAAAGGGTGTAAAATAAGGAGTGATCAGACAAGAGGCACACATACGACCATTTTGAAGATGCGTCGATTAGTACCATGTAGTACCGAAATGGTCCACTTGCGGGGTGAATAGGCCCGCAAATGTCACCATGTATTCTCTCTAGGAATCTCGGAGACTCAGAGTCCACCTTCAGAGTGGATGGTCTCGTAATCAATTTCCCTTTGTAACAAGGGGGACAAGGATTTGCACCCTTCCGAAGTAGCGTCAGGCTTTTCGGATTAATTCCACGGGATTGGGATATGATGCGACGCATCATATTCCTTCCGGGGTGTCCTAGTCTATCGTGCCAGAGTTTGAATTCTGGTTGATTTTGGCACTTCTGGTGCTCCAATGTGTTTGCTTCCATTGCTCTGATCCTTGTGTGGTAGAGACCCGACGGGAGTCCCTCAAAACGTTCGACGGTGTTTTTAGCACCGTTTTTATGGAACGTTACATCAAGGTATTCACTGTTTCCTTTGCTCACCGTTTCTAGGTGGTATCCGTTTAAGCGGATATCTTTAAAGCTTAACAGGTTCCTATGCGAGCTAGGGGAGAGAAGGGCATCTTTTATGAGTAGTTTTGTACTATTGGGGAGCATAAAATGTGTTTCCCCTGATCCTTCAATGATACTTGATGGACCGAAAATCGTATTTACGGTGCCATCGTATTTATTAATGCTTTGAAAAAAGCAGATGTCTTGGAGGATCGTATGCGTAGAGGCACTGTCCACTAGGCATTTAAAGTCCATCTATTTTAAAGAAAAGTCGCAGTATAAGGCAAAAACACAAAGGGATATACTACGAAAATTAAATTGATGTCTGAAAAAGTACTTAAAACATGCCAGAGATAAGCAAATAAATTGTTTCTCAAAAGGAAAAAACTATAATGCATATAAAGTAGATAAATGTCCTCAGTCGAGCAGGTCATCGTTGGAGAAGTCCTCGGCGATGAACCTGATTGGTGCCAGGTTTTCTTGAACCGCCAGGTTTGTCTCAGCTTGCTTCTGGCTTGCTTTGTAAAACTCCTGAAGGTGTCGTGGAGTACGACAATTTCTGGACCAGTGTCCAGTCATGCCACACATGTGGCATTTATCTTCCCAATCCTTTCTGGGGGCAGAAGTCTAGCCGTCGTCTTTTCTTTTCCACACATTTTTCTTCTTTCCCTCTTGGTTGTTTCTTGGAGGGGGTCCTCGAGCCTGCTTCTTCATGGTCTTGCCCTTCTGGGGTTTGCCTTTGAAGTTGCCCCTTTTCTTCTGGAAGGAGCTGTGGTACGCTTCAGGCGCAGGAGCAGTGCCGGTAGGGCGTGAGTTGTGGGTGGCCAGAAGGAGGTCACGATTCTGCTCTGCCATCAGAAGGCATGAGAGAAGCTCAGAGTATTTTGTGAACTTTCGTTCACGATACTGTTGCATCAGTATGACATCCTTCTCATGGAATGATGTATACGTCTTCTCTAACATGCGTTCCTCCGTCACCTTTTCACCACACAACTTCAGGCGTGAGGTGATGCTAAAAAGTGCCGAGTTGTACTTGGCAATAGACTTGAAGTCTTGGAGACGGAGGTTCTCCCATTCATATCGCGCTCGAGGTAGGATAACATCCATTTGATGTTTATACATGTCCTCGAGGACGGTCCACAACTCATACGAGTCTTCCACCGTTAGGTACTCGGCCTTCAGGGTCCGATCGATATGGCGTCTGATATAGATAATTGCGTTCGCTTTATCTATATCAGAAACCTTATCGCCTAAGGCGATGGCATGACTCAATCCCTGTGCTCGCAGATGGAATTTTATATCCAGCTGCCAGCTTAAGTAATTCTTTCCTGAAGCATCCAAAGCGTCGAAATCGACGCTCGCAATTTTGGCCATTTATCACTCTCTAGATCTTACCCGCCGGATCTAGCGACGTTCGGTGAAGGAAGCCCGTTCGCGTCGCGTCCGTCCGTCGCGTCCGTCCGTCGGCAGGGGTTCGGCTTAGCTTTGAGCGTGCTGATAACGTGTTGTAAACTTGGCGGCTATGGAGACCATAGCCCTAAATTTATAGTGGTAGGGTTACATAATGGGTGGATACCCACTAACGGGTAGGCCCACCAAGAAGCCCGTTTATAACAGTTTTTTATTATTCTTTATAGGAAGAGAATGAAGAGCCATTTCCGTAAAAAATGTATAAGAAAACAAAAAAACATCATAGGACCTCGATATCTCCAGCTAGGGGTGGCAATTTTCGACCCGGCACGATAGCCCGGCACGAGCCCGGCCCGATAAGACCGTGCTTGGGCCAACAATTTTGGCCCGAAATCCTTATCGGACCGGGCCGGCCCGGCCCGGTTCATTTTCGGACCGGACCCGGGCCAAGCTTTTCAGCCCATGGGCGGCACGGCACGGCACGAAAAGCATTTAATCGCCCCACTTCAATTTGACCACACACCAATCTAAAGCAGATTTCAGTAATGTGCATTCATTTATAGTGTTGAGTCCAATGTCATGAATCTTATTAGATCAAGGTCCAAATATCATAAATTTTAACAACTTCCCATCAGCGCCAACTTTGATGTCTTCAGATCTTGGGGGTCGATCTTAGTTTCCGAGAAGAGACAAAGAACCACCAAACATGTTACTTCATCTTGCCAAATAAATGAAAACAATGTAGGACACATCACCTTATGTAACCCACTCAATCCTCTTCTTTCGTGCTCCATTTCGATGCATCTTTAAGCATATGAGACAAGGTTGTGTTTAAAAATATTGTCACAATACATAATTTATTCAACCCTATCGGACCGGGCCGGGCGGCCCGAATTTTTATCGGACCGTGCCCGGGCCTCTCCGAAATGGCCCGAAGTCTTATCGGGCCGGGCCGGCCCAGTCCTTTAAGAAAACCGGACCGGGCCGGCCCGAATTGCCACCCCTATCTCCAGCATATTGTGAATTCGTTTCCACATTTTGTATCCTGAAAATGGTGCGGGGCATGGAAACCCCAACAAGAAGTTGGGATAAAATTTCGATTACAATTCGGTAGTTTAATTATTAAAAAAGCTTCATATTGGCGTGACGGTTATAACAGGCACCAACTGGCGCTGATGTGATCAAAACCGAGTCTGTTCTGGTAAAAATCCGAGAATGTCTATTTTTGACAATTATTTTCAAAAACTCCTCCTGTAAAAAATACCCAAGTCTATTTCGCTGGGAGAATTTAGCAGTAGTGCGCGTCCCACTCCCTGATCTCAGCCATAGTATACCTCAACATCTTGAGATTGAAGGAAATCTCTTCCTTGGCTCTGGCAATACATCGCAGCCCCCACCTTGCTTAATTATGCCTGACTTGGCCTGTTGTTATCTTTCTTTATACACACCTACCTACTAATACCTCTCCCTCTCCCCCTCCCCCTCCCCCTCCCCTTCTAGCTATTGGTTTTATATGTACATCTAAGCCCCCAAAAATCTCTCTAGGCTACTTGGTTCTTATGTGCAACTAACTGCCATCTCTCTCTCTCTCTCTCCCTCTCTCTCTGTGATATGATAATCCTTCTCATGGAAGTGCACGTCCATTGGCAACAACTCTAACTTCTCATCACCATGTTCTTGAGGTAAACATCTCTGTTAGCAAGTATTTTTAGCAAGTATTTTTTTTTCTTTCGCTATAAGGATGTTTACCTCCCAAATTTTGTTTAGAAACCTTGTCTCTCTGCAGCTCACCCTTCTGACTTCCTCTTGTTGATTCGGTTTCTAAATTTCGTTTTCTATTAATTTTAACATTTTTTCAAAAAGCCAAAAATCACGTCTTGCCCTTGTCTTTTCCAAGTTCATGCATTCAGAGTCTTTTGAGAATGCAAATTGCTAATTCATGCATGTTATTTTTCCTTTCCTTTTCTTTTCTTTTCTGTTTGTATTGTATTGGAATGAGGTTAAGATTGGCCTATTTTTAGAATAATCTCTAATTTAGCTCTTAATTTTTTAACTGTGATTTATTTACTGCAAAACTTTATTGGGGATTCATTTCTAGTAGGAGAAAAGGCCAGAAGACTCCAACACTTGGTGGCCTAGAAAGGAGATTATGCCATGCAAAAGATTTTCTCCTTAATCAAATACTTTCCCCTTTGGCTTTTCCTCTGCCCAGCAAATCT
The DNA here is from genome assembly GCA_030789695.1 of Scilla litardierei. NCBI lineage: Eukaryota > Viridiplantae > Streptophyta > Magnoliopsida > Asparagales > Asparagaceae > Scilla > Scilla litardierei. Next base: position 165,265,050 of record CM061142.1, on the reverse strand, counting down.
TTCAGTGTCTCACAGTGAGATCTTCCCTTAATGCTAAATATATGTGCATTGCCCCTCCCAAAACTCTTCCAATTTGATCATTTCATTACACACACACCTTTTCAAAGAATAGAAAATGAAAATTGAGCATATATAGGATTTGAAAGGGAAATTTGTGTGCTAACGAGAGGAGGAGGTAGATGATGATGGAAGCTTCTTGGATTAAGGCTTGAGGTATGCCCCCCCCACCACTGGCATCTAGCCCTAGCTCTCTTTTTCCCCCCTATTTTAATGCCTATTTTTTCATTGCTCCTCTGTTTTATTGGCTACAAAAACATTTGATTATGAGCAAATTAATATGATGATAGGCCCTTCCTCTATGACCATTGAGTTGGTATATGATGGGCTTTATCATGGCACATGTCCTTTCACAGATCTGAAGGCCCCCCATGAGATTTTTCTTGTAGCAACCTATTGTGGCCTCCAGTAGACAACCGGCCACAATCAGAACCCTAATCTTTGTTGCCTTTTGTTTCCTGAAAGAGTTTCATTGAGGGTGGGGGGGCTGGAAGCAGAA